>JAJJWW010011402.1:0-347453 GCA_023531295.1 Papaver armeniacum
GATGTGCAGAAGCAGTCGAATGAGAAGGCTTTAAGTAGTGATTTGAATGTGCAGCCGCCATGTCGGACTCTTGGGATGATTTTTTCATTTTTTTTTTTTTGAAGCAACTCTTGGGATGATGATGGTGTGATTGATGAGGCTGGTGTTCAAAACAAAATTTTACCTATTTTGGCAACCAAATCCTTGCATTTTTTAGGGGCGACCCCGAAAGAATTAGGGGCGACACTAAAAGACAAAAAAGGTCACCCAAACGTAAATCTAAGCTATCCCTTATCTTCGATTTTCGAAATGACCAATATGCCCTATACATAATCGGTAGCCAACACCATAATCGGTAGGTAAACATACAATCGGTAGGTTAAAATGAAACTATACCTCTGGAATTATTGTGCTAGATACTCTCGGCTAATAATCTCTTTTATAATCTGGTAGGTTATCCAACGCAGGCACTACGATTATAAGGGCCCCCATATTCAACCTTGGTGAATTCCATAGGTTTGAGGGTGCAGGGTCAACCATAACCACTTGGCTTGAGATGTGGATGTAGCCATAATCGGAAGCCTAATAGGTTACATAAACTACCGATTATAAGTTGCCCCAAAATGAGTTTTCTAAAATCCTTTCACGTAATGAATTTTGAAATCTACCACTAGTCGGTAAGGTATATTATTATATAACCCAGATGTACTCATGGTACCCGGATCCAACCCTTGCCATATTCCATGGTTTTGAGTGTGCACGACTGACCATAGCCACTTGGTTCGCGTTTTGGATGCGGCGTTAATCGGAAGTTAAATATATTACCAAACCATCAGATTATAAGTTGCCCCAAAATGAGTTTTTTCTAAAATCCTTCATGTGATGAATTTTGAAATCTACCATAATCGGTGAGTCTATTCAAGCTGAACAAACTCACAGATTATAAGGAGCTTGAATCGAGCCCTTGCCAAATTCCATTGGTTACGAAGTGCTGAGGCTGAGGCATAACCATGTGGTTCGTGATTTGGATGTAGCCATATGTCGTAAGCCAAATAGGGTTTTTCAACCTACTGGATTATAGGTTGCCCCAAATTTAGTTTTTCTAAAATCCTTCATGTGATGAATTTTGAAATCTACTATAATCGTGTAGTCTACGCTACTTAATAACCTACTGGGTTGTAAGGAGCCCCGAGATCGATCCCTTGCCAAATTCCATTGGTTCCGAGGGTATAGAGCCAGGCATAACCATGTGGTTTGTGATTTGGATGTATCCATAATCGTACGGAAGATAAGTTCCAATACCTAACGATGCAGCGTTAATCGGGAGTTAAATATATTACCAAACCATCCGATTATGGGTCAGCCTCAAAATGAGTTTTTTCTAAAATCCTTCATGTGATGAATTTTGAAATATACCATAATCGGTAGTCTATCCAACTCAACAACCTACCAGTTATAAGGAGCCCGGATCGAACCCTTGCAAAAGTTCCATTTAGTTCCGAGGTGCAGGGCCACGCATAACTCATGTGGTTCAGTGATTTGGATGTAGCCATAATCGTAAGCCAATTAGGTTCCACAACCTTCGATTATAGGTTGCCCCAAATTTGGTTTTTTGAAAATCCTTCGTTTGATGAATTTTGAAATCTCATCTATAATCGATAGTCTACTCAACTTAATAACCTCACAGGTTGTAAGGGGCCCCGGATCGAGCCCTTGCCAAATTCCATAGGTTTTGAGTGCACATAGCCAGGCATGACCATGTGGTTCGTGATTTGGATGCAGCCATAATCGGAAGTATAGTAGGTTACCAAACCGATTAGCAATATTCGGTAGTCAATGTGCACAATTACCTTCCGATTATGGTGTTGTTTGGTTCCAGAAAACAAAGTTTTTTTACATAGAATATTCGGAAGGAACATTACAAATAAACCTACCAGATTCTTGCTTATTCGGAAGTGAAGGTGCATTCACCTTCCGATTGTGTGTTGTTTGGATACGAAGACAAGTTTTCTTTACACATGATAATCGGAGAGAATGTATATTAGCAATCCTCAGGTCGACCAAATATTTTACAAAATCCCAGGAATCGGTAGGTTAATAACATATAAACCCTACCAGTTCGACTAAAAAATGGAACATCCCGAGAATCGGGTGAGGTTAATATATAAACTTATCTTCCGATTGTGTTCCAAAATTCAACACTTTCATGTCTCTTCATGTGATTCGATTGCGAGTCATTGTTAAATGCATAAAATGTGTAAAATAACTATTCTTAATCCATAAACATAATGTAACAACTAATATTCCGACACAAACTTTGAAATAAAATAGAATTAAAACACATAAAATTGTTCAATACATCGCCCTAGAGGATTCTCTACGAGTTTAATTATATTAGGCAATTTCCATTCAACTTCCTCCAAGAGAGTGTAGCAGTCCTCGTCTGCGAGAAACTCATGGCCATGTACCTTAATTCAGTATTGAGTCCGACCCAAAAGAACCTATTGGAAAAACAATTATTTTAATAAGTCGAGCGTTGTTGAATAATCGTAACCAAATAAATAATTTTTGATGAACGGCCTATTGATTCACAAACTTACTTCTACTCATGCGGGCTCGTTTGGCATAGCGTCCTTCTGAGCTTTCAATTCGTTTCTAAGCGGTACGCATTCATTGTATAAATAAGTGTACCTTCCCCTTATGCGTGGTAGTGTCCTCCTTGAACGATTTCCGTTTAGTGCTTTGAAAACCTTAAACACCGTTTCCACCAAGCATTGGTGTTTTGATCATGCCTAGAAGCAAGGCCCTCTTGTTGGGTCTTCGTTACTGTGCACCCATTGCGCTCCTCGACGGAGTGCTGTGATGGAGTGGTGTGTGCTCGGCAATAGCAACATCTTCTATATATTAGACGTGAGTTGTAGCCATTTTCGGTGATTCAAAGTGATGGAGTGGCCCGATTGAAGAATTGAATGTGATGGGTGAATAAGTTTGGTAGAGATAGGTCTCTATTTATAACAAAAAAAGTGCCAACGGCTAGTTTTTTAAAAAACGGTTACTTCAAAATAATCGGATGTTTGTCAATATGTATTATCTACAGATTATACTGATGCCCCAAATTTTGTTTTTGCGAAATGTCATTTTTTTCGAATTTGGGAACTAGAATAATCGGTAGTTAATATGACTTCGATTATAAAGTTGCCCCAAATTTCTTCCTTGGCGAAATCACCAATTTTGAGAATTTAGGATCTACTTATAATCGGTAGTCTCAGTGAGGTTATTTCGCTTCCGATTGTCATAGAAGCCGGATGCGAGTTTGGCACAAAATCGATAATAATCGGTGAGTGTAATATAGTTACCAAACTTCCGGTTGCGTTATAATAATCGGACACAAAATAGCGTCCAGGTTGTGTAAGGGCATTAACTTGTATTCTCCGCGTTTTTGGACATCTCACTTGCATGTATATGGGTTGGGAATAAAAAAGTCGCCCCTAATTCTTTCGGGGTCGCCCCTAAAAGTGCAAGGAACCAAATCGGCAAAAGGCAGATACAAATTTATTGATTAAATTTTAAAATTGTACTCCCTCCGTTCTTAAATAATAGGCTAGTTTTTATAAATAAATATTATAAATTTTGGGACCACTTTTCTCTTAACTTCTTTTGATGACAAGTGTCATAAGACCATTTCACTTTACTTCTTTTGCTGACAAGTGTCATGGGGACCATTTCACTTCACTTCTTTTATTGACAAATATCATGAGAACCACTTTCAATGATTAGCTCTCTTAATTTCCTTAATTTTCTCAAAAAACAAAACCAACCTAAACCAACCTATTATAAAAGAACTGAGGGAATACCTATTTTGGTAAATTAGTTATGGATTTTGAAAACGGCAGCAAAAATCGGAGGACCTGAACTTCAATTTTAAAATTTACTGAGACAAAATGGAGACGGGAAATTGTGAAAAATCCATGGATCAAGGTTTAGTAACCCGAACAATGATTTTCATGGAGTAATCTGTGTTATTACTTATTACTACAATTGAAACTCTATAAATTAACTATTGAGATAATTAATTAAAATTCAGTTTTTGTAAACTCGGTTGGGTCAGAAAATTGTATATTTTAGAAAAATTATTAAATAATCGAGTATTAATTAATGAAGTTTCGACTATATTTGCTGTGGAATTTTGGACTAGTTGATTTTCCCTTCTTTCTTCTTTTTTCTTTTGTGTAGGGAAATTTCAGTCTTTGAAATATCTCTATTTTACTCTTAAAGGATGTTTGAATTCTAATTTCTAGGATTCCTTAAAAGCTTTTTCCATTACAAGCAAAAAATATGGAACACTGGCCACGATTAAGAACCAGGTTTATTTGAGAAGAATTAACCTAGATTATGGTTTTGAATCTGAAATGATTTAGCATTGGTGACACTTAAATCTATAGAGTTGTTTCACATCTATGGATGTATCTCTGTCTATTCAAGAGACTCAAGGCCGTCAATTGACAAACTTGGGACCTTAACAACTTGTTTAGATACCAAATGCAAAAACGTTTTTGTTTCTCCAGAAGCAGAAGTCGGGAACAGAAGTTAAAAGCAAATATATTTTGCTTTATAAATAGTTGATTCTTTTCATTTTACATGTTTGAACATTTAAACCCAAACTTAATGTTTAACTTTTAGAAGTCTAAAAACTACTTCTAAATGCATATCCAAAGACCTATAATTATAACTCTATAAGGCATTGAGTCTTAAATTAAAACTTCCAAAATTTACTAGCAACCAAGGTATGCGAAAATTAATTTTGTCTATGAGTTGGCTTTCCTTTTTTTTTTCATAAAAAAAGAGAAAGAAAACCTAAGTTTCATAGGTGCTTACCAACATCGGAGTAGTGTTACGACAATGATATATTGTCGCTAAAATACTGGAGAATTGAAAAGTTTATCAATACCTCCAATTCCTCTCATTTCCATCTCGCTTTGGATTATAAATAGTACAATAAGATGTTGTGTTGGCTATCACATTACATTAAATTTAGTACAAAAATAAGTTCTGAAATCTTAAAGTTTACGACTTCATAATTGTTTCTTTGGAATTCAATACTAATTAAATATCTAAGTTATCTTACTTCAACATACATTCGTTCAAGCAACATCAAAGTAGGCATTGAATCACTCTGAAAAGCTACTTCGTGACCACTCCACTCAGTTGACCCTTTGGCGAGTTCACGCTCCTTTCTTCTCTAGTGATACAATTGCAGGTACTTCTCCTAACTTCGATTGTGTAACCTTCAAAATCAGTTAGTGTTATGCCAATACCAGAAGAATAGATAGGATCCATCATAGTTAAGGAAATGTTTATTGTGTAACAAATCTTAGTATCCATATTTATGTTCTCCAAGGTGTGTATATCGGACAATCATCATTCATTGGGTTATAATACAAGGTTTGAAAAATATTGCAGCTAGGATCATTTAATGTGGCCACATTGATTATAATTTAACTATAGTATTTCCATACATTTACTATTTTTTTCTTTTCTAAACACCCAATTACATGCAGCTTTCCAAATATGCCATGTAATAACATACTGAGAACTTCGACTCATTCCATTTATATAACCATTGCTATATAGTATTAGGGAACCAAGAGTTGAGATGGTCATGTGATGTCATATATGTTTCAACCTGACATAGTACATGCTCTTGAAATTTAATTGCATCCATGACTTGTTTCATAAAATTAAAAGTCATAAACAAATGAGTTAGAGATTCCTCTCCATTATTGCAAAGTACACCTAGTAGTTATATGTTGAATGGCTTACGATAACCCTCATCTTGTTAGGGGATGGCATGAGTCAGCTTTCGAAAAGAAAAGTTTTAAACGGAGGAGGAACTTTCAACTTCCAGATTTGGTTCAATCTCTATTATCATTTTCTACTAGAATTAATTTTGTTATACAAAAGATTTAACTTAGTAAAATTACCTTTCGTGTTTAGAGACCACATTGAGCATTATCATCCATATCTTGAGTTGGAAGGCTTATTTTAGGATATGGTTTATCATGTTCAGATCAAAATAGAGTCTCAGTTTATTAATATCCCAAGTTTTATCATCGAGTTATAAGATCACTTATACTATTGTTATATCTTCGGCTCCCTCTATGGTTTCGCATATAAGGATTGATTCTAAAGTATCTCCACAGTAATCGGTCCATACATATCTCCTCTTCTCTATTTTCCATTACCAATGTTTCGATTTTTTTCAACACTAGTTCGAATGCCCTTACAAAACCAAGCTTGTCTTCTCTGTTTTTGGTTTATTATTTTCATATGTAAAATATCTCATTTTCGGAAAATATTTAGCTTCGAAGATTTCTTGCACTAAGACAATGCGGATTTTCTTTCAACCTCCACCCCATTTTTCCGACATACTTAAGATTGAAATTTTCTATATTATGAAAACCCAAACCTCCTTCAGACAGAGGTTACACCAAGCTTTCAAATGAACCCCCTTTTTTCCTTTTCCATTTTATCCATTAACATCTTTTGCCCACCAATAGTTCCTTTGAAGTTTTTTTAAGTTTTTGCAAATCTTTTGGTATTAGCGGTTCATTTTGGTAAACACTCGGAAATCAAGAGATTCTGATTTTTATCATCACTATTTTCGGATGTGATTAGGTCCTTACCATTCAACCGGTGAGTCTTATATCATTTTTCTAGAGCTTAGAAAACTTGATCTTAGATTTATTTGTAAACAAAGGGGCTCTAAATATCTATAATCCCCCAAGGAGCCTTGAGTCCCAATATTTTTTTTCAAGTTGCATTATTGATAATCACGTTTAAGGAACCGCCTTGGGTCCCAATATTTTTTCAACTGCATTATTGATGTCTGGATTAGTTCTTGGACTAAAAAAGACTCCCGATTTATTAAGTTTAATCAATTGCCCAGAAGTTTTCCCAAAATTGGATAAAAGTCTAACTAAATTATTACTGGAAGTCAGATTTGCCTCACAAAAGATTAAACAAATCGTCGACAAATAAAAGGTGACTCACACATGATGCATTTTAACAGATTTTTATACCTTTTATTACGCCCTAGTTTTCGGCCATTAATAATAATTCTAGACACTGTTTCAATACGAAACAAAAATAAGTCGGGAGAGATTGGGTCTCCCTGCCGTAATACCCGAGACGGTTTAAAGAATGGCATGTTTAAAGAATGGAGTGGGAGGACCATTTAACAAAATCGACAAAGAGACAATAGAGATATTGAAAGACTAAGTTACACCAAAATTCAGAAAAACCTATTGTTGTCGTTATGGGGATGAAAAATTTAAATTCGACTCTATCAGAAGCTGTAGACATATCAATTTTAAGTCATAAGCCCATTTTAGTTCATGCTCACTAAGGCCTCTTCCTATGCACATGCCAAAACATGATATTTGGCATATATGCACCCACTATATATGGGTATGCCAAACTGCCAAACTCATATGCCAATATGTTATTTCTCGTATATGGCCATACACGATGCAGTCTCCAGTGAGTGATAGAGTCTTGTTTGCTCGATGGAGTCCAGCGGGCCGCTCGATGGTCTTCCAATCGCCGGCGGTTAAGATATGCTCGCTAGTATGATAATCGCCACGAGATCATCATCTAACGACTACAATTTCCCCCATAAATACCGATTTCAAACTCATATCAACTTACACCAAAAATTCTAAATCTCTCTAAAATTTCTTAATTTCTCAATCTTTTTCAAATCTAAAACTATCACAACTCCTCTACAATTATATTTTCTTGTAGAATGGATTCACAAGCAGAAACTCAAGGCAAAGGTAAGAAGAACCGAGTCCGTGAGTGGTCTGAAAATACGCATGATGTAAGATGAATGTATTTGTTGTAGTTATGTTTTTTTTTACCCAAGATTTGTATCGGTCCACACACACATCAACATGGTAACACCATGTGGGATAATATATTTGAAAAATATGAAGAACAAACCAAGGAACATCAATAGTCGTGATAAAATGATTGTCGTAACACTTCATTGTAATCAACCGTGAAGTAGTCGCTTATGTTGGTATCGATAATGCAAGCCAAGAGAAAAGGAAAGGACGGTGGTCGGAGTGATGTTGATTTTGAAAGAGTTCGTACAAATTGCAACGAAACATGGTAAACAATTTGCTTTCGGGAAGTTGTTATCATATTTTGAAGGGTTTGAACAAATATAATCACGACTTAGCAAATAATCAAATAGTACCCGAAAAGTCACCATATAATTCTTCTCCTCAACACCAAATTCTTCACCATTTTCACAAGGTCCATCAAATTCTTGGATACCCTACAAGCTCAAATTCCAACGTAGTTTTGAATAATTATGTTGATGGTAATAATAAGAGAAAATTTGAGGGGAGGAATTGGGCAAAACTCGATAGAAAATTAGCTCAAGAAGGAGGGAGTTCCAGAGGATTTAACATGGCGGAGTTTATGGATTATCAAAAAGACCGTCAAGGAAAGATCCATTCAAAGGAAAATTCAAAATCGGGAGAGTAAGAAAAGTCAAGCCTTTCTCAAGAAAAATTCCAGTTTGACTATGACAAGCATAACATTCTTCAAGCTAACACCTCATTAGAACGCCTAACAAAAACATGTATGGCAAATCGAATTGAAGGGGATTCAAGCACTGATTGAAAAGCAAGTCGGATTTACTAACAACCGTGATGAAGAAGATGATGAGGATGGAGCTGATGATATGAGTTTGATAGAAATGAATATACACGCAGTTAATGTACTAGTTTAATGTAGAAATATAGCGAGTTTATTATAATGAAATGTTGAAGTTTATCATGACTTTGAAATAAAATGTGAAATTTATTATAACAATTCAATTAATTAGAAAAATAATATAACATAACTTAGACTTAAGCTAAAACATTAAAAATAAATAACATAACTTAGGCGAAGAAAAATACATAAAATCATCTTCCATACTCTTTGCCCAAAGATTCAATCTGTGAATCATCTCTTACTGGTCATAAAATTACGGTTCAGATGTAGTTAGTCATTTGACCACTAATTCCTTGTAGGAGGCCTCTTCGGGTCGAATCTCAGGCCTCGAATCTTACATCACCATAATCCCAATATGAATCACGTCGGGTTTCTGAATTACTATGTTATGAAGAATTATGCAAGTGAGCATATCTTATGCATTTCACGAGGACACAAACCCACGATATGGGCAACAAATGATAGCGATTCTCTTCAAAATTCCAAAGCGGCGTTCCACATCAACTCTCTCGGATACATTTGAGCCGTCGTTAAAATATCGGTATGAACGGCCCATACTACAGCTAGGCGAGTTGTGTAGCTGAACAGGAGTGGACCATTTTGGGTGGATACTTAGCAACAATAATAATAGCCATGAGTGTAGTGGTGGGCTGATCATAGACAGCAGACCAGATGGAGAAATTCCATACTTCAAATCTTCAGCAACGAGGCGACTTGTGCAAAATATTAATATCATCTTGAGAACAGGAAGACCAAAAAAGCCACATATCAGCAATCGTAAGAAGCAGCGGCTTCAGATACTTAGTTTTGGATAATGACCTTTACATCGACCAGCCTGATAAACGAGGCATCATGCATACCGCATATGCATACATGTCGAGACTACTCTAGCATTCTGGGAATCCCCTTTCCTCATTCTCCTTAATATTTGTCTAACATCTTCGTCGATTGGTTTTGTCAGAATATGTTGGACCAAAATGATTATCGTTACTTCGAACAAATGAAAGGTGGTGTAAAGTTGTTTTACCACCCATACGAAGGTACTCATCATTGCGCCTCATTTGATGCCATAACCTAGAATCTCTAAAAGCAGAAGTAACTTTTTGTTCGGGACTATGACCTCTAATATTGAGTCACATCAGAGCCGATAATTGAATTGAGTTCCACTCGACAAACTCTTAATAATCTTTTCGAATGATGAAAGCATCTGAATCGACCTTTGGCAATCTCGATCGAGTAGATACTAATTAGGAAGAAGTGTAATGCGTATGAGCCCACATTGGTAAAATTTATCTACGTCGTTATACTTCTTGATAGCTACTTTGAGCTCTGGAACTCTTGGTATTTGACTTGTGATGTACAAGCATCAAATTTTGATCAGTTTCTCATGCTTGACTTCCTCTTCGCACTTTCTTGCAACCTCATCGATAACTTTCTTCTTTGCTGTAACTGAACTCTGGTCATAATAATATCCCTTTCTTATGGTGGATCCTCGACATTGCAATGAATCTTAAATTGAGAATAAAGGAGTAATATCTTTAGAAGCGAGTGAGTTTTACGTCAAGGTAAAATGGCGATATGTAAGACCTCGGCTGCGTCGACGCTTATTGGACCAGTCAAGACCACATTTGTCACTAATGAATCGATTAGATTAACACGAACGTTAATTAATAGAATTTAACCTTAGCAACGATCTAGATGCAGAAATTATTACCATCGAATATATCACGCGAAGTTACGCGGAACAGATTACTCGAACGTGTCATTGAATCACGAAACCCGAAGAAGATATCCTGCGGATTAGTGAGAAGGACAAAATAGTTTCTTTACCATTACATGGCTGAGATTGCCCTTATCCAATTGAGGCGGGTGTTCCATAACTTTCCTTGGGTCTTATCTAGACCAAATCGAAGCGAGATGAGCTCACTCTCTTCTCGTCTTCTTCTCCATTCTTACTTTCTTATTCTCTTTACGCCTACGTCCATCGCCTCGTGCGAGTGAGTGAATGATTCGAGGTCGAGATTGAAGAGAAACTTAGGGTAAACATTAGGAATTGATTCTCAGGTGGTGGTGTTGATGTTATTTGATCTCGGAGAAGAAGGAGTGGCGTTGTTGAATCAATTAGGATTTTGTTCTTGAGTTGGAAGAGAGATTAGAAGGGGTTTTGAGTTTCTTTTGGATGAAAATCGAATGGGTTGGTGTTTTATTAAAGTTCTGAAGTTGTTCTTATGAAGAATCACATAACCAGGTAATTTAGGGTTTCAATTAATTCGATTTCCATCTTGGGTTTTGTTATTAATTGATTGAATTAGTATATGGGTTTGTGTTTAATTGAAGTTTAAATGGTTGTATGAAGTTTAATTTGATTTCAAAGTAAATTAGGGTTTTTTCCCTGTTCTTCCCAAAAATTGGAATTAGGGTTCCTGAGTTAGAGAATTTAGATCTTTAGTAAGATGAAGATGTTTCTGGTAGAGCTGATGTTGCAGGGAATGTATGTATGGCTGAGAGATGGGATGTATATGTTTGGTATTGAAGTTTTAGTTGTAATTTACAGGGTGAGCTGCAAGTGATGATGTTTAACTAGATGGTCGAGTTAGATAGCAATTCATGAGCTGATTGAGATAGCAATATTAAACTTGGAGCTGAACTCGAGGCGTGAGGATGTATAGCAGAATGCTGGTAGTGACATGAAGTCAATGAATTGGAAATAAATTGCGAGATGTAGAGCATAAATGTTACATTTGGTGTTTATTGTGTTGAACTCATAAAGGGTTGGATCTCGGTGGCAGATAAGTTAAATCAAATGATACTTGGTGGGAGTCTTGAAAAATGTGTTGGTGATGGTGTGATTGTAGAGCTATGTATACTGCTGATGCAATATTGAGAAGGATTGGTGATAATTGTTGTTGGGATTGATATGAGATTTTGGTTAAGTTATTGTAAGCGAGATTGGTGGGTGTGCTATTGAGATTAAGGATTTTATGGTGTCTGATGAAGATTATAGCATGTTAAAAGAGTGACCCACAGTAAGCTAAGTGTGGTTGGAATTACAAGCCCATTAAAATGGTTCTTTGTTAGAAGGGAATACGTATTGAGCGATGAATAGAATAATGGGTCATGGCGAACAGAGGTGGCCAATGGTCTTGCATGCACCGAAATGATGATACTCCAATATGGTGGTGTTATGAGGGTAATGAAGGAGACCACAGAGAATGTAGGAATTGTAAATGGATGATTGCCGAGGATGGAAGTATAATTTATGGAACAAGTAGATTGATTGGTACTTCGGGTGATATGGGTTGATATATTGAGTGAGCAATAATGGTTGCGGTGGAGTTTAAACCTTGTATTGGAATTAGAAATAGAAATGGTAAATATAGTGTCAATCGATCTATTGAAGAGATGATTGAGCGTATTGTTCTTTTGCGAATAGAGTTAGGAATGATCATTTGTGTTTTGATCTCATTTGTGTTTAGTTGACTAGTTAGTCTAGTCGACTTAATCTGTTAATGACTTAGTGTATTTGAAGGAGTTAACTCGGTGACCGGACTTGACCATACTTGGTAGGTGGACCTTGACCGATTTGGGTTGACCATTTCCCACTCTCGACCTCCACGTTGACCAGATTAGTTGACCGTTGGACTTTGACCGGATTCTGTAGTAGGACTCAGTGAGTCATCTGTGGGATTAAACCCATGGGCTTGGGCTTAGAGCCGGGGAAACTTTATTATATTTTTGAACCATATGGCGGTAAGATTGACTCTTGGTTCCTTCTACAAAGTGGTAGACTTCGTAAGACTTATCTAATAGACTATAGAATCAATCTAATTGAATTAGTAAACCTTAAATATGATAAAAGATAGATAATGAAAGGTATAGAACCATAAATGGGCTTACAACCATTAGATAATTCACTTAACCTATAATTAGAGAATTGTATGAGATTGTGTTTAAGCCTTGTGTGAGCCTTTTGGCTAATCTTTAGAGTGTTTGTGTGGTTAACAGTTACTCTTTATTAACAACGAACGATCTAAAGGGCCAACCCGGTTATATGGGATTTCTAAGTAGGCGAGGCTGTCATCAATTCGTGGGAACTCTATAACCTTCTTGTAATCATTAAACTCTATATTATCTCATGTAGCATGATGAGACTTTACTATCTGTGTGCATGATTATGTGACCTTTAATATATTGCTTTTGTGCTCTTTGTATGCAATGTATGTTACATTCCATTTACGATGTTTCTATGAATATGTTTGTGTTTGATATGCATTGTAGATTTCCCGCGAGGAGTGTACGTGTTTCCCACGCTCTTGGGCTAAGTTAAGTAAAGTATTAATTCATCAGTCGACAATATTATGTAAGTAGGGCGGTAATTCATCCGTATGCTATATTATTATATTTATTTCATTAGTAGAGGCGGTAATTCATCCGTTTGAATAGTATTGCTTATTAATATAGTAGAGTGAATCATCGTAGTTTGAATATTACCTAGTAGGCGGTAATTCATCCGCTATGATATTATATATACTATTTTTATTTGAGGGAAATCACTCGTGCGCATATTATACTTGCTTGACTAACTTACCGATCTTAATAGTAATATTATGCGAGATCATGGTTTGTATGGGCACTCTTTGTGTGGACGATGTTATTATTATTGATTAGGGTTGCTTTGCGGCTGTCTTCTCTAATGAGTTTGGCGGGTTAAGTGACACTTGCTTCATGATGCATAAATTGCGGATTAATTAGTTTCTTTTTGTTTCTTTCAATTTTGGTTATTCCTTTAGAACTGAGAAGCATGTTAGTGATTACTTGAAAGTTGTATGTTTCCATTGAGCACCCTTTTGGGATGATGTGCTCACTTGTTCCACTTCGGTTTTCGTGTGTCGAAGAAAGGAGCGCTCGAAGAATATCGTTTTAGCTTAGAGCTTTATCGAATCTAGTGTTATATCTATTTACTATACGTACTCTTCTTTATTCTGTAAACAATACATTGATATATTCTTAACACTCGGAAGACTTTCATATATACAATATCCCGTAGAGTTTTGGGTTTTGTTATTAGCACATTATGTATTTATGATTCTTAAAATTGGTAATCTAGTTTTGATGGCCATTAGGTTGTTATTCGCTCAATTAGCGGGTTTTAGTATTTAGGGCGTCTGAGTTGGTATCGAGCTCACTATTAAGATCTTACATGGGCGGCATTTGGCTGCACTAGGTGCGGTTAGTGAACTAGATTAGTTTTAGAGGCTAGGGTTCAAGTTTTATGAGATAAATCTTAACACTAAAAGCAATCAAGAACTAAAATAATTTTTGAATTGTTGATTAATTTGTTCAATGTTGATTGTTTGCTTCTTGTTTGCGTGTATCCATATCTATGAAGTAAAAATTTGAGGATTTCGAACCCAATTTACATTATAATTTAGAAATTTCAATAAAGGATTAAAAGATTAATTAGTTTGATTATTATTCATAGATAATCTAGTTTGGAGAATAGAAAATTTAGCGTAGCTAATATTTGAAATTTTATATATCGAATAACGGTTAGAGTTAAAATATCGAATATTAGAGATTTATGTGAGATCAAATTTGGAATTAGTTATATGGATCACTTACCCTAAATTAAGAAAATAATTAGATACTAGATTATAATTTTAGTGGAACTTAGACATACTTATATTTAGAATCAAATTCACCATAGTGAGCTTGAAACAATCTTATTATGAAATAGAAATTAGTCTCATGAACTTAGAGCTACAAATTATAGATTCTAGTTATAGAAAGCCTATAGGGTTGTGTTTCATTTCTTGTTGTTTGAACTCATTTTAAGATGAGATGGTTCTTTTGTGTGTTTGTAAGTATGAGCAATACTTGCATTTGGTCGAGCAAGAATAATTTTCTATAAGGTGGGAGTTTTGGAGACTAGAAGGATGGTTTGATTTTTGGGGCGAAAATGAATAAAATTGAGGGAGAATGTAAGGACCCTCAAGCTCGTCGACGCTATTAGACAGTCAAGACACATTTTATCCAGCTAATGAATCGATTAGATTAACACGAACGTTAATTAATATGAATTTAATCTAACAACGATCTAGATAAATTAAGTACCCCGAATATATCACGAGAAGTTACGCGGAATAGATTACTCGAACGTGTCATTGAATGCGATTGAACAGAAGAAGATATCGCTGGGATTAGTGAGAAGGACAAAATAGTTTCTTTTACCATTAAACCGAGCGAGGCTGCCTTATCCAATTGAGCGGGTGTTCCATAACTTTCCTTGGGTCTTATCTAGACCAAATCGAGCAGATGAGCTCACTCTCTCTCGTCTTCTTCTCCATTCTTCTTCTTATTCTCTTTCTGCTTCTGTCCATCGCCTCTGGCGATTGAGTGAGATGATTCTGAGGTCGAATTGAAGAGAAACTTAGGGTAAACATTAGGAATTGATTACCGGTGGTGGTGTTGATGTTATTTGATCTCGGGAGAAGAAGGAGTGACGTTGTTCAATCAATTAGGATTTTGTTCTTGAGTTGGAAGAGAGAGATTAGAGAGGGTTTTGAGTTTCTTTTGGATGAAAATCGAATGGGTTGGTGTTTTATTAAAGTTCTGAAGTTGTTCTTATGAAGAATCACATAACCAGGTAATTTAGGGTTTCAATTAATTCGATTTCCATCTTGGGTTTTGTTATTAATTGATTGAATTAGTATATGGGTTTGTGTTTAATTGAAGTTTAAATGGTTGTATGAAGTTTAATTTGATTTCAAAGTAAATTAGGGTTTTTTCCCTGTTCTTCCCAAAAATTGGAATTAGGGTTCCTGAGTTAGAGAATTTAGATCTTTAGTAAGATGAAGATGTTTCTGGTAGAGCTGATGTTGCAGGGAATGTATGCATGAACTGAGAGATGGTGTATGGGTTTGGTATTGAAGTTTTAGTTGTGAATTTAAAGGGAAGCGCAAGTGATGATGTTTAACTAGATGGTCAAGTTAGATAGCAATTCATGAACTGTTGAGATAGCAATATTAAACTTGGCGGAACTCGAGACGTGAGGATGTATAGCAATCGCAGGTATGACATGAAGTCAATGAATTGGAAATAAATTGCGGATGTAGAGCATAAATGTTCTGTTGGTGTTTATTGTGTTGAACTCTCAAAGGGTTGGATCTCGGTGGCTTGAACAAGCAAATCAAATGATACTTCAGGTGGAGGTCTTGAAAATGTGTTGGTGATGAATGTGATTGTAGAACTATGTATACACACCGATCATTGAGAAGGTTGGTGATAATTGTTGTTGGGATTGATATGAAGATTTTGGTTACAGTTATTGTAATCGAGATTGGTGGTGTCACTATTGAGATTGCAGGATTTGTAATTGATGCAATGAAGATTATGGTATGTTAAGGCTGAAGTAAAGTAGAAACAAGTCATGGTTGATTCTGACTATTAAAATGGTTCTTTGTTAGAGAATCGTAGAGCAGTGAATAGAATAATGGGTGTTTATGAACAAGAGGTAATGGTCTTGCATGCGGAAATGATGATACTCCAATATGGTGGTGTTATCGGTAATGAGGAGGCATGTAGAATGTAGGGAATTGTAATGGATGATTGCCGAGGATGAAGTGGTAATTTATGGAACAAGTAGATTGGATTGGTACTTCGGGTGATATGGGTTGAGATATTGGTGAGCAATAATGGTTGCGAGTGGAGGTGTAAAGCTGTGTTGGAATTAGAAATAGAAATGGTAAATATAGTGTTGAAGGCGCGTCTGATGAAGAGATGATTGAGCTTATGTGTTCTTTTTGCAAATAGAGTTAGGAATGCATCATTTGTGTTTTGATCTGTTTGTGTTTAGTAAACCTAGTTAGTCTGTTGACTCGTCTGTTAATTGACTTAGTGTATTTGAAGGAAGTGCTCGGTGACCGAGACTTGACCATACTTGACTAGGTGGACCTTGGCCCAGGGTTGACTCGGTGACCATTTTGACCGGGACCAGCGACCTTGGCCCGACGTTGGCCAGGTTAGTACGATCGATGGCCGTACGTTGACCGTTAGTTGACTATGTTGGATTTGGACTTTGTGTAACGGGCCGGACTAGTGAGTCGTGCCGGATTAAACCCATGGGCTTGGGCTTAGAGCTAGAAACCTTATTATGTATTTTTGAACCACTTATGGTCCGAATTGACTCTTGGTTCATACACCAAAGTGGTAGACCTTCGTAAGACTTATCTAATAGACTATAGAACCAATCTAATTGAATTAGTAAACCTTAAATATGATAAAGATAGATAATGAAAGGTATAGAACCATAAATGGGCTTACAACCATTAGATAATTCACTTAACCTATAATTAGAGAATTGTATGAGATTGTGTTTAAGCCTTGTGTGAGCCTTTTGGCTAATCTTTAGAGTGTTTGTGTGGTTGCGGTTCTCTTTATTAACAACGAAGCCATCTAAAGGACGAACCCGATTATTATGGATTTCTAAGTGGCGGGCTGTCATGATTCGGGTGGGAACTCTATAACCTTCTTGTAATCATTAAACTACTATATTATCTGCCGAGCATGATGAGACTTTACTTATCCGTTGTGCACGATTACATGTACCTTTAATGTATTGCTTTTGTGCTCTTTGTATGCAATGTATGTTATATCTGCATTTACGATGTTTGCTATGAATATGTTTGTGTTTGATATGCATTGTGAGATTTCCCTGCGAGGAGTGTCTGTGTTTCCCCACGGCTCTTAGCTAAGTTAAGTAAGGCGGTAATTCATCCGTCGACAATATTATGTAGTAGGGCGGTAATTCATCCGTATGCTATATTATTATATTTATTTCATTAGTAGGGCGGTAATTCATCCGTTTGAATAGTATTGCTTATTAATATAGTAGGGCGGTAACTCATCCGTTTGAATATTACCTAGTAGGGCGGTAATTCATCCGTTATGATATTATATATACTATTTTATTTGAGGAAATCACTCGTGCATATTATACTTGTTTGACTAACTTACTTGAGTCTTAATAGTAATATTCGAATCATGGTTTGTATGGGCACTGTGTGGACCCGATGTTATTATTATTGATTAGGGTTGCTTTCGCGTCGTCTTCTACAATGAGTTTGGCGAGGTTAGAGTGACACTTGCTTCCATGATGCATAAATTGCGGATTAATTAGTTTCTTTTTGTTTCTTTCAATTTTGGTTATTCCTTTAGAAACAGAAGCATGTTAGTGATTACTTGAAAGTTGTATGTTTCCATTGAGCACCCTTTTTGGGATGATGTGCTCACTTGTTCCCCACTTCGGTTTTGATGAATCGGAAGGAAGAAAGGGCGCTCGAAGAATATCATTCGTAGCTTAGAGCTTTATCGAATCTAGTGTTATATCTATTTACTATACGTACACTTCTTTATTACGCCAAGCAATACATTGATATATTCTTAACACTCGGAAGACTTTCATATATACAATATCAGAGAGTTTTGGGTTTTGTTATTAGCACATTATGTATTTATGATTCTTAAAATTGGTAATCTAGTTTTGATGCTTCAATTAGGTTGTTATTCGTTCAATTAAGCAGGTTTAGTATTTAGGGCGTCACAAGTTGGTATCAGAGCTCACTATTAGATCTTACATGGGCGACGACAGAATTAGCCAGTGCCAGTTAGTGAACTAGATTAGTTTAGAACTGTGTTGGGTTTATGAGATAAATCTTAACCACTAAAAGCAATCAAGAACTAAAATAATTTTTGAATTGATTGATTAATTTGTTCAATGTGTTGATTGTTTGCTTCTTGTTTTGCGTGTATCCATATCTATGAAGTAAAAATTTCAGGTTGAACCCAATTTACATTATAATTTAGAAATTTCAATAAAGGATTAAAGATTAATTAGTTTCAGTTATTATTCACATAGATAATCTAGCACTGGAGAATAGAAAATTTAGCGTAGCTAATATTTGAAATTTTATATATCGAATAACAGTAGAGTTAAAATATCGAATATTAGAGATTTATGTGAGATCAAATTTGGAATTAGTTATATGGATACACTACCCTAAATTAAGAAAATAATTAGATACTAGATTATAATTTTAGCGGGGAACTTAGACATACTTATATGTTAGAATCAAATTCACCATAGTGAGCTTAGAAACAATCTTATTATGAAATAGAAATTAGTCTCATGAACTTAGAGCTACAAATTATAGATTCTAGTTATAGAAAGCCATATAGGGTTGTGTTTCATTTCTTGTTGTTTCGAACTCATTTTAAGATGAGATGGTTCTTTTGTGTGTTTGTAAGTATGAGCAATACTTGCATTTGGTTGAGCAAGAATAATTTTCATAAGGTGGGGAGTTTTGGAGACTAGAAGGATGGTTTGATTTTCGAGGACGAAAATGAATAAGGTGGGGAGAATGTAAGGACCCTCAAGCTCGTCGACGCTATTAGACCAGTCAAGACACATTTTATCCGCTAATGAATCGATTAGATTAACACGAACGTTAATTAATAGAATTTAATCTAACAACGATCTAGATGCGAAATTAGTACCATCGAATATATCACGAGAAGTTACGCGGAATAGATTACTCGAACGTGTCATTCGAATACCGAACGAAGAAGATATCGCCGGATTAGTGAGAAGGACAAAATAGTTTCTTTTACCATTAAACCGACTGAGGCTGCCCTTATCCAATTGAGCGGGTGTTCCATAACTTTCCTTGGGTCTTATCTAGACCAAATCGAGCAGATGAGCTCACTCTCTTCTCGTCTTCTTCTCCATTCTTCTTTCTTATTCTCTTTCTGCTTCTGTCCATCGCCTCTGGCGATTGAGTGAGATGATTCTGAGGTCGAATTGAAGAGAAACTTAGGGTAAACATTAGGAATTGATTACCGGTGGTGGTGTTGATGTTATTTGATCTCGGGAGAAGAAGGAGTGACGTTGTTGAATCAATTAGGATTTTGTTCTTGAGTTGGAAGAGAGATTAGAAGGGGTTTTGAGTTTCTTTTGGATGAAAATCGAATGGGTTGGTGTTTTATTAAAGTTCTGAAGTTGTTCTTATGAAGAATCACATAACCAGGTAATTTAGGGTTTCAATTAATTCGATTTCCATCTTGGGTTTTGTTATTAATTGATTGAATTAGTATATGGGTTTGTGTTTAATTGAAGTTTAAATGGTTGTATGAAGTTTAATTTGATTTCAAAGTAAATTAGGGTTTTTTCCCTGTTCTTCCCAAAAATTGGAATTAGGGTTCCTGAGTTAGAGAATTTAGATCTTTAGTAAGATGAAGATGTTTCTGGTAGAGCTGATGTTGCAGGGAATGTATGCATGAACTGAGAGATGGTGTATGGCTGGTATTGAAGTTTTAGTTGTGAATTTCTGGGGTGAACTGCAAGTGATGATGTTTAACTAGATGGTCAAGTTAGATAGCAATTCATGAACTGTTGAGATAGCAATATTAAACTTGAACTGAACTCGAGACGTGAGGATGTATAACAGATGCAGGTATGACATGAAGTCAATGAATTGGAAATAAATTGCAGATGTAGAGCATAAATGTTCTGTTGGTGTTTATTGTGTTGAACTCATAAAGAGGGTTGGATCTCAGTGGCTTGAACAAGTTAAATCAAATGATACTTCAGGTGGAGGTCTTGAAAATGTGTTGGTGATGAATGTGATTGTAGAACTATGTATACCTGCAGTCTATTGAGAAGGATTGGTGATAATTGTTGTTGGGATTGATATGAAGATTTTGGTTCTGAAGTTATTGTAACTGAGATTGGTGGGTGTGCTATTGAGATTGCAGGATTTGTAATTGATGCAATGAAGATTATGACTGTGTTAAGCTGAACTGAAGTAGAAACAAGTCATGGTTCAGTTACAACTATTAAAATGGTTGCTGTTAGGGAATCTGTGTGGGCAGTGAATAGAATAATGGGTGTTTATGAACAAGAGGTAATGGTCTTGCATGCCTGGAAATGATGATACTCCAATATGGTGGTGTTATGTCAGGTAATGAAGGAGACTGTGTAGAATGTAGGGAATTGTAATGGATGATTGCCAGAGGATGAAGTCGTAATTTATGGAACAAGTAGATTGGATTGGTACTTCAGGTGATATGGGTTGAGATATTGGTGAGCAATAATGGTTGCAGGTGGAGCTGTAAACTGTATTGGAATTAGAAATAGAAATGGTAAATATAGTGTTGAACTGATACAATGAAGAGATGATTGAACTGTGTGTTCTTTTTGCAAATAGAGTTAGGAATGCATCATTTGTGTTTTGATCTGTTTGTGTTTAGTCAGCCTAGTTAGTCTAGCTGACTCAATCTGTTTAGCTGACTTAGTGTATTTGAAGGAGTTAACTCGGTGACCAGACTTGACCATACTTGACTAGGTGGACCTTGACCGATTTGACTCAGCTGACCATTTGACCAGGACCCTGACCTTGACTGACGTTGACCGTTAGTCTGATCAGTGACCGTACGTTGACCGTTAGTTGACTATGTTGGCCCAGACTTTGTGTATAGTAGGACTAGTGAGTCGTCTTAGGATTAAACCCATGGGCTTGGGCTTAGAGCTAGAAACCTTATTATGTATTTTTGAACCACTTATGGTCCGAATTGACTCTTGGTTCCTTCTACAAAGTGGTAGACCTTCGTAAGACTTATCTAATAGACTATAGAACCAATCTAATTGAATTAGTAAACCTTAAATATGATAAAGATAGATAATGAAAGGTATAGAACCATAAATGGGCTTACAACCATTAGATAATTCACTTAACCTATAATTAGAGAATTGTATGAGATTGTGTTTAAGCCTTGTGTGAGCCTTTTGGCTAATCTTTAGAGTGTTTGTGTGGTTAACAGTTACTCTTTATTAACAACGAACGATCTAAAGGACGAACCAGTTATTATGGATTTCTAAGTAGGCGAGGCCTGTCATCAATTCAGGTGGGAACTCTATAACCTTCTTGTAATCATTAAACTCTATATTATCTGCGAGCATGATGAGACTTTACTATCTGTGTGCACGATTACATGTACCTTTAATGTATTGCTTTTGTGCTCTTTGTATGCAATGTATGTTATATCTGCATTTACGATGTTTGCTATGAATATGTTTGTGTTTGATATGCATTGTGAGATTTCCTATGAGGGAGTGTCCTGTGTTTCCCCACGGCTCTTAGCTAAGTTAAGTAAGGCGGTAATTCATCCGTCGACAATATTATGTAGTAGGGCGGTAATTCATCCGTATGCTATATTATTATATTTATTTCATTAGTAGGGCGGTAATTCATCCGTTTGAATAGTATTGCTTATTAATATAGTAGGGCGGTAACTCATCCGTTTGAATATTACCTAGTAGGGCGGTAATTCATCCGTTATGATATTATATATACTATTTTATTTGAGGGAAATCACTCGTGCGCATATTATACTTGTTTGACTAACTTACTGATCTTAATAGTAATATTCTGAATCATGGTTTGTATGGGCACTCTGTGTGGACGATGTTATTATTATTGATTAGGGTTGCTTTCGCGTCGTCTTCTCTAATGAGTTTGGCGAGGTTAGAGTGACACTTGCTTCATGATGCATAAATTGCGGATTAATTAGTTTCTTTTTGTTTCTTTCAATTTTGGTTATTCCTTTAGAACTGAGAAGCATGTTAGTGATTACTTGAAAGTTGTATGTTTCCATTGAGCACCCTTTTGGGATGATGTGCTCACTTGTTCCCACTTCAGTTTTCAGTAATCAGAAGAAAGGGAGCGCTCGAAGAATATCTGTTCGTAGCTTAGAGCTTTATCGAATCTAGTGTTATATCTATTTACTATACGTACACTTCTTTATTCTGTAAACAATACATTGATATATTCTTAACACTCGGAAGACTTTCATATATACAATATCAGAGAGTTTTGGGTTTTGTTATTAGCACATTATGTATTTATGATTCTTAAAATTGGTAATCTAGTTTTGATGCTTCAATTAGGTTGTTATTCGTTCAATTAAGCAGGTTTAGTATTTAGGGCGTCACAGTATATATATGAACCATAGGGGGAACTAGCCGCTGCAGAATAACTACTTGGCGATAACCATTGTATCGCCAGCGTAATTAGTTTAAACGAGCGATAAAGACTTTATCGCTGTCGATATTGTGAATATCGCTCGATAGAATATCGACCGCTCAGCGGTTTTCCCATAGTGGCATGTGCATAGGAATAGGCCTAAAAAAGACTCCCGGTTGCCTTTCTAATCCGTCATCTGTAGTTAATTTTTTCGTAAGAAAAAATTCTCACCTCAAAACTCAGTTTCAGTTTTACTTTCACTTTCACTCTTCTGCTATTCCTTTTTTCCGTCCAAAATAAGAATTGCAGCTAAAAAAAATCTTGGGTTTGTCGAATTAAAGGTCATTAATTGTTGGTGTAGCATTTTGAGAGGTAGGATCCTTCTTCTTGGTTTTTCGTTTTTAAAAATTTCTTCCACCCTAATTCCATTATTTGATTTGTTTCAGTTCACAATCTGGGTAGGTCGTAATTACCATGATTACATGATTCCTTGACTTGTTTCTGGGAAATTGAATTAAGGTTAATGTATGAATCTTTCCGATCGATGAGATTCTCTTCTTAATTGGTTTCTTAATTTCCTACAATGAATTCAATTTTTTGTTTAACGGGTATGGAATTTGGAACCAATTTTGTTTGGTGCTTGTGTTCCAGGTTGTGGTGTTTGTTTTATTGAATGACTAGTAAGGACACATGTGCGATGCACATGCTTGAATTTTACTCTTCCAACAATACTAAATTTGAAAGTTATGAAATTTTTTTTCTTAAAACAAAAATTTACTATTCTTATTTGTACTCGTTACGTAGATAATTGAAAGAGCTTTTCAAATATATAAATTTTACAAAAATTCGGTGTATATTTTGAAAGATATTAAGTTTTTAAAAATTTTGATCTATTTTTAAAACAATGGTATTTATGTAAATATGTAAGAAATAGGGATAATTAAGTAATTTAGGGGGTCTCCTACCAAAAAGAGCTCTTTTCTTTATATTAGTAAGATGATGGGGGTAGGATTGAGAAAGCAGATGGAGGGGGCTTGAGTTTTTAAGCTCACTCTTAGAGCCCCTCTTAGACAGAACACGGTATGTCTTTGCAAGAACCCGGCATTTATGTTTAAGTTACATTCTGCAGTGTGTATGCTTGTGTGGTGTATATGGAATAAGAGAATGGTGTGGTTGGAAGTGGTCAAAAGCTGCATTTCCTTAAAATGGTTGTGACTGATGTGGCATTTACCTTGTATCATTGCATTTATATGTTTTGGCTGTTTGTTACGGCTTGGAACCATCGAGCTGGTTCAATGGGGATGTTCAAGTTGCATAATAGACCTTCAATGATATCTTTAGTCTCTCGTCTTAGAAATGCTTATACACTATACTAGTATACCATGTTTCCTGGTGCAATAAACGTAGCAAGAATTGGCTTTAGAGGACACTTATATGCATGCCTCGTAACTACACAATCATCCCCAACAGCCAATGCGATTACTAGTATGATACCATTTTTGTATAATCATAGGTACGCAGGTCAATCGTGTGCACATGTGTATAATCTTTCTGTTGGTTTTGAAATAAAATTTCCTTGAGATTACTGTTAATGTTGATATCCGATTATAATTGATGGAATATTACAGATCTTGGTAGACTGCGCACACCTTTTTATACAATTTGGATCTTGTGGTGAGACTTTATAATGAATGTCTGATCACATTCTCCAAATAGACCTTTTACCATTTCCTTGTTTGAGCTTGGGATGTAGTAGAGGATAAGCAACTTGGTTATTTAGGGATAGCTCTGATGAGGTTCATATATATATATTATGTGCAGTTCATCTAACACTGGTTTGATCTAATACGATAACGTCAACTTTACTGTCTTTTTTCATTTCTTCCAGAACTGCTACTGCGCTTATTATTTGCCATTTTTGTTTTACTCCAAAATCTTTATTCTTAATCTGCTTAGTAGAATTTCTTAGCCTATATATGTTTATTGATGGATGGGTATGAATTTGGGAAGAGTAGAGTTGCCATCAAACCAAAGAATGTTTATAATATTGTAATCCTTAGATTTTGGTTCAGCTGCATTTTTAGTTTGCCTTTTAAAGTGTTCCGTGTTGTTCTTGTACGATCCTGCTTATGAATCTACAAACATTTGAATTACGGATACTAAATCAATTTTAACATCTAAATTCCGCAGTTTCCCAGTTTCACTATAGATAGGATATAAAGAGATAGTGCACAGAGGAAAACACCCAAGAAAAAGAGTATCTGGTAAAATGAAGAGGGTATGCATTTCGTCTGATGATGATGATGGTAGTAGGTGCAGTGGTAGCATGCCAAGTTGGGCTGGGAAGAATACGAAATTAGATATTCTTCTGGAGAGGTTGATTGATTCTGTTCTTTTAATGAACAACAAGATGGAGGGACTAAGTAATCGAGTTAATGCACTAGAACAAAAAGTGAATGAAAAAAATATGCTTGGAAGGAAGGAGAGGACCGAGTTCATGAATGAAGTGAAGTCGGAGATAGCAGAACTAAAGAAATCCCAAGAACAGGAAAAGCCAGTATATGTTGGTTCTCATTTGGTTTCCAAATTATCAAATCTGCAAAAGCTAGTTAGAAATGGATTACCTGTGGATGATGCTAGTGACAGTGAAGACTGGAGGCCCTGGACTAGTCATTCGGTTGTGCAGCAGACAAGTGGGCAGGATAAGCTTTCGGGTGTGCAGCAACCAAGTCTGGTGGATGGTCTGTGGCATAATGGCTGGAATAAGGATTTGATTTCACAGCAACCAAATGTGGTGGATAATCGGTTGAATTTGCTGCAGCTTAAGCGGCAAAAGCTGGCCAAAAATAAATTACCCGTGGATATTGCCAGAGACAGTAATGGATGGAGGCCCTGGGGGTGGGATAAGCTTTCGGGTGTGCAGCAACCAAGTCTGGTGGATGGTCTGTTGCATAATGTCTGGGATAAGGATTTGATTTCGCAGCAACCAAATGGGGCGGATAGTCGGTTGAATTTGCCGCAGCTTATGCGGCAAAAGCCGGCCGAAAATAAATTACCTGTGGATATCGCCAGAGGCAGTAATGGCTGGAGGCCCTGGGCTAGTCATTTGGATGTGCAGCAGCCAAGTGGGTGGGATAAGCTTTCAGATGTGCAGCAACAAAATCTGGTGGATGGTCTGAGGCATAATGGCTGGGGTGAGTGTTTGACTTTCCAGCAACCAAATGGGGTGGATAGTCAGTGGAATTTGCGTAGCTGAAGCTGGAAAAAAGCCGGTTGAGAATGAATCACTTGTGGATACTGCAGGAGGCAGTAATGGCTGGAGGCCCTGGGCTAGTCATTTGGATGTGCAGCAGCCAAGTGGGTGGGATAAGCTTTCAGATGTGCAGCAACAAAATCTGGTGGATGGTCTGAGGCATAATGGCTGGGGTGAGTGTTTGACTTTCCAGCAACCAAATGGGGTGGATAGTCAGTGGAATTTGCCGCAGCTGAAGCTGGAAAAGCCGGTTGAGAATGAATCACTTGTGGATACTGCAGGAGGCAGTAATGGCTGGAGAGCCCTGGGCTAGTCATTTGGATGTGCAGCAGCCAAGTGGGTGGGATAAGCTTTCAGATGTGCAGCAACAAAATCTGGTGGATGGTCTGAGGCATAATGGCTGGGGTGAGTGTTTGACTTTCCAGCAACCAAATGGGGTGGATAGTCAGTGGAATTTGCCGCAGCTGAAGCTGGAAAAGCCGGTTGAGAATGAATCACTTGTGGATACTGCGGGAGGCAGTAATGGCTGGAGGCCCTGGGCTAGTCATTTGGATGTGCAGCAGCCAAGTGGGTGGGATAAGCTTTCAGATGTGCAGCAACAAAATCTGGTGGATGGTCTGAGGCATAATGGCTGGGGTGAGTGTTTGACTTTCCAGCAACCAAATGGGGTGGATAGTCAGTGGAATTTGCCGCAGCTGAAGCTGGAAAAGCCGGTTGAGAATGAATCACTTGTGGATACTGCGGGAGGCAGTAATGGCTGGAGGCCCTGGGACTAGTCATTTGGATCTGTAGCAGCCAAATGGATGAGAGCATTGGGATTTACATCAACTAAATGGTTGGGTTGGTAGAATTCTGTTAAATGTGTCGGATTGTAATTGGAGTAGGGATAAAAACATGGGATAGCGATTACACATGGTGAGTCTGGTAGACTAATTCGGCAACCAAATCAGCATTAGGCGGATCAAAATAATTTAGCTGTGGATTATAGCGGCAAAAGTCTGGAGGACCTGAACATAAATATATAGCAGTATAATTTTCCAAGACCAAATGTAGACGCGAAAATTGTGACAAATTCATGGAGCAAGTCAAACATATGGTTTTCACGGAGTAGACAGTGTTATTACTAGTGGGTCTGTACTAGTTTTTCCTTTCTTTCTTATTTTCCCTCTTGGGTAGGCAAATTTGAACTTCAAATCAGCTTTTGAATCAACTCTGTTTTGCCCTTTAAGGATGTTGCTAGGCTTTTCTATAAGCTTTTTCGTTGCAAGCAAAAAATGTGGCATGCTGACCCGATTGAAGGACTGAGTATAACAAGAAAAATTAATAACCTAGACTACTTTTTTTGAATCTGACATGATTTAGCACTGGTGCTATTTTTTCTTTGGCTATAGCTGGAAAAGCATTTTGAAGGAAGTGAATTGAATACTCTTTTTGAGAAGTCGATTCACATTGTACCAGGGTCAAGTTCTACTGTACAGTTCAAGTTGTTTTTCTTGTGTTTCCTTACTAGTTTCTCTTTAAGTTTTGTTTTGATTGGTTGGATGTTATACTAACTAGATTGTCACCCGTGCGATGCACGGGTCTGTTTATTGCTTGTGGAATATTGAATGCTCTTTTTATATAGAGATTATATCACAAAACCAAAGTAATCCCAAAAAGTGTGCAAGAAAATAAAAAACGTGAACAAAAAAGGGCCAAAAATATTGATAGTAATAAAATTTTATTATTTTTGATTCATCAACCAACAAAGAATTGATCGAAAATAGCAAACATTCATTGTCGTCTATGGTTTTGCGGATCCTTAGCTGTATTCCGATTATTAAACTTGTTTTGGTTGGTTGAATAAAACCATACCATTCTCATTCCCGATTATCATGCCTGTTTGGAGTCTAATAAGATGTTGTGGGACATTGTCGAACTCCAAAGTGTTCAAAAAATCCAGTAGCATACGTAGAAGCTACATCATTTGTGTTTATGCTCGCATTTTCTTGTTCTTCAACCATATTTTATGCTTCTTTCGCATATCAAGTATCAAAATAAAGTATTAATTTAGGTGTTACCCACGACTATAAGAAAAAAAGGTAAAAAACAGCGGAGAAGCTATTCTATTAGCTTTGTAATATGAAATTAGGGTTCCAGTCTATTAGTTTATTAGAGGTATATATAGTTTTTAATCTAAATCCATTTTCGGAAACGGACTTAGGTTTGTGCCCACGGACTCAGATTTTCGGAAATGGACTTATTCATAATGGACATAGGCATGGTGAACTTGCGATAGAATAAGCCCTTTACATTCATAATGGACATAGGCGTATTGAACCTCCACCAGCCCCTTGGGTATTGATTCATAATGAATAAGCCCCATAGCCAAAATTCACAATCCAGAAATTTCATAAAAAAATTTCTTGATATTATAAACTGGAAAATTTCATTCCTAAACAATATGAAAGTAAAACATTTCCAAAAAGAAAAGAAAGTATGTTTCTGTTGCTCCCATAATTTCAAGGATTTGGTTGCTCGTTCAAGGCTCAGAGGTAAATAATTAAATTTTGAACTCTCAAAATCCCACCTCAAAAGACAAAATAAAATTATTATCGGTAAACTAAACAGAAGTAAAAGGTAAACTGAACACAAGTATTCCTAATAAATAAAGGTCCTAAGTATAAATTCTAAAATGAAATTGTGATTCGTAAGCTAATAAATCGATCTATAAGACATACGTTGTCAACTACGGTTTGGTAAAATGGTCTTTGTGTATCCACTTTCGGAAGAATTAAGGGCAATTCTTCGTAATATTCAAATGTGAATTTTGATGGAATGTTAATGGGGAAATTGTGAAGTACATTCGCCTATCTCTGAATATATCAGTATTCAAATAGTTATATTTGCTCCGCCTGTGATGTCGGTTCAAAATAGATTTTGGAGTTTCTTTATGTTGTCTGTGTCGCTCAAATAAAGGTGCACTATAAAATTAAACAAAAATTCTAAACGAACCGTGTGATTAAACCACACGGAAACCGCTAGACACACCAAAACCCAAAACATGGGACCCCCTGCTGTCCTCCGCGGGGCCCACCAGGACCACATCAAAAAGTTTGTGAGACAAAAGTTGACATTCGGTTTTTGTGTGGTCTGATTTCTCGGTTTGTTTAGAATCACTCAAAATTAAATAATTGTTATCAAGATTAAATAATTATTATATATTATCATACGTATAATTTATATAATAATATTTGGTTTTATTTATTTGGATTTTTGATTCACGTAACATGATAAAATTTGAATTATGTCAAAGAATCACAAACTAAAGTTAACAAAGAATGATTAATTGGGGGATAGAAAAACTAATTGGGGGATATTTTACTATAGCTACCGGCATGGATTTTCAATGCCGGTAGTCCATCGACCATGCCGGTTTTCATTGAAAACTATGCCGGCACATATCCCCCAATTAGTTTTCTATCCCCCAATTAATCATTCTTAACAAACCATTGCATGACTTTTATAAATAATTTATTATTTTCATAAATCCATTATCCCAGTGAAAAATACTTTCAAACTTAGCTACTTAAAATTGTCTAAAAAATAAAATTAGATAAAAAGGCTTATAAAGTGCTTTTTTAAAATAAAAAAAAAAACAAAGCAAACAAATGTAATGAAGAGAAAAAACAGTAATGTTCATTCTCAGATCTGTTGCATTTATGGTGGGTTTGTTTGAAGAATTCACTGTTTCCTGGAATTTATAATCCCATGGGATTGCAAATCCTTGGATTCATGTAAATTCCTTGTGTGTTTGGTAACTCAGTTGAAATTCTTAGGATTTATAGAGTTTTCTTGTTTTAAAGTCTTTATACCGTTTGATATTACCCTCAAATCTTAAAATTGCATATATATGGGGTTTAGATTTAAAAAAAGTGGGTCCATAGTCCCTTGATAAGTTTCCCGACAAATCTTTGGGGGTGGGGTCGGACTCCATATGGAGGATTTGCTGGAAAACTGAATCCCGTAGAAAACGTGATTCCAAGGATTTGGGCGACCAAACGTACCGAGGGAAACGTAATTCTACCAAATCCCCTGAACCCATAAATTCCACCTTTAAAATTCTACATCCAAACCCACCATTATTTCTTTTCTGCTAGTTTCTTAGTGTCCTCTTTAGCATGTTTTTATTCCTTTATAGACAACAACAAAAAAATTCCTCCCATGAGAGTATGTTAAACTCGTGAATTATGAATTATATATTTGTACTGCTTTCATGTGACTCATTAAACTATGCTCATCTGTATATGCACTCTCGAAGAACGCATGTTTCATTTGTGAGAGAGAAAAAAAAAGGAATGAAGTGATTATATACTGTACAAATTTAGCAAGTGTATGTATGTATGCGTATGTACCTATAATTATAAGATGGACATCTTAAATATATTAAGTGCGTGTAAATGCCGCTGAATTAAAGGATTAGCGATTCTTGAACATAATTATGACATCCTTAGCACCATGGTATTGATTGGAGATATTGAAACGTCTCATGTTACGAATTAATAAGAAGCTATCTAGAATACTTTAGTGATAAGAATACCCAATGATAAAACTTCGTAGTTGGATAATATGCGTTTTTCAAGCGAGACAACTTTTGTTTTTCTTCCCAGTACCTCCTCGGAGGGTACATTTGTCTTGCATAATTCTTATTTATGATTTCCTAGGCTAAGTTATCTTTGACCTCTTAAGTTATCTAAATTTTATCTTACATGTAGAAAATTGATCATTCGAGACCAGTAGCTAGCAAGTTCTCCCGCTAATCTTACTTCACTGTCCGTAATGAGTGCCACAAGAAACGGGCAAGTTCTTTTGGCACGACTTCCTTCGAAATTGTTTCGACATTGTATTAAGGAAACGGTAGAAAATCGTCCATTGTTCATTACATGGAGTAATAACTAACCGCTTTGCCTCACTACAGGTTGGGGCCTTCTACCCGTTTTCTAGAGGCCACTCTTGACATACGCTATCTATGGGGTTACATTCCAGAATAAGAAAATTCTCGGTCATATAACAACTACTCCTTTACTTCTATATACCTTAATGCGCATGGATCACATTAATCATTAATGGGACTCCCATTGCATCATTTTTCTTTTCATTCTCGCGGATGAAGTTTATGAAAGTATTAATTGGTGTCACCAGAGTAGTTTAGACCGTATTGTATCTTATTTATAGTTAATATAATATTGAGTGTTGTTTTCCGTTTCATATAGGACCACTTAACTTCTTTTTTCGTATTATACGGAAAAAAAATTACGTCTTCCTTAAGTGTTTTTTTTTTTTTGCTTATTTTTTCTAGTACATCTCACGCCTTGTAACTTACTAAAAATCTTTCAAAAAATAAAAGTTACGGCCTACGGGTGCTTAAGAACCGATTCATCTTTTAACTTCAATGGCAAATCACGTGAAACCGAGATAACCTACAATCGGTAACCAAAATAGTCATGACTCATGTTATAATCTAATACCTACACTAAAGGTAATACAACACTCGATGACACACCACCAAAACTGGATATAACTTAACAAAACCTAAATATGATACTCCTCTGTCCATTTTTATCTGTCTTAATTTCTACTTTGGTCTGTCCATTTTTATCTGTATGCTCTGTTTATAGACATAGAGTTCCCTTAAACTATCAAATATACCCTTTCTTTTTTGTAATTATAAAATTATTTTTAATATAAACTTAATTCAAAATCATAAATATCGTCACCATAATATAATGAAAAAATCCATTAAATATTTTTTTATATTAATTGTCATTCTTTTTTTAAATAAAACATTTATGGGTAGAAGGAGTAATTGATTATGGGTACGGGTTAATATGGCTATATACATGGCAAAGAAAAAAAATTATGACAAAATCTCAAATTCATGGTAGAGTATATTGAAAGAGGAAATAATCTACAATTTCAATTTTTTTCCCCTCTCAAATAAAAATTCCAAAGGCTCCAAAGTTTTAGTGCAGGAAATCAAAATCAAATGGAGGAAATAAAAAATTCTTAAATTTTGCAGTATAAGTTGGTTTTTATTTCTTTACAATATTTCCTAAAACAATAATATTATCCAAATTAGAATTTTTAACACTAATAATTTTAATTTTGGTAATACGTAATATTAAATAGGCTAGTCAAGGGATAGTCATGACATTTTATAGGATTTTCTTAATATCTTGACAAAGTCAAAGCGGACTCTTAAAAATGGACGGAGGGAGTACAATTTTTTGTTTAAGTCCTTCTTGATGAATCAAGTGAAGGCATGGTCAATTGCTACCATTCATGGCAGTTTCGTCTAACAAACTTCTGATTTTTGTTCATATTAATTAATCTTTTTATATTTCACAAAATATGTCATTTACTTTCTCCAGTGCACTTTTCACTTCTTTAAATATGATTTAATTCCTATCACTCATCACTGCATAATTTTATCGACCAAAAAAATTTTAGTCCCTAACACAGAAGATGAATATCGAGCACATGAGATATTGAAACAACAAAATAGACTTAATAAAAACTTAAAAGTTAAAATCTTAGCCTAGAAATATTTTAGCATTTAGTGTCAATCGATTACATTTTTTTAGGATACCTGCAGACCAAACAAAAGTAGTAAATCTGTCACCAAAACACCACCAGTAAGATAAAAACAAAGAAGAACAAAATAGTTGAAGAAAGAAGCAACGTGGAAAAAATGATCAGGCCTTTGGTCGAATATGTTTTTTATAAAGAGTCCAGTACGCAAAATCAGGAAATACATATTAAAAACTTACTGTTACATTGACAGTGTCCCTTGTACATGGAAAACTCATGGCCAGAAATGGTAGAGATACATACACAAAACAAAAACAAAAAAACATATTGAAAACTTACACTTACATTGATGGTGTCCCTTGAACATGGAAAACTCAATGCCAGAAATGGTAGATCTAAAGATACATACACAAAAAAAAAAAAAAAAACCAGAGAATGGTGATCTATAAAAGTGGAGAATTTGAGCGAGAGAAAAAAACTCGCGGATTATGAAAAATACTTGAATTACTGGCTTAAGAACATCATATCAAATACCAATACAGGCACTACTATCATTTATAGCAGATCACGTCAAATCATAAATCAATTTTACTGCTCAATATATACATTTGATTTAACAATACCTCCACAAAATAGGAAAAAAAAACTGTATAGTCTCAGTAAATATTAACTAACCTGTAGAATGTTCAACAATGTCCATTGATCCACTCTAGGATCCAAGACCACTTTCCTCTAATGCCCTTTTCCTCTTAAGCACCCCTTAAGTACAAAACAACAAATATAAATTTCACAGATTAGTTGTGAACTCACTCATAGCCATCAACAGATGCAACTCCATCAAAAAGAATTAAATAGAGAAATAAATTATGTATATAATCATCAGCGGAAATAAATTTTGCAGTTCCTTTCCATTACTATACTTTTACGCCTCTGGCGATTCACCCAAGCTTGTTCTGGTTCACAACTTGGTTGTCCTGGCACTGCTATCATGTGAACTTCCTGTAGGCATTAAAAATAACAATAAAATAAAATCAAACAATGTTTTGGAACGTGATCTTATCATGTGATCCTATTCGTTAAAATATGCATGTACTCGCATCGGTACTTTCGGCGATCGACATATTTTCTTGTTTTTTCTCCCAAGTATCACGCCCTTATGCTTCATACGGTTCACCCTTGCCTTCTCGGGAGTCGTTGGATCTATATCCATAGCTAGTTTCATATATGAAATCAAAAGGATCTTCAAATCTCGTTTGATACACACGATCAATTTGCGACTTATTATTGAACATCGAAAAAAAAAACATCGTGGTATTACAAACAATAAATCAAAAGTGATGAGTTTCTCACCGTGATGTAGCATGGGGTACACGATCCAAAAAAAAAAAACATGTTTCTGGAATCAAATCAATGATACAATAAAGACTTTTATCGCAAGAAAACCCAAGAAAAAACAAAGGGAATAGTAGAAAAAAACAAAATTTCTCACCGTGATGTATCCTGGAGTTGGTGATCCAAAAGATAAACCTGTTTTTGGAATCAAAGCAATAAACCAATAAAGACTTTTATCTCAGCAAAAACATTGGGAATTTGGCCTTATATAGTGAGCTACTAAACCCAAAAAATTCCAGAAAAAAAAAATTCTTCTCAGAAAATAATATAACATTTTGATATTCACATTCATTTTGTTATCATATTCCAATATTTTCTTCCTTGTTATTTTTATTTCCACATTTATTTTGGTATCTCTCAAAATTATATTCCCATTTTTGGAAATAATATAGTATTTTGATATTTACATTCATGTTGATATCATATTCCAAAATTTTCTTCCTTGTTATTTTGATTTCCATATTTATTTTGGTATCTCTCAAAATTATATTCCAATTTCTTTTTTTCCCACATTTATTTTGGTATATCTCAAAATTATATTCTCATTTATTTATTTTATTTTATTTTGGTGCGTTTTTTTTTTCCTTCTTTGGAATGGTTTTGTAATTTTTTTATTTGTATAGGAATTCATTTTATTTTTGTTGTTGCTGATAACGTTTTTTTTTCTTTGGAAATCATAGTCCTAATGATTTTGAATTATTTGTATTGTACAGGATTCACTCCATTCACGCGTAACTGCCACAAATCAGGTATTTTCTTTTAATCGTCGATCTAATTTATTTTTTTTTAATCAGGTTCATGCTTTTGTTTTTTTTAGGTAAATGCAAGTATTTTTCTTTTACCGTAGTTTGGAGATGTAATTAGGGGTATTTTATTACAAAAACTGTAAATGGACATTGGGCATTGATTTATTTTTATTTATTTATATGATTTATTTTTTTTAATCATATGATTGATTTATTTTTACGATGATATCATGATGAACATTTTATCTTATTTGATGTTTTTTTTTTTGGTAATATTTAAATTGCTTATATTTTTTTAATATGTTTCTTAGATTAAATAAGATTTAGTAAATTTAGAAATTTATTTTCTAATATGTGATTGGCCAAAAAATATTGCGCGGGCCCAAAAGATTCTATTGGAATTCTATTGGCTGAAATTTAGAATGGTAGGGCCAGAATCAACCAAAAGCTCCGATTAACCACGTCGCTCGAAAAAACTCCGTTTTTATATAAAGAATAATATCGTGTCTTCTGAATCATCTCTGTATGAAAATTACAGAAGTCACAACTTCTCTTTCTATGTGTGAGTTCTAGCTAGTCTGGTTTTAAGATTCTCCAAGTTTAAAGATTAAATAGATTCTGTTAACAAGTAGGAGCAAGATTAGTCCTACCCATATAAAAATCTATCACCTGCAAAAGAAAGTATGGGTGCGAAATGAATTCGTGATAGCCCTTGACTACCCTCACCCATGTTTGGAAATCACAGGCTTGCAGGAAGCAGCGACCATATCTATTTTCCACCATGAGTTATTTTGTTCCATCAAAAGCAGGTGGTATGCTACTGAAAATCTTTCCTAAATTTGACGTTAAATCTCTCATGGTAAGATTGGAGTACCGCGTGCAATTAGGTGTACAAAATACCCGCCTACCCGGGGACCTGCTTTGTTTCGTCTGAGAGTAAGGGAGTCCATGGATGCCATCCGTTATGGGATACTGGACTTGTCAGCCTACCCGTTGGCGTATTAATTTTAGGGTTATTTAGTACATCTTTCTCCCAGTTGTTCTCTTCTTCCTTCTTGCTCTAGTTCTGTCGGCCGGCAACTTTTACACCTCTAGTTAGTTTATTAACTTGCTATAGGTTAGGTTTTCCTAGGATCATAGGCATGAATCAGATACTAAAATCAAAAATAGTTCAATCGAGCTCACGGATCTATCTAGGTCATTCATGGTCGAATCTAAAGAAAAGTTTTCTCTTCAAAACCCATTGCATCGTGCGATGACCTTCCTGCAAAGAGTTTTCAATGTCACCGATTAAACATTAAGCTGTATGCATAGCAAACACTAAGGACTCGTACAACTATATATCATTTCTGGAAGAGACATTATCACAAACACTTGATATTCCTAAGAAAAATTCTACTTGGTACAGTTAATTGAAGCTTCCAACACAAACCCAATATTAGAATTAATGATTAGAACAAGAATACAAAAAGAAATCAGAATTCAATAATATATACTGGTGATCAATGATTCTCATGTATTTTGTTGACTCGGATAGGTGATTTTAATTAAAAGAGGAGTTTTTGCTTCAAGACGCAAGAATGATTCAGTGAAAATTGGATGCTCTCTATGTTCTTTGTATGGAAAGCTCAGAAAGGGTTTTTATAATGATGGAGATTGAAGCTGGAAATTTTGGGGGTAATGAAATTCAAAAAATTTGGGGCGCGAAAAAAGACCGCCAAGAGAATAGTTGAAAGTTCGAAAATACAAATTGGCGCTTATGCTACCGCCTAATAAGGTGGCGATCCATCTGATGTTCTGTGGCTGAGATCGAAAGAAATTGACAATGATGTGACGATCCATGTGATGTTTTGTATTTGGTTTTCTATTGGCTAAATGATATCCATACGGATCGTGATATCCTTGAACGAAATTGACAATGAGGTAGCGATCCATGTGATGTTTATAGGCATGGTTTTGAGGTTTTCTATTGGCCAAATGAATATCATATGGATTGTCCTATTTGTGATCCAATTTTGTTTTACTCCAATCCAATTTTACAATGGGATTTAACCTTCTTTTTTTTTTCTAAATTTTATTTATCATTTGGGGTGAGTTTCGAACTCAGCCCATTAATATCGTCACCCGATGACTTTAACACTGTAATATTATTATCAAATCTCTAGTTTGCATATTATTATTGACATTGAGACATTTTGGGTGCATACATATATTGCCAAGAAAATTTCCTCCGACTATAGACTTTATTCATCTCATTCTTTAGAAAATCCGATTATGAAACGGACTCATCCGAAAATAGAATACATTCAATCTTACCAATGTATGCATAGAAACAAACAGAATCTGGGAAAAGTTGGGTGAATTCGAGCAATGTTGGGTAACATTGACATAAAAGGTGAAATTGAGCGAGGTTCGTAGACATTCACGAGAATATATAGATAATCGAATTAATCAATAGAATCCGTGGAAATTCGTGTGAGGTATAGTGATATATTGGGTAGGATTAATAGTTAACATGTGAAATTGGATTGTTGTTGTTGAAGCGTATATTCGAGCTGATGGAAAATTCAGTCGAACTAATTTATGTTTTGTGAAACTATATTCTCGTTTCTTCCATTAATAAATCTTAGTTCAATAAACTCTATTAGAGGTCAGTGTGGACTAAAATATGCCCCGTCTGACCTCTAATTAGTCGAAATGTCTATATCGGAACACAAAATCTAACAATGAATCCCAAAATCTACTTAGTTCCATATCTTGAATGTATACTGAATGTCAATATCTAGAAATGTGGAGCAAAATATGCCTCGTCCAATCTCTGATTGATCGGAATATCTGTATAGGAACCCTAAATCTAGCTGTGTGAACCAAAATATACCTTGTTCGATCTCATCCAAATATCTATACCAGAATTCTAAATCTAGCAATGAAATCGATGGAGTCCGAGAGAAATCGAGTGAGGAAGACCGAAGTTGACCAAAGTCGATGGGCACTTGGTCAAAATGGTGGATAACGGGAGAAACCGATGGAATTCGAGAGAAATTAAGTTACCAAACCAAATAATTGTACACTACACTTCTAAGAAAAATTTCAAGTTCAAGCTTGTCCTGTTTAAACTCTGGAAATATATTCGAACAATGGATATTCATAGATCTTTAGCGAACTTAGTTAAAACAATTTATTGTCCACAAACTATTTTCTTTAAAATTGATCTTTTGGAAAATTTTCCAACCAAACAACCAATTGTTTACCATCAGTATGCATATCCTTTTGATATGAGTTCGGGACTTCCTGAAGATACGGATACCCGGTATGCATACCCTTTTGATATGACTTCGCGAACTTCCAAGAGCACATACACATACAGGTGTGCACACCTTTTGGATATGATTTCACAACTACCAAAGGTACCCATACCCGGTATGACATACACATTGTTTTTACCTAATCTAGTTCGGAAGCTTAAGTGCAAAGGCAAAAGTATATGAAGTGCCTAAGGTTAAGCATACTCGCTGTGCATACCTTGACCATGGCTATAGTTCACTTTTGCTATATTTCTCATACATACTTCTAAGATAAATTTCAAGTTCAAGCTTGTCTTGTTTAAACTCTTGAAATATATTCGAGCAATGGATATTCATAGATCTTTAGCAAACTCAGTTAGAACAATTTATTGTTCACAAACTATTTTCTTTAAAATTGATCATTTGGAAAATTTCCCAAGAAAACAAAAAATTATTTACCATCAGTATGCATACCCTTTTGATATGAGTTCGGGACTTCCTGATAATACGGATACCCGGTATGCATACCCTTCTGATATGACTTCGCGAACTTCCGAGAACACGTACGCACACCTTTTGGATCTGATTTCAAAACTTCCAAAGGTACCCATACTCGGTATATGCATACTTGGTTAACCTAACCTAGCTAGTTCGAAAGATTAAGTGCAAAGGCAAAAGTACATGAAGTGCCTAAGGTTAAGCATACTCGATGTGCATACCTTGACCATGGATATAGTTCACTTTTGCTATACTTCTCATACACACTTATAAGATAAATTTCAAGTTCAATCTTGTCTTGTTTAAACTCTTGAAATATATTCGAGCAATGGTTATTCATAGATCTTTAGCAAACTTAGTTAGAACAATTTATTGTTCACAAACTATTTTCTTTAAAATTGATATTTTGGAAAATTTCTCAAGAAAACAACCAACTGTTTACCATCAGTATGCATACCCTTTTGGTATGAGTTCGGGATTTCCTGACGATACAGATACCCAGTATGCATACCCTTATGATATGACTTCGAGAACTTCTAAGATCACGTATGCACACAGGTATGCGCACCTTTTGGATATGATTTTACAACTTCCAAAGGTACCCATACTCGGTATGCATACCTGGTTGACATAACCTAGTTCATAAGATTAAGTGCAAAGGCAAAAGTACATGAAGTGCCTAAGGTTATGCATACTCGTTGTGCATACCTCGACCTTGTCTATAGTTCACATTTGTTATATTTCTAGTACACACTTTTAAGACAAATTTCAAGTTCAAGCTTAGAGTACACTTACATAGGTAAATGTGCTTAGAAACACAGCTCTCTTATACTTTGGAGAACCATCTTGTTTCAACTCATGTTTTTTATGTTGTTTTGCAGCTTCAACATGTAGAACTCAATGATACTCTTGCGACGTCACCCTTTCTCATCTCTTCCCCGATACTTCCCCGATATCCGTAATTGAAGATTTAAATGCTCCCATGCCGTTGACCTGTTAATTTTATTTTTAAAAATCTAGTCAATTATGGATCAAAAAAGGAGAAACAATACATAACTGGGAACAAAATGTTGATAAAACTAGTCTTGGTTTCATCAGTTATTTCCCACTTACCTTTCATTGTTCTTTCTGAAAAAATTGATTACGAGGGGTTTCTGTTTTTTGTTGAGTTCCTTCAAGAGCTTCAAGTTATCAACTGGTTTCAACTTCACCCCCTGTACTTACTGCACCTCCTTGTTCTCCTTGCACTTAAGAGCTGTAACCTTTCTTCTTTTCACAGTGGTGTAATCCCGCATTCTGATAGGTGGTCCCAAATTCCTTCTGTCTTCCCACATTCTTGTAATCATGTTACTCATCCTTTGTTCAGCACTGACTTCTCCCTTTCCTTGCTCTTGACTGGCACTCTGTGAAAGTCCTAAATCGAATCCAGGTTGTTCATTTTCTAATTCAATTAAATCCTTCGCCATTTTTACGGCTGAGTAGTAGTATACACTTCCAATATTTTGCTTTGACGACGAACAACCTTTCTTATTGTATTCAGATTCCATTTTCCTAATAAAATCTTCGTCAATCACAAACTGAGTTTCGTTTTCTTCTTGTTCAATAATTTGCTTCGTCGAAGAAGCTTTCTTCATTTCAGATTTCACCCGCTCTGCCACCTTGATATCCTCAATGGTATTTGGAGTCAACTCAGTACCCTCTCCTTCCTGTTCATCATCGGTGACTGGCTTCGACGAAGAAGCTTTCTTCATTTTGATTCTTTGTTCAGCCACCTTGATATCCTCAATAGTATTTGGAGTGAACTCAGTACCCTATCCTTCTTGTTCATAATTGGTGACTGGCTTCGACGAAGAAGCTTTGCTCATTTCATATTCTACATGTTCAACCACCTTGATATCCTCAACGGTATTTGGAGTCAACTCAGTACCCTATCCTTCTTGTTCATCATCGGTGACTGGCTTCGACGAAGAAGATATGACCTGCTCTTTTGCTGCTCTTTTTCTACTCTTTTTATTTGTTTTAACAAATTTGTAAGGTCAACATCTGAAAAGACACTATCTAGAGTACTGGGATCTTCACCTTTTGCAGATTCGTGTTGATGTTCCGCATCTTGTTGTGTTTCTCCATGGGTTGAATCCTTTTCTGGTTCCATCAGAAAATATTCAAGAGTTTGAGCAGCATCTTCATGTGTTTCAAACTTGAAACCTTTTCTCCAGGCAGCAAAACCCCACCTTGTTCCATCACAACATTGTCATCATGTAATAGCCTTTCTCTAGACAGCGAAACTATTTCTTGTTCTATCACGCGATCCATTGTCGTTGCATCTATCAATGTTAACATCCCTTGTTATCACCTGCAATATTAAGATATCTAAGCCGTTTTATTTTTCATCTTCCTGTGTTTCAAAACCTAATGCTGTAAAAATCTAAAACTTCTGAAAGAAAGAAAGAAAGAACTGGCCAATTTATCAAACAAACATTAACTTGAAATGATGAAACCAAATCTGGTTCCATCAAAAGAGTGATGAAACCAAATCTGGTTTCATCAAAAAAATGATGAAACAAACATTAACTTGAACTGATGAAACCAAATTTGGCGACAACAAACCAAATCTGGCAGAAATGGTACATAATACCACACAAGTTTATGAAAGACTACCAATAAACTGAAATTTATGAAAGAAGTTAGAAATTTAAACTTTTTCCTCAATTTAACTCATACAAGTTTCTTAAATTTAAGAGTCAACAATGTTATTCATACGCAATGAAACCCTTTCTGGTTCCATCAAAAAAGAATTTTCGTAGCAAACAACGCACAAAGCAACCTAATAAAACTAGATCTAACATATTACCTCAACATCTTTTTCACGGTTCGAAACCGCTTCAGGTACTATTGGAACATCTTCTTCACGGAGATATTACCTCAACATCTTCTTCACGGTGAAAACAAGCGTAATACACAATAATTTGCAAGAAAACCCACAAATACTAGCATGAAATTCACACTAAATATATGTAAAATATACACTTATCAAATTCCCCCACACTTGGCTTTTGATAGTCCTCAAGCAAACTATCCAAAATACAACAACTCCATTTCGTTGAGGAAACAGTTGCACTTAGCATGTGCAATAGGCCTTTAAACCCCTAGGTTTCCCTAGTGGACGCGTTATAGTCTCGTGAGGGTTTACCAGAGATATACCCACAAAACCTACTCCAACTTCAAAGCGTTCCAGCTTCCCAAGCATCCAAAGAGCTATGAGGACATAGAGTTTCTGCATGCTAGTAATAAAAAGTTAGAAATACCAAAGAACATATTCTCATTCTTAAATGTTGAGTGAGAAATAACCACACCATTATGAGAGAAGGCGTGTTTGAGAGCGACCAATAAGCATTTTGCCTCGACTTCTGCCTCACTAAAAAGGATTTTCTGATAATTGCACTCAATAAGACGACTTTTTTATGGGTCTCATGATAGACACATTTTTGTGTCTAATTTGTCTCGATTCTTTATATTGATAGTGCTCATTTTTGTACTTATTATGGTGTTTTATGTGTGTGTAGGTATTTTTGTCCAATAAACATTTTTGGAAAAATCGGCTCGAAAAGTTGCACCCGGAGGACACCTACTATTCGGACTCTCACTATGGATAAGGGGTACCCAAATTACTAAGGGTCACCTCGGGACACATAATGCATTATTATTCGCACCCCCACTCTGGATAGGGGGAGACCACCTTTCTTCTCAAATTCAAATTTCAAATTGGCGGGAAAACATGTGCAGCGAGAAACAAATTTTAGGGTTGGAATTTTGGAGGAATTGAGAGATTCAATCGCGGGATTTTGGTGGACTGGACTGTTAGAGCCTAACGGGCCTGGTACAAGTGTTGGGCAATCGATCAAATTGGGCTGGAACTCGAGTTGGAGCAAAAACAGGAGTGAAGTTTCACGGGATTTTGTTTGAGTTATTCTTACGATTTGGGAGATTTGAGGCAAGATAATCTTCCCGAGATTCATATCAATCTAATAAAGGGATTGGAGTGAAAGATACGGAAGAAAGAAATGCGTAGAGAAGAGTTTGGAAAGTGGAAAATTCCGAGACTTTTCGAGAAAGAAAAGAGGAGATTTAATCGAGTTTTAGGGTTGATATTTGAACACATTGCTGTATATATATTCTTTGGTATGAGTCATATAAGGTTACGTACACTTTAGGGAAGTTTAGAAACATAACAGAGCACAAAAAACCCAAGTTGCGGAGATACAAAGCGAGAGGTTGAAGAAGAACATAGAACAACACTTAATAGCGGGGGTCGCATGTTTATTCTATCAAATGATTTTTCCAACGGTTATTCGAGTTCGCAATAGTTGGTATTTAGGTTCTTTGTGTGATGGTTTTGTAACAATTATAATCTGTTACAAACACGATGTTTTATACCTTCTCTTCTTTTTAATCAACTTTGGAGCAACAAACATGTATTTTGAGCAAGTGCTTAATATGAGGAGCTAAACCCCATTCTTTGAGGCGATAGAGGAAGCTATTTTTCCAACAAAGTGGTATATTCTTATTTATCTATTTATTGCAATTATTTTTATGATTATTTTTCCTTGATCGATAATTGTTTGAATGAATTTTGTTAAACAATTGTGATTTCTTTTGATAGAGCATACTTGGACCTAGGTTTTTGATTTTCTATGCTTCGGATTTACACTTGTTATTTTGAGAATCTACTTGTTGCAATAGTTTAGAATCAAATTGAACGAGAAAATGGCATGAATATAAATATTGGGTTAAATCGCTTTGAACTTGGAAAATAGTGGAATCTTTGCCTTAGTATTCTTAAAATCTTGATAACAACTTCAATTTAGTTTTCTTTATTTTTAGTTTTCGAAACTTGAGTCTAAAATCAAATCTCTACAAGTCTTTAACGAACCACTTTTCTTACCACTGTAAAAACTACATCAATTTTTGGCGCCGCCGACGCGGACTTGTATTTAGGTTTAGGTTTTAGGTTTATTGTATTTTTAGGTTTTATATTTGTATTTTTATTATTTTATTTTATTTTTTGTAGATTCTTTTTATTATTCTATTTTACGTCTTTGGTATTTATTTTTTTGTTGTGCAGGATTGACTCAAAGCTATAAGTGGAAAGTTGAACTTGCCAAAAAAAAAAGGAGAAACCGAAGATATTATTTTTGGACTTTTATTAATTAGTTTCTTTATTTTCTTTTGGACTTGTATTTTTCTTTTATTTGGTTGCTTGTTTACTTTTATTTATTATAAAAAAAAAAAATCACAGTTGCACACACCAATTGCACCCTCGTCGGATCACCGAGTTTAGGAAAACTCGTGGATTAGTAAGTTTGAACCGTGCCTTGGGCCTTTTGGGAGTTACCATGCGAAAGTCCACAAACCACAGCCTCGTACCTTTGGGTATATTTTGCTTGGTAACCCAAGCTTACCTAAATTAGTGAGCCCAACATTTGCATGTGCACATATTTTTGTTGAATTCTTGTGTATGCGGAACTAAAAAGAAACGCTCTAGGACGGTTTATGCGTGAAAAACCTAGAAGTGATATTTTAGGAAACAAGAATCTTGATTACCTCAATCTAGAGACCTCTGATTTTGGAAAGTCTAGTTTTGAACAACCATCTTTTACTGAGGAGACGATCCCTGATATTCCGATAGTGCCAGAAATGGAAACTTTGAAAGCTTTGTTGAACCCGACTAGGACTACTCGCCCCTCGTGTATCAGGTTAGCTGAAACAGAAGCAAATTATGAACTTAAACCTAGGACCTTACAGCTGCTCCCAATCTTTTTAGGGAAAGAAAATGAAATCCCCTATTTTCATGTTAGGGACTTTGAGGAAATTTGTAGTACCCTAAAGATTAGAAACCTTGATGATGATGCTTTGAAACTCGGGTTATTCCCTTTTTCCTTGAAAGATAAGGCCAAATCGTGGCTATATAGTTTGGCTACGGTTCAATTGAAATATATGAACAACTTACATCGCCTTTTTGAACAAGTTTTCCCTAGGCACAAAACATCGTCTATTAGGACGCAAATCGCACGTTTTCTCAACGGGAGGGAGAATCTTTGTATAGGTATTTGGAAAGTTCAATGATCTATTATCCCCAATGTCCTCATCATGGTCTCGAAAAGGTTAGGTTAGTTCGGATCCTTTATGAGGGTTTAGATTATTCCACTACGACCACAAAGTAGAATCTATGTGTACAGGTGGGTTTGAAAACCAGCTTGAGTTGATGAGGCGATGACATATTTACATGAAATCGCCGAAAAGACCCAATAATGGGAAAATAATAGGGAGCCCCAGAAAACAATTCTTCTAAGTAGAGGAAACGTTAATAGGGTAGAAGGAGGCTTTGAATCAGATGCCAAAATTGCTGCAATATCGAAAAGGTTAAAATCTTTAGAAGTGGGTCACACTAGTGGTAGATTGGAGCCTTTTTGGGAAGGCCAGAATAATGAAGAGCAAGCCAATGCTCTCTATAATAACACTAGATTTGATATAGTCAAAAGTTTGACCCATATTCGAAACCTATAATCCTGGTTGGAGAAACCATCCGAACTTTTCGTGGTCTAAGGGCCGAGTCAAGGTCAGTTTAGTAATTCTAATGCTCCCCCGGGTTTTGGTTACACTAAGAATTCTTCGGGATTGAGAAAATAAAACGACTAGCTTAGAGGAATCTATTAAGATGTTAGTAAAAACTCGGGATATGTTAGCACTGAGAACCAAATTAGTTTTCAACAGAAAACCAAGCGAGAACTTTCAAACTAATGCTGAGAGCCTTGCTAAGTTAGAACTTCAAGTGGGCCAAATAGCTAAGACCTTAAGTGAAAGAGATAACGGAAGGTTCCCTAGTCAGACTAATCCCAATCCTAGAGGAGTTCAGGAAGTAGGTGCAAAAACATCGAATCAATTGAATGCTATTAGAACCCTTAGGAGTGGTAGAGTAGTAGATAATCAGGTAACCATGCCCGATAGTGAACATACTTGTAGTTCACCCTCGGGATCTCACCCCTCGGGACCATCACTAGCTGAAGGGACGTGATAAAATTTACGATGATGCCAATTCGGTTCTGAGAGGTCCGATTTACGTGCCTAGAGCCCCGTTTCCCCAACTATTAGTACCAACAAAAAAGGAATCGAACTTTAATGATATATTGAAGGTTTTTAAGAAAGTTACCATAAACCTTCCTTTATTAGATGCAATTAGGCAAATTCCTGCTTATGCCAAGTTCCTTAAGGATATGTGTACGCGAAAGCGAAAAATTAGCGTCCATAAGAAAGCCTTTTTAGCTAGTCACGTAAGTTCCATAATTCAGAACACCACAACTCCAAAGTACAAAGACCTAGGGTCCCCTACCATTGCTTGTACAATAGGTAAACACCGTGTAGAAAAAGCTTTACTTGACTTAGGAGCCGGTGTGAACTTTCTTGCCGTACCATGTGTACTTACAAACTAGGACTTGGTGAAATGAAACCTACTCGGATGACATTGCAGTTAGGCTGATAGGTGCATTAAAATTCCTCGAGGTGTTATTGAGGATATTCTTATTGAGGTCGACAAGTTTATTTATCAAGTGGATTTCGTAGTCCTAGATACCCAACCTTGTCCCCAGGCCAGAGAACCAGATACACACGTGATTTTAGGTCGCCCATTTTTAGCTACGTCTAATGCGATCACTAAGCGTCGAAATGGTGTGATGAATTTGTCTTTTGGTAATATGACTATGGAGATGAACATTTTTAATGTCGGTAAGCTACCTTATGAGCTAGATGACACATGTGTTGAAGAGGTGAACATGATAGAAGCCTTAGTTCAGGAGTCATTACCAAACATTTTGTCTGAAGACCCATTGGAAAGTTGTCTATCCCATTTTGGTTTAGATTTTGATGACGATAGCACTATTGCACAAGTGAATGCTCTATTAGATTCTACCCATGTGTTAGACACTGATAGATGGAAAGCTAGGTTCGAACCATTACCAGTTTCTGAGAATACCTTAATTCCTTCTTTAGAAGAGCCTCCTAAGTTGGACCTAAAACCACTACCCGACACTCTAAAGTATGTGTTTTTAGGCCCATATGAGACTTTACCTGTGATTGTAGCTTCCGATTTGGATAGTGATCAGGAAAGTAGGCTAGTAAAAGTACTTCAAGACAATAAGGAAGCTTTAGGATGGACTATAGCAGGACATTAAGGGTATAAGTCCTCTCTGTGTGTATGCATCAGATTCATTTAGAAGAAGACTCCAAACCTTCTAGGGAGATGCAACGTCGAATGAACCCTAACATGAAAGAGGTAGTTCGAAAAGAGGTGCTTAAGTTGTTAGATGCGGGTATTATCTACCCAATTTCACGATAAGTGGGTCAGCCCCGTTCAGGTTGTCCCCAAGAAATCAGGTATCACTGTAGTCCAGAATGATAATAATGAGTTAATCCCAACTCGAGTGACCACGGGATGGCATGTATGTATAGACCTATATGAAATTGAACAAGGTCACAAGGAAGGATCACTTTCCCCTTCCTTTTATCGACCAAATGCTAGAGAGATTAGCTGAACATAGTCATTATTGCTTCTTAGATGGCTACTCCGGTTATAATCAGATCGTTATTTCCCCAGAAGACCAAGAGAAAACCACTTTTACTTGTCCCTTTGGTACCTTTGCGTATAGACGCATGCCTTTCGGGCTTTGTAATGCCCCTGCGACTTTTCAGCGTTGTATGATGAGCATTTTTTCCGATATGGTAGAACGGTTTCTAGAGGTCTTTATGGATGATTTTTCGGTGTTTGGTTCATCTTTTGATGAGTGCTTGCATCATTTGACATTAGTGTTGACTAGGTGTAAGGAAAAGAATTTAGTGCTTAATTGGGAAAAATGCCATTTTATGGTTAAATCGGGAATTGTGTTAGGGCACATCGTTTCTTCTAAGGGTATAGAGGTAGATAAAGCCAAAGTTGACCTTATTAAGACTTTACGAGGTCCCAAAAACCGTAAAAGATATTAGGTCATTCTAGGGCATGCAGGTTTTTACCGTCGATTCATTAAGGATTTTAGCTTGATTTCTAGACCTCTTTGCAATTTGCTTGCAAAAGATGTTAAGTTTGTCTTTGATGATGCTTGAGAAGCTTTTAAGAATTTATTTACTCACTACTTAGATAGTCCGGGCACCTAACTTGGAACCTACCCTTTGAAATTATATGTGATGCTTTAGATTATGCTATAGGTGTTGTGCTAGGTCAGCGAGAAAACAAATTACTTTATGTGATTTACTATGCTAGCAAAACTTTGAATGATGCCCAAATGAACTATACAGGAAGGCTGTTAGCCATCGTGTTTTCCTTGGATAAGTTTAGATCCTACCTATTAGGTTCTAAGATCGTAATCTATACTTTGATCATCTTTGCTTTAAAATACCTTTTGTCTAAGAAGGATACCAAACCTAGATTGATTAGGTGGATCCTTTTGTTACAAGTCCAGACATTAGAGACAAAAAGGGTGCCGAAAATGTAGTAGCAGACCACTTGTCTAGGCTAGTTGTTAGTTCCCCTTATGATTCCCTGCCTATAAGGGATAGCTTTCCCGATGAACAATTGTTCTCTGTTTCCCAATCACCTTGGTATGCGAATATAGTGAATTATCTTATTCGGGTCGAATGCCTCAACATTGGGGTAAGCAAGATCGTTCTAGGATTTTAGCCGAGGTTAAGCATTTCTTTTGGGACGATCCTTATCTGTTTAAGTATTGTCCAGACCAGATTATTAGGAGATGTATACCTGAGAGTGACCAGTCTAGTATTATCTCCTTTTATCATGAACATGCATGTGGGGGTCATTATAGTGTTAAGAAGACTGCTGCTAAGATATTGCGAGTGTGGTTTTTGCGGCCTTCGTTGTTTAAAGACTCCCATAGTCATTGTGTTTCTTGTGAGCTTTTCGAGAAGTTAGGAACCATTTCCGTAGAAATATGATGCCTTTGAACCCTATTTTAGTGATTGAGGTCTTTGATGTGTGGGGCATTGATTTTATGGGTCCATTTCCTAATTATTTTGGTTATCTTTACATACTTGTGTTGTAGACTATGTGTCTAAGTGGGTTTAGGCGGTTCCGTGTAAAACAAATGACCACGGGTCGTAGTCCAGTTTTTGAAAGAGAACATACTTACACGTTTTGGTACGCCGCGAGCTATAATTAGTGGTGGAGGTTCACACTTTTGTAATAGACCGTTTGCTCTTTTAATGAAACAATATGGTATTACCCACAAAGTAGCAACCCCATATCACCCGAGACTAGTGGTCGGGTAGAGGTCTCAATAGGGAAATTAAGCGTATTCTAGAGAAAACAATTAATCCTAATAGGAAAAGCTGGTGCCGAGGCTTACTGCGATGCCTTATGGGCTTACCGTACTACGTTTAAGACACCCATTGGAATGTCACCTTATCATTTAGTGTTTGGCAAGGAATGTCACCTTCTGTCGAGTTAGAGCATAGAGCCTATTGGGCTATTAAGAACTTAAACTTTTACTTGACAAGGCGGGAGCTCACGAAAGCTCCGACTCAATGAGTTGGACGAGATTTGTAGAGATGCATACGATAGTGCTAAAGAGTATAAGAACAAAATGAAACTTGTGCATGATAATAATATTTTACGAAAGTCATTTTCTCCAGGTCAAAAATTTCTTCTGTATGACACTCGTTTGCATCTATTCCCAGGAAGTTGCGCTCTCGGTGGGACCGGTCCTTTTGTGGTCCGTCTTGTTTTCCTCATGGCGCTATTGAGATTGAGACACCAGGATGGTAGTAGTTCTTCAAAGGTTAATGGTCAGCGATTGAATCCCTTTTTAGAACCTTTTCCTACAGGTGATGTTGAGGAGGTCCCTACGGAGGACCCTGTTTACCTTGATTGACCATCGAGGCGGTTTTGTATGTTGTATATTATTTTTGTAGGTTTTTGGTTACACTTCACCCGTGTACTTTCTTTCCGACTTCTCTCTTTACTATTTCCTCATGTTACTTATATTTTGGTACTGTTCTTTAATTAGAAACATTGAGGACAATGTTAGATTTAAGTTTGGGGGGTGGGGTAGAAACTTTTGTTACCTTTTTGTTACAATAAATAAACTCCAGAGCCTAGAAATTTATGCTTATTAAGGATGGCACTAACCAATCTAAGTGGATGGAAGCATTTTGGTTGTAGGAGTTGAGGAACCAATCGATTAGATGGAAACATCTAAAGAGTCTATTCATAAAAGCACGAGCTCAGGTGTTAGAATTAAAGAAAAAACATGGTAGTTTCGCCATATCTCGTTGAATCCTTTTCACTTCTATTTTTATTTTATTTTGTTTTCTTTAAAATATGTTTCTCTAAATGATTAGGTGGGGCTCACGATTCAAGTTGTTACCACTGCTAGGGTGAACTAGAGTTATTGAGATACAAAAAAAAAAAAAAAAAAAAATAAAAAAAATTGAGACCGGACCATCAGACCAACCGGAATAAATTCAATAAAGTCGACCACTTGGAACCCTTGTATATGCCGGTTGTGTTGACCTAGAGTTAGGATTATCGACCACTTGGTACCCTTTATATGCTAGTGTGTTGATATTAGTCTAGGCCAATATCTCAGTCCATTAAGATAGGTTTATTTTGGAAGTGGCCTTCAGACAGATATGAAAAACACCGTTCACCTTAGTCAACATCAAAACCATCTATGTTTTTCTATATCCATTTCTTAATCTATCCATGTGATTGGTTGACTCTGGTTATGATGTCCTGAAACTATCTGAGTAGAGCTCTGTCACTTATATATGATTTTTAGTATGCTTGAGTGCAAACTCGTGTACATCAATTGGAATTTCGCATCAGGGTACTTCCTCCTGTAATCAATAAGTATGCCAACCAAGGAGATTCTTTAGTCCCTTCCAAAGTTTGCGTAGATAGTTAGGGTGCGGGTAAAGGTTTTGTGGGTATATCTCTTGTAAACCCTCCCGAGACTATAACTCGGCCACTAGGGCCACCTAGGGGTTTAAAGGCTTATTGCATACGCTAAATGCAATCGACGATGCCTGCGACAGTGAGTTAGGATTTATTTTATTTTTGCTCGAGGACTAGCAAATAATAAGTTTGGGGGTATTTGATAGACACATTTTTGGGTCTAATTTGTCTCGATTCTTTATATTGATAGTGCTCATTTTTGTACTTATTATGGTGTTTTATGTGTGTGTAGGTATTTTTGGCCAATAAACATTTTTGGAAAAATCGGGTCGAAAAGTTGCACCCGGAGGACACCTACTATTCGGACTCTCACTATGGATAAGGGGTACCCAAATTACTAAGGGGCACCCTCAGGACACCCCAAGGCAGCTGTTATTCGTACCCCCACTCTGGATAGGGGGAGACCACCTTTCTTCCCAAATTCAAATTTCAAATTGGCGGGAAAACATGTGCAATGAAACAGATTTAGGGTTGAGTTTTGGTCGAGAATTAAAGAGATTCAATCGCGGGATTTTGGTGGATTGGACTCCGTTAGAGCCTAAACGAGGCTGGTACAAGTGTTACAATCGATCAAATTGGGTTGGAACTCGAGTTGGAGCAAAACAGGGAGGTGAAGTTTCACGGGATTTTGTTTGAGTTATTCTTGGCAGTTACGGGAGATTTGAGGCAAGATAATCTTCCCTGAGATTCATATCAATCTAATAAAGGGAAAGAGTGACTAATTTACGGCTAAAGAAACGCGTAGAGAAGAGTTTGGAAAGTGGAAAATTCCGAGACTTTCTTAGAAGAAAAGAGGAGATTTAATCGAGTTTTAGGGCTGCTGTTTTGTATATATAGCCTGGGTATGAGCCATAGAAGGTTACATACACTTTAGGGGAAGTTTAGAACATAACAGAGCACAAAAACCCAAGTTGCAGAGATACAACAGAGAGGTTGAAGAAGAACATAGAACAACACTTAATAGCAGTCGCAGAACCCGTGGTCTTTTCTTTCAAATTTAATACCTTTGTAACAGTTCTGTAACAGTTTTTCCAACAATTAATCGAGTTCGCAAAAGTTCTGTGTTACGGTTCTTTGTAACAGTGGTTTTGTAACAATTATAACTGTTACAAACACGCTGTTTTATACCTTCTCTTCTTTTTAATCAACTTTGGAGCAACAAACATGTATTTTGAGCAAGTGGTTAATATGAGGAGCTAAACCCCATTGCTGAGGCGATAGAGGAAGCTATTTTTCCAACAAGAAGTGGTATATTCTTATTTATCTATTTATTGCAATTATTTTTATGATTATTTTGCCTTGATCGATAATTGTTTGAATGATTTTTGTTAAACAATTGTGATTTCTTTTGATAGAGCATACTTGGACCTAGGTTTTTGATGTTCTATGCTTCGGATTTACACTTGTTATTTTGATAATCTACTTGTTGCAATAGTTTAGAATCAAATTGAACGAGAAAATTGCATGAATATGAATATTGGGTTAAATCGCTTTGAACTTGGAAAATAGTGGAATCTTAGCCTTAGTATTCTTAAAATCTTGATAACAACTTCAATTTAGTTTTCTTTATTTTTAGTTTTCGAAACTTGAGTCTAAAATCAAATCTCTACACGTCTTTAACGAACCACTTTTCTTACCACTGTAAAAACTACATCATCTCACATGTGTGCAGGTAGGAATGAAGAGAGAAATCCTACACACGTTGAATGGTGGGAAGGAAACCTTACGAAATATTTTTGGAGACCCCACAAAATCGTGGAAAATAAAAGATTTTTTTCTGATGATCTCTAAGAAAGGAAATCAACCACTATTATCGAGAATGAGAGTACTTACCACCTTCACATCAGATTGCAATGATGATAACACCACTCTCATAGCATCCAATAGAAACGTCTTCGGCTCGTCTTCTTCATCTTTTTGGTCTCCGTCTTCGGTCTTCAACTGCTGATGATAAACTCTTGAACTTCGTAGAACTCTGACAATTTGTAACTCTTTCTCTTCATTTTCCTTGTTGCTTAAAACTTCTTTATATATTTTTCTTCCCCATTGCCTTATTGAATAAATAACAACCTAAATGCAAATCTTTTTGTGTTTTCTCTTTCTTTCTTTTTTTCTTTTCATTTTTTTTTCTTTTCTTTGTATTTTTTTTTATTTCTTTGTATTTTTTTTTCAAACAAAGAGATTTCAACTACAAAAATAATAACGGAATTAAAATAACATGCCATGAAAGAAGTATTTTACCACTTTGATCTTCACAACTTGTATTGTCTTTGTATCCTAAACTTCAATAACTCTCATCTTTTGATTTTCTTCGCTCTTCTACTTAGTCTTCCACTTTGATATAGAATTCCGCTCCTTATGTTGTAAGTCTTCAACATGTATTTAAAAATCTGCTCATTGTATATTGCTTTACTTGGATATGAAATTTTCTCTTCCTTGTACCGTTGCTTGTAAACCTCAAACATCTTCAACTTTCCTTGTAGATTTTGATGTCGCTCCCTTGTTGATGATGATGTGTTTCTATGTACCTGTAATTGGCGAGAGAGAGAGAATGGTGCTAACTGCAATCAAACTACAAGAAGGTGGTTTTCATCTATAGACGTCACCCTCATAATTTACAAAATTAGCACTCAAGAGATCAAAGAGTAGTGCTTCTATTGGTGGGAGGTTGGGTAGCTCACCATTTTACCCGGAATTAACGTACGGTGACACCCACTCAAAAGAAAGCTCTTTAGTAAGATACAAAGAAAATTTGGTCCGGTGCCTCTGTTGATTTGAAAATAGGTAGTCTCCACTAATGATTGATCAACAACTCTAATAATGCATTTATCCCTGCTCCTCATTTGCATCACCGACATGATTAAATCAATTATTTAATACTCTAACAAGTAAGAAATCCGAATGTAGTTCCCTAACACTTCAAAGTTCAGTTATTTCGGTCAGAATTTTCTATGTAAACATACCTAGAAGTATGCTAGTGACTCTAAAATCTCTACAAGTTGGAGGTTTTATTCAAATATATACAAAAAACTGAAGAAAAAAAATTGACTCAAAAAGGCTAAAAACTCTATACGCAAAATATCCAAACACTCCCCCACACTTAAACTCTACATTGTCCTAAATGTAATTGACTCGTCCTAAGTAAAGTCAAGGTGGGAAATCCTAATATGATATGCAAAAGAAGAAAACTAAAAACAAAAAGGATAGAAAATACAAATCCTATGGGTTGCCTCCCATTCATCGCTTAGTTTAACGTCCTCAGCCTGACCCTCTGGTTATCGTCCGTAAACCAATAATCTGAAAATATGGTATTCCTCCCAGAAAACAATCTGCAATACTAGTAACAACTTCACATAATGATTATCACAAGAAATAAATATAGAAGTTATCACTTTAGTGAAGTTTCCCCCACACTTAGTCCTTTCAACACTCGGAAGTGGATAGAGAATATAGAATTCCGGAACTTAAAAAGGTTCTTCAGCTTGGTGAACCTGCTCAAAACTAGAATCAAACACATCAAGTGGTGGATACTTAAAAGCAAAATAATTTGCTAAAACTTTGGAAGCACATACCTTCAATCCTAAGTGAGGTATTTTCCTAAAAGCTGGGTCAACAACTCTTTGAGAAGCTACTTCAATTGGATGGAAAGGATCAATAGATATAAAATTACGCAAAGGATTAGACAAACCTTGTATCGGATCCTCATCTTTTATCTCTATTGAATTATTTACCTCAAGTATATCGTGGTCCTCTATCGAACTATTATTTTCTGCTTCAACAGAAATCTCAGCATCATTATATTCCAATACAAGCTCAATTGGGTCTTCCACAACTTTAATCGATTTGGTTTCATTCTCAATCTTCATCTCTTCAACATTCTCATCATCGAAATCGGAATCTTCCCCCAAGAAGTGTAGTTCATTTGTGCAAATCCTAAGGTCTTCCATATGAGTCTCCGACGAAGGAATCATTGGGTTTAATTCTTGCAAATCAATCGGCCTAAAAACATTGTAATCTGGATAATCTTCATAACGTTGATATGCATTTGAGTATGTTACACCGTTGATAACAATGGTTCGGTTATTCCAAGGCTCATCCTTTTGAATGGGCGAATGATCATATTATTACGATCCAGAGCTGGAATAACTTTATCACTATTATAAGGAATTTCCAAAGGTTGCTCATCTTTAAATATTCTTTGTCGTCCATAGGAATTTCGGAATTGTTTTGGTTTTGAGGCCATACTTCTTCCTCATCCCTATTTTCATTGAGTTGAGCAATTTGTTCGTATAATTTCTTTGAATTTATCGATGTGATTCCTCCCAATCATAGGGTTGCTGATTTTGAAGTGATTCTTGCATCTGCTGTTGAAGCTCCCCCATCATGGTATACATCCGTTCTACAAAACTAGAGAATTTTTGATCAAAAGTATAACTATCCTCCCATCCTTGTGGTTGCTCGCTTACATACCCGTCATAAGTTTGTTGATATACATGAGAGTACCCGTAAGGTTCCGTAGGATATGGATCATAGCCAAATGATTGGTTTTGATTATATCCTTGATATGGTTGGTAATTATCATAAGACTGAGATTGAAAACCATATTCCTTAACACTGTTGTATGTGTAATCTTGTGCTCCGTACATGTTATTTCTGTAAGGAAACATGACGATTCACAAGAAAGAGAAAAAAAATCAAAACAAAAATCTAAAAATAAAATAAAAACAAGCTAAACAAATAACAAATCAATTAGCAACTGCTCCCCGCCAGTGGCGCCAAAATTTGGTGCGTGTCGTAAGTGCAACAAATTAATTAAGATATTTCCCACTAATTAACTAGTAATATAGCGGTAGTAAGAGATCGTTCCCACAGAGAGCTGTGTAATTGATAGGTTATTTAGTTCAACAATATAATAAAAGATAAATGGGGTTGTTTGATTAAAGTAAAATAAAAAGATAATAAGAAAACAAAGATGATTAAGAAATCATTCACCGTCACTGAACATAAAATACTCGTTTATTCCTTGATAATTTTCTATTATCACCAACCGTAAAATAGCAATGAGCTCTGCTATCCCCGGAATTCCTGTTGTCACTGGATACGGAAGCGCCCGACTACCACAGTCTATCCATCTGAGCCACCATGAATAAGCTCTCAAGGTGTAACCCATCGAATGCATTATGTTTTGTGAATCAGGTTGATCCTAGCATCAGACGCATAAGATCGGTTTGCTTACTAGTGTCATCTCTATACACAATTGCTTAACATAATCTCTTTGTCTGCTTTTGTGATGTACTACTTGTGTATTAAATTGAGTGACTATTACACGTATCACTAATCCCAATACTAGTAGAAGAATTACTACCAAGTTAATTCAAATGGCCAAATTAACCCAATAGTAATCTTAGACACTAAAATTAATAGAGATAATCGACAAGAAAAATCAACTTAAAATAAACTTGTAAAAAGAATTAGAATTCCATTATGCAGGACTTTGAAATCATCCGTAAACAATAAAATTAGCTACACATGGATTTACTAAACCCCATAAAATATATATCGAAAAAGAATTAGAAGAAGAAAACTTGGTTTCCTCCTAAAGAAGTAAACCCTAGATATGAAATAAAACATTTCCCTCTCTATTCTTTTATGTATTTTTCTCTCCCAATTGTATTTTTTTCTTCTCGGAACTAAGCCTTATATTGGCTTCCGCTCAACCTACTTCTCCTTAAATTCCGAACTAAGCCTATATAGGTGAATCTCCATATTTCCTGAAAACCAGCTGCTTTATCTAACCAACAGTGTTGACTTGTTTAGAGAACAAGATATACAAACGAAGAAGACTGATTTGGATTCTCTGCTTTTTCTGTTCTACCTTTCTCGAATCGCGCAACAAACTTGACATTTCTTTGCATATAAATAATGAGGATACTTTCTCAATTTAATCACTCTTGTAGCCTGTACTTTCCTTGCTTTTGTTTCTTTCATATCCTGGCTTGATTGGGGTATACCCAGATTAATTGGGGTATATCGAATAAGACAAAATCGGGTCATTTTGAAGTAAAACCAAGCCACCCCTTAACCTTGTATTTTTAAAATGACAAAATTGCCCTCGTTTAATTAACACTAAAATTTTGATTAGATTAATTAATTAAGTTTAAATTGACTGAATAGATTAAAACTTATGAAATTTTGTTTTTGATTGAACATTTGTGGGATGATTTTTGATGATTTTTTTTTTTTTTTTTTTGAGAATATCTCTTGCAACGAAAATGAAGCACACAACCGAAATACTTCTAAAAAGGGGATTGCAAATCATTATATGAAATCATACTCAAAATCAACGAATAAATCAACACTTTCGAGTTACGAAAGTATGAAAAGTCAAGCAAGGTCGACTAATGAAGATCATCTTGGAGGCCAAAAGTGGCGGCAAGATCTTCATCGTCGAACTCCCGCCAAGCCAAAAGTGGCCTAAGCAAGGTCTTCATCGTCGACCTCGCCGGGGCCAAAAGTGGCGGCATGATCTTCATCGTAGACCTTGCGACTTTTGTTTTTTGACATACGAGGAGATGACATAAAAATTTATTGGTAGGCAAGGTATTCAAATAATACCCTTCCTATTTGTACATTTTTGGCCGACAAAGTATTCAAAAATACCCTTCCATTTGTACAGCAAGGTCTTCAAAAATACCTGTAGAATTTGTTGAAATTTTTTGATGTAGCCATGGTTATATGAAAAGTCGGCAAGATATTCATGTCACGACCTTGCTTAGTAGAAGACACGAGAAATCATAATTTTCGATTTCTAACCTAATATAACAATCAAATCACACAACACAATGATGGGTTTGAGTTTAAACATCATTTATAGTCTTCTTTTATTTGGTAGAGTCAACAATTTTTTTTGAAAATCAAAGTTGAAGATTTTTATATGGCTTTAGTTGATGGAAGATGAAGATGAAGATGAAGAAGAAGAAGAAGAGAATAAGATGAAATGAAGAGAATAAAAACTGATTTAGGGTAATTAAGATTATTAATGGGTAAGGGTAGTTTTGTAACTTACCCATTAGGCCTCCCCTAAAACCCACAAAAAGTGTCCCTTTAAAATTGGGTATACCCCAATTAGTTTGAGTATACCCCAATCTCGCCAGGTTTCATATACCATATTTTTATTTAATCTTTTGTCCATCCGATTCCACCTAAGGTACGATCCTCTCTTTATTGTTTCATCATCTCTTTACAGAGAAAATGAGAAGTCTCTACCTTTTTTTTTTTTTTTTTTTTAACTTGACATGCTTGTGATGTTCTTGTGATGTTTCACTGTCACCACCGGATGCATCTTCTCTTCAAGTATAATAAGAGCATCTCCAATGCAAGGGGTAAAGGTCTTAAATAAGTATGACACCTAGGATTTAAGACTTTTTGCACCAAAGTTTTATCTCCAATGCAAGGGTAGAGGTCATAGAAAAAGATGACATGGCTTATTGGGGGTAAAGGAGAAGGTGGAAATAAGACTTTCTTCGTGACCTGAGTCTTAAGTCACATCATCTTTTTGTCTCTTAATTTAAATAAAAAGTGTAAGGTAGTACCTTGGAGATTGGAGATAAAATTTAGGTAGAAAGTGTTATAGTTAATTTTTTTTGTCATGTAGTGAATGACCCACAACCAAAATGTATAAATAACACCTCCATATAGGATGACCTTGACCTCTAGCATTGGAGATGCTCTGAAGGCCACTTCTTTGCACGTCTCTTCATGATTCTTTAATTTTTTTTTAAATGGAACTTTTGCTCCACTGTCTCATATAAAGTATGTTGGAAATCATTATCTCCATCAACTTGTCTGCCGTATATTATTTTTTTATTTTTTTAATTTATTCCTGTCTTCACAGATGGGATGGCTAATAATGAGAATGACGGACGAGCTCCTGAATGTGCCCCTGAAGCCCAAAAAATGTAAGAAAGTTCTGATAAGGAAGCCCAAAAAGCCACCAACGCATATGGAATTAATTCCTTCCTCCAGTGAACCCATGAAGCACAAAATGCCAGTGACGCCAGTGGAATTATTTACCTCTTTTGGTGGATCCATGAAGCACAAAATTCCAGTGACGCCTGTGGAATTATTCCCCTCCTCCAGTGGACCCATTAATGGCACTTCAGCTGGCACTTCGGCTAGTCCTTCGATGATTCCAGGCTCACCGTCTTACACTCCCAGTTCACCGTGCAAGTCCTTGAGAGATGTCTTCAAAGGGGTGACTCCGTCTGATATGCTCCCAGAATTCATGGTGATGCCCATGAAGAAAGACGGCGTACCAATCACGGAGGATGAATCGACAATATTTAACTCTGTCGTTGCCAAAGGTTTGGCCTTTGAATGTCTCTTGCCAAGGGATCGTGTTGCGTTTTTCCATATCTCTGACCCAGAAAAAATGATGGGAATTTGTTTTCAAAACATGTTCCGTTTGTTGGCGTCTATAGAGCGTGTAAATCAAATTCAGAGAGCTGTTATCGCTGACCGTGAGAGGATGATCCAGGCAGCTCTTGCCAACAGGTACCATGCGATAGAATGCCTTAATTCTACAATATCTCTGAAATATTTTGAGAATGAAGATCTCCGAGCCGATGTAGAAGAATACCATTTATGATGATTTCCTTTCTTTAATTTATTATTATTATTTTATTTTTTTAGCTTTTGAAGTAGTATTCGTTTTCTCATTCATCTTTAGGAATTTTCATTAGCAAGTTGCTTTCTTTTTTTTTTGAAAATTGTTAGGCATTGAATAATAATAGTTTATTAGATAAGCGCCTTTTTTTTAAAAAACTCTCGTTACCCTGAGACGGGGTTCCATTGCCCATGGAACAAGGTCCTTACTATTTTTGAGACTTCGCTAAACAGGTTTAGGTTCAGCTTTCTCGCCAATTCGCGTAAGTAATGACTAAGACCGTGCAAGGGATATTTCTTGAATTATTCCCCCTAATCAAAGCCAAGTGATTTTTGGTTCTCATTGCCTTGAGATGGGATTCCATTGTCCATGGAACAAGGTTCTTGCTATTCTTAAGCCTGCGCTAAACCGGTTTAGCTTGCTCGCAAATTTGCTCAAGTATTTACTAAGACCATGCAAGGAATATTTTTTAAAATATTTCCTCTAATCAAAGCCAAGTTGGGATCGGTGATAGCTGTGCGAGAGTTATTATTTAATGGACTCGCTAGTATGCCTAGAAGTTTATGTCCGATCTTATTAGCTATGCGAGTGTTATTACTAAACGACCCTGGATAGTACCGAAGTGTGTGCATCATGCATTTGTTTATGAATTGTGCACTTGGATGTGAATTATGAATTTGTTATAGGACTATGAAATACGAATATTGCAAACAAATTAAGAAATCGTTTAGGTTTACCTCATGAGATATGCCTCTCCTAGTTAGAGAATATGGATACCTTATTGTCATGCTCTGACCTTCTCGTCATGGATATCCATCCATATTAGTCCGATCTTTAAACGTAGATAATAATCATTTATTATAGGGAAATGATTATTACATTAATGATAGAATTTTTTCAAATTGAAAGAATTCCATGGTTTTGGATCTATGTGGCCATTGAATTTTTTTAGCCAGTATGCTCCGCCACCAGCAGGCCTATCAATGAGGTAAGGACCCTCCCAATTAGCATTCAACTTTCCACTGTTGGGATCAAGTGTGATAGGCCTGATCTTGCGTAACACTTGTTTTCCTGGCTAAAATACCCGTTCTCGAACTTTCTTGTTGTATTGAAACTTCATGGACTGTTGATAAATGGCCAACCTTCTAGATGCTTCTTCTCGAACATCTTCTAGGAGTTCTTTATCTCTTGCTAGGATCTCCGAATTCTGGCCTGAACGTTCGGCTAGTGTTTTTGTTGTTGGGACAAGCAATTCCACTGGAGCTACAACTTCCACTCCGTAAGCTAATGTAAATGGTGCAAATCCTGTCGACCGCCTTGGTGTTGTTATGTATTCCCACAAGACTCCGGGTAAGAACTTTGTTCATCTCCCTTTAGCTTTGTCGAGAGTTCGCTTAAGGTTGTCCAGGATCACTCGATTGGTTGCTTCAGCTTGCCCGTTACTCTGTGCATAATAGGGGGTGGAAAAATTGTGTTTGATATGTAATCCTTCGCAGAGGGATTTGATCGTTTGTGAGTCAAACTTTTTTCCGTTTTCAGATATGATAGTAGATGGTACGCCGAACCTGCATATTATGTTCTCCCAAATAAACTTTCGGACATGAACTGCTTCAGCTCGTACCAAGGCTACCGCTTCTACCCATTTGGTAAAATATTCAGTTGCTACTAGCAAATATTTGACGCCCCTAGGTGCAGTAGGAAATGGACCTAAGATATCCAATCGCCACATATTGAAGGGCCAAGGGCTCATAACGTGGTGCAACTCATTTGCTGGCCTTTTTAGAAGGGGGTCATGCATTTGACATGGCATGCATTTCTTGGCGTATTCCTTTGCGTCCCTTTGCATGTAAGGCCAAAAGTATTCCTGAGATAAGAGTTTGTGTGCTAAGCTCCTTCCACTTGAATGATTTCCGTAACATCCCCATGTGCTTCGGCCATCAACTGTTTCCCTACATCTGGAGTCACACAACGCAAATATGGCTCCATTGCAATTGGTTTTTTGTAGAGTTCACCTTCGATCAATACGTACCTCCATGCATTTTTTGATATTTTTCCATCTTGATATTTTGGAAGTTCTTGAGCTTGTAGGTAATGAATATATGGAAATCTCCAGTCTTCGATATCCATGGGATCACTCTCTTCTTCTTCCGGTGAATTATCTTGCATAGATTCACCTACTTCATTGTTGCATATAAGATTTGTTGCAGAAGAACCCTCCCGAATGCTTGGAAATTCCTGGAATTCAACAACGATATACCTTGTGGTATCAGAATCCACAGCTGATGATATGCAAGTGCATTTTCATGTATTTTCTCCACCCTCAGTTTTTGTTCGATGCTGAAAACGTCGAACTTCTTTGCCAATTCAGTTATACATTCAAGATAAGATGCTAATTTTTCATTCTTTGCCTTATATGACCCAGTAGATGATGTGCCACTATCATTGAGTCGGTTGTCAGTTTCACTCTTCGCTCTCCCAGGTGTAGTGCAGTTTTTAAGACGGATATTGCTGCTTTGTATTCGACTTGATTGTTAGAGGATGAGAATCCCAGACGGATAGCCGTTTCCATCTGCAACCCGTCTGGAGAGACCAATAAACATCCAACGCCAACTCCGTTAGTGTTTGCGGACCCGTCGGTGTATAACTTCCATAGTCTTTCTCCGTCTTCTAGTAACTCTGATGGATCCACAACATTAGTCGGTACATTTCTCTCGCTCGAGTATGTTTTGATTGTTTTAGAATACTCCCATGGTAGAGGAATCATATTTCCTTCTACTTCTTGTAGGATTTTATCATCGATGGTCGACTCTGATAATGGAATATCGTCTACAGGAAAATAAGCCATCAATTACGCTAGTGCATGTCATTTCTCGGCTGTTCTTGGCTCGTAGGTGATCCCTTAAGCGCCGAGGTAGGTTGCCCATGTAGCAAGCCTGCTTGAATCATCTGCTTCAACAAGCATTTTTCTTAATGGGTATTCTGTGTATACCGCAATCTGTCGTCCTCCTCCGAAGTAAGGTTTTAGACGTTTTGCCGCGTGTACCAGTGCCGGTGTTATCTTCTCAATCTTTGAGTACCTTGTCTCCGCCTCTGTTAGGGATTTACTAATGAAGTAGACAGGTTTCTCATAAGGTTCTTGTACGAATAAAACCGCACTTACTGCGTAATCGCTTTCATCAAGGTATATATAAATGGTTTGACTCGTTCTTGGACTTGAAAGGATTGGAGGTGAAGTTAAATACCTTTTTATTTCGTTAACAGCGCGCTCAAAATCTTCGTTCCATCCAAAACTTTCCACCTTCTTTAAGATTTGGAAAAACGACTTGAACTTATTTGAAGCTCGAGATATGAATCGATTGAGAGAATCCAACCTTCCAATAAGCTTTTGCACTTCTTTCTTGTTTTTTGGTGATGGCATATCGAGTATCGCGCTGATCTGCTTTGGGTTTGCTTCAATTCCTCTCTGTGTCATCATGTAACCAAGAAACTTCCCGGATGTGAGCACAAATGAACACTGAGCTGGGTTCAACTTCATTCCATCTTGCCTCAGACGTTGAATATTTTCTTGAGGTCTAGGAGATGAGACAACTTTTGTTCAGACTTTACTATCATATCATCGATGTACACTTCTATAGTCTTGCCTATCATATCTTTGAACATTTCGTTCACCAGACGCTGATAGGTTGCTCCAGCGTTCTTTAGACCAAATGGCATGACAACATAGCAGTAAACTCCTTTATCGGTAATGAATGTAGTGTGTTATTGATCATCTTTATATAATGGTATCTGATTATAACCAGAATACCCATCCATAAAAGACAACCGTTCATATCCATATGTGGCATCGACCAAATTTTGGATTATGGGCAATGAATAAGGATCACTTGGACATGATTTATTCAAGTTTGTAAAATCAATACACACTCTTATTTTACCGTCCTTCTTTGGTACCGCAACAATATTTGCCAGCCATTTCGGGTATCGTACTGGTCTGATGATGCCTGCTTCTAGCATCCTTTCTATCTCTTTTACAACCTTCGCTTTACGTTCCGGAGCCATCTTGTGTGGTTTTTGCCTCACTGGTTTATAATTCTCTCGGACATCTAGCCGATGACAAGCAATGGTGGGGTCGATTCCTGGCATGTCTTTCAAGCTCCAAGCGAATACATCTTTATTTTCTTTTATAAGAGAAATCATATTTTCACGTTCATCTTGTGGCAGTTATGCTCCAATGTAGGTAGTGTGCTCTTCTTGATCTATGATTTGTAGATCTATTAGCCTTTCGACCGTCGTCGGCCCTTCTTTCCCTTTCTCTTGATAGGTGAGAGGGAAATGTTGTGGTTGCAGTAACTTCTTCTCTACTTGGAATATCTCACATCCCTTCACTTCTGACTTCCGTATTCTTCCATTGGGATTTCATGACATTTGTGTGATGCCACTTGATCGCTTTGGACCTTTACCACTCCTGCTGGTGTGATAAATTTTAAACATTGATGAATCATGGAAGTTATTACCTCCATGGAATTGATACAATCACGACCGAGTATAGCATTATAAGGTGCACGACAATCAAGCGGTGAGAAATATTGCATGACCGTTTTTCCTCCTACAGTGGTTTGTAAATTGACCCTCCCAACTGCAGTCACAGTTTCGCCACTGAACCCGACAATTGGATTGTCGTCTTCTTAAACTTTTCCTTCGTTGAGATTCATTGAAGAATATGCTCCAGAAAAGATGACGCTTATCGAGCTCCCAGTATCAATCAAGACACGTCGTACCTTTTACATTCCAATGAGGGCTAGAATAACAATCGCATCATTATGTGGACGATAAACTCCGTCAAAATCGGCATTTATAAATGATATCTCTGTCTTCCCTTCTTTCAGAGTTTCAATGCCTATCAGATTGACATAATCCACCTTGTTCGAAATTCTCCAATCTTGTATTTGTCGTATCTTCAGGCGCGTCGCATTTTCATGATCTTTTCTTGAAGCAACATTGATTTTTGCATGGCTCACTAATAATTCTTGCAGATTTAGTGCATTGATACGTGATGGGTCATTCTTCATGTACTGTTGGAGTTTTCCTTCGTCGACCATTTTTTGGACTTCGGACGCTAGCGTTCGGCAGGTGTTTGTGGTATTCCCATGGTCGTTATGATAAGCACAAAATTTGCTTTTATCTCTTTTGCCTTTAGTGTCTTCGAAAGCCCAGGAAGAGCAAACGACAATGTTAAAAAATTATCAGATGAAGATTCCGAAGTTAGAGAAGATTCCTAAGTCAGAGAATATGTTAGATGAACCACTTCCAGATGCATATGTTAGTTACTAATCAATGCCCCGTGACCATGTGAAGGTTTCTAATATTCAGTTACCTTGCAGAAGATCATCATCACCAGCTAAGAAGGATGCGTAGGAAACGAAGAAGAGGTCCGAGGCCACGAGGTTGTCAAAAATCAAGTCTGGAGCATGCGCGTCAAGATTTAGGCAGCTATTATTGGCTAATTCTGAAACTGCTGATAGGTGTTTGAAGCGGAAGAAAAATGGATTAGGGCTTCCAAGTGGGTAATACAAGAAGGCATCTTAAAACTTAATATGATTTTGTTTCTTTACTAATTGTGTGTTGAAGCAAAAGTGTTTCTGCAACAATCCTCGAGATTCCTGTATGAAGATGAAATTTAAGTTGTTAGATGACTCAACTGTATTCTTCGTGATATACTCTTGGTAGATGAAGAGATTCTGCTACTTGTTGAATCAGCTCCTTATCTTCAATAATTGTTGATAGGTGAAAGTGGGGGTACCTGCAAAAGACACTCTGATGCCTCAATGAGTAAGAGTTCTAAGCAGGTTTTATGGAGAGAGAAAGATTAAAAATGTGTATCTCTCTGATTGAAATCCCTCTTCTATTTATAGGTAGTAGGTAGTCACTATTGGAAATGGGGGTTAAAATGACCCATAGCCTCGACCCTCATTGATGGTCAACGGACCGTGGACCGGTCAAGACGGTCATAGTTGTGATAAATTTCCGGATCATATCCCAGAGTGCTAATAACGGTCGTTCCATAAACTTTTTAATTACGGCTATGTCCCCTATTCATGAACCGACACCACGACCGCTCTACCTAGTTGATTCATCGCTCTTGCTGTGGTTAGATTTTCTGGGTCCCACACTTTCTACGGTCACGATTTAAGAAAGAAAAAGCAAAAGAGAAACTTATCTCTTGCTTTTATCACTTTTCATTCCTTATTCTTTTCGGCATCTTCTCTTCCATTCCCTCATCTCTATTCTCTCAGCCGAGAGCCTCCAAATAAAAAAAAAATCTCCTTCATCTACCCAGATCTGTTAGTTATCTTACAAATCCATTGGCATGATTATTTTCTATCTCAAACCATTTTCTTCGATCTAATGTCAGAACCATTTTTATTCAATCATTTTTTTTCATCTTTGTGATTTGTTAATTGTTCGTTAGGGTTTCGTTTGATGCAACTTGGGTTACTAAGGCATTGAAAATGTAAGGTAATTCATCCTTTTCTATCTTTGTTCTAGTTGATTTTGTCTGTTAGGGTTTTAAATCTGTTTTGATTTCTGTTGTAGGAGTTATTAATTAGAATACCAATTATCAATCTCAGCTGGATTTCTCAAACATCTTTAGGTATAAATTCTCCACAACTTTTATTTGTTTTGATTTTTATTTTTTTGTAAAAGTTAGTCATTTGGTGTGGATATCAATTATCAGTCTTGGGGTTTTTCAAAATCAGTCTATTTCAAGTGTTTTTAAGCCTTGTTATTTGATAAGCTTCAACAAAATTTTAATGTAAGTTCCCTTCCTAAGATCTTCGACTATTGATATTTAGGTTTTCAATTTAAGTACAAAGCATTATTAGATATTGTTATTCATCTTTTTAATCTCCTGAACCTATTTTTTTCTTATCATTGTTTTGATTCATACGTTTTTCTATTACATATTCTTGACCATTTGGTTTTTGAGGATATGGCATGATAACATGATTTCGAATATATAATTAATGGTCGTCTAGAACCTATATGCTTTCCCTAGAAAAATACAAGATGCCTATTAAGTACTTTTTTCTTTTAGGAAACTCCAAAGGATGTTTTTCAACTCTCTCAACTTATGCTCCACTTCTTTATCATATTTCCTTTCTTATGTAGCTTCTATATTTGGTTTGCTGACATATGATTTGGACACAATGATTGACTAGAAATATGTGCTTGAATTGATAGGCAAGTGCCTATGGTCTATGATATTGATACCGAAGTAAGAAGTTCTTTTTTGGAAACCATTGAGTCCAATAAGTCATCTTGCATTTCTCTAGAGCTTTTCTTGCCAGAAATCATGGGTTTGAAGTGCAGTCACCAGTACTTAGGTAGTGTCATACATAGCATCTCCCACTGTTGTATCTATGTTGGGAGTAAGATGCATTACAACCGTAGTTAAAAACTATTTTTTTTTATCCAGTACATGATTTAGCAAGCTCTTTAGCAAGTACATTTCCGATACTGTATGTCAATTTTCTTTTTTAAGAAAAATTCCGATATATTAAGAATAACTAAATTTCTCTATAATATTGCAGGCTCTTCACAAAGTTGCTCAACATCGTGAGAATTTACGAAAAAGCCGTCTGAGAAAGAAAGTAGGTTCACTTATGGTATATTTGTTTTATTATTCTTCTATGAATTATCTATCTGGTTATTTACATTCATTTTCTTCGATGCCAATACACCTGTACCTTGATGTGCCTTCTGCCCAGGTGTGGTTCAGGGATGGGTGGTAATGAAGTTATATGGTTTACATTTTTGGGGGTCTACATGGTATTTTGGGTTAGAATTTGATGGCTTCTAGTTTAGAGAGTTGTGAGTGGTTATTTATTAAGGATGTGAATGTTGTTTTTTGTGCCGGCTGTTTTAGAAAGTTGTGGATAACATTGAGATCTACATTGCTGCATTTTTGCATTGTCAATGTTATATGCAACTTAGATAGATACTTCTGTCATTACTGTCATTCGTAAGGCAACATGTCTTCTGATAATAGTGGATTATTTGTTTTCTTCTTGCTTCATTCTAGACAATAGTTTTGATGCATTTTCAGATTTCTTGGGTGAAAATTTTAAGTCATCATTGCTTGGTAGTGTTTTTTCTCTAGCAAGTACCTGTAAGCATCATTTATGTATTTTTTTTCCAAAGTTTAATTGAATCCACTTGGTTTGTGCAACAGATATTCTATTGACATCTTCATGGTTCTTAAAATTTGACCGCTACTGTAAGCATTCTTCGGGTTTGTTCTTCGCTTTCAGTTACCGAAATTAGGTACAAGTGATTGCACCTTACAGATTATATGCACAACATGAAGCAGGTATAGGCGTAATATCTCTGAATTCCAGGTGAATATTCCTGCATCTGATCTCTAAACTGTCCATTTACTTGTTGCTTGTTGGTTTTGACTTTTTGATTTTTTTCCTTCTACCCTCTAACAACGTGCTTGCTGGTTTTGACTTTCTGATTTTTTCCTTCTACCCTCTAACAACAAATTCCTGGACTTGCAGAAAAGGATATTTGAGGTCCTTTACAAGTTTGCGAACCTTCTTTTCTTGGCTGATTACAAGATCAAGGTATATGTAAGTTACTGCTCTGGCGTCTGAGATTTTCAGGTACAAAATGACGTCTAAGGGAGTATCTTACGTCTGCACTCCCTGATGAGTTTTGGAATGAAGATGCTCCGTTAAATGATGATTATTTGGATGAAGATTTTCAGGTACAAAATTGATATTCGGTACTTTTATAGTTTGATTTTATTTTTTTTACATTGTTTATGTACATTGAGATTTGAGCATTTATTCAAAATTCTTATGCTGTCAGGGAACTACCTGAATGTGGATCATGAAATATATGGAATCATAATGTTTTGTCGAGGTATGTATATTCGCAATTCTCTTCATTACTTTGGTGAAGTTTCTTCATTACTTTGCTGATTTTAGCTCAATCTTGTATATAGTTTGTTAAATTATTGTAGCTGTAGTTTTTCTTTTAACTTCTGTTATTTTGTTCACCTGCATTTTCATACCATCATCATTGTCTTAGCAAAATAAGATTAGTCATGTATTCTCGCATAGTAAATCTTCTATTGTGCTTCTCGGTTTATCATTTCACTAACATCTGTAAATAACCATCTTTAGATCGCTAGAACTTTTTGATTGTGCTAGCCATTCTGATTAATACATGTTGTAGAAGTGATTATAGTGGAAGGCCCGATTTCGCTAGTTGACTACAACTCACAGTTTTTCATCGAAAAGAGATACTCAATCCAAAGATCAGAACCATGATTACGTTTTTATAAGTGTTGTGTGTTGTTTCTATGTTAATTACTTGTTGCTTTAACTCAACATTTGGGTTAGTTCTGATTTGTAGAATTCGATTACCCGACTCTTGAACATTAAACTCCGCAAAACCGACTTGTCGTCATCTCGATTACATCTCCTTAGTGTTAACCGACTCCGAAGTTGTGTTAGGTGTTAAACAATTGTTGTGTGGTGTTCTTTTCACGAAAATTGCATCCGTAAGGTGGTAAGCATTGGAGTTGTTCACAGTACTTTGCATATCATACCTTATTATACTTTTCCATAATTGGTTTAATTTGGTGAATCGATATAAATTTGAATGTCGACATCCCGTGTGTCATATTGTATGTTGTCTTTGCCATCATATTTGACTTCTTGGTTGTTAAGGACCTTAAACTTTGCTATGCGTCTTGATTTAGACACATTTATGTGTTAAAGTGTTTAGTTTCTCTAGACGTCGTGGGTTATTTCTTATGTTAGTGCACTTTGTTTGATCAAAGCTGGGTGCGAGAATCAAGGTTTTGACATTTGTTTGTGAACTGAAAAATGATCTATTGATTTTTTGTTTGCGAGTTATTGGTCTCTGCTTTACCAAGGCTGCTACACATGAAGATTATCTCACTATCAGGGTATGTCTTTCTTTGATGTTTGATTATTAGTTGATTAATGATAAGATAAAAGTTGTCCAATTTTTGGTTGAGTATTATGACCTACGATGGGGGAACTTATTTTTCGGTGCAGTAGTACACCATTATTAATCTATCATTCTACAACTGAATCTTAGAAATTAGTTACTTTTATTGTTGTAAGAACTTGTATTGCTCTGAACCTTTTATTTGTTGTAATTTGAATACTTTTTTTTTGTTTGTAATTTGAACATGAATCAATGAATGTAATTTGGTTTCCATTTAAGTTTAATCGATTCTCATTTGAGTATAATTTGGTTTCAATTTGAGTTAAATTTTATTTTAATTTGACTTTAATTTGGTTGTCATTTGGGTTTAATTTGGTTTTGATCGAGCCGAGACAGATTGGTCAGGCAATTTGAGCCTATTTTTTTTATATTAAAATGTATATCAAGGACCGTTTGGGATCAGTCATAAGACCTTGACCGTTAATGTCGGTCGTTGAACCGCGACCCGCTTAGCCACGTCACGGTTGAAAAAGACGCTCAAACAAATGACCCTTTCTTCGACCGACAAAGCAAGTCATAGAAACGAGTTAAATGACTTGCTTCAGCGGTCGAGCTCGCTGATTTCTACTAGTGAGTGAAGGAATTGTATCCAGTCCAGTTCCGTCTAGATACATTTTGACTATGTATCTGGACAAAATGCACTCCAGGTTCAACCTGGTCAAAATTAATTTCCTTATTTTCAGGATCTATAACCTCCAGTCATACTTGGTCTTCTTCTGTTTTCCCCATTTTTGTAACGGTTCATAACTTCCATAGTTTGAATATACCTGGTCCTTAACTGATTCCTCATTTTTCTGGGGATCAGTAACCTCCAAGGTTTGAATGTACTTTGTCTTTAACTGATTCCTCCTTTTTCCGTGGATCAGTAACTTCCAGGGTTTGAATGTTTATCCAGTCTTTAGAAGCTAACAAATCAGGTTAATAACTTCCAGTTAGGGGTGAGCATTTTATCCGTAATCCGCGAATTTAACCGGGACCAACCGTATTTATCCGGATGGATGCCCGGACCGTTCGTTGATGGGTTGGACGCGGATGAGATTTTTGAAATCCAACGGATTACGGATTTGACCCGGATGCAACCTTGAAAATCCGTTGGACATCCATACCCGTTAGATAAAGGGCATTTATATAGTTTCTAGAAAATATATGGATAGTTTTGGAATTTTTAAGGTGTTTGGTTGGAGTGTTGTCCATGACACTTCTATACTTATATACATATATAAAATGTGTAGGTTCTATAAGTTTTCGTCTACATTGTCTTTATTTTTTCATTATAAATTTTAACTAAGACAAATCCGTTGGATTATCCGCACCCAATGCATTCATCCGTATATCCATTGGATGTTGGATTGGTTGCGGATGCCAAATTTGAAATCCGTAGCGAATTGGATTGGATGCAGATGAGGTGAAAACTGGTCCATACCGGCCCATGCTCACCCCTACTTCCAGTGGGCTTAGACATCATTCCATGAACCAAACAAATGTCTTATTCGGGCTGACAAGTTGTTAAGCCCACTCAATATGAATGGGTTGAAGAGTTGTTTAGCCCACTTAATGTTAATGGTCCAAACATTGTGTTTCGGGAAGGGGTGAGCATTTTATCCGTCATCCACGGATTTAACCGGGACCAACCGTATTTGTGCGGATGGATGCCCGGACCGTTCGCTAATGGGTTGGACGCGGATGTAATTTTGGAAATCCGACGGATTACGGGTTGGACCCGGATGCAACCTTGAAAATCCGTTGGACATCCATACCCGTTAGATTAAGGACATTTATATAGTTTCTAGAAAATATATGGATAGTTTTAGAATTTTTAGGTGTTTGCTTGGAGTGTTGTCCATGATATTTCTATATTTATATACATATATAAAACGCGTAGGTTCTATAAGAAGTCATCTATATAGTCTTTATTTTTTCATTATAAATTTTAACTAACACAAATCCATCGGATTATCCGCACCAATCCGTTCATCCGTGCATCCATTGGATGCAAATCCGTTGGATGTTGGATTGGATGCGGATGCCAAATTTGAAATCCGTAGTGTATTGAATTGGATGCGGATGAGGTGAAAACCGCTCCATACCGGCCCATACTCACCCCTAATTTCGGGTAGCTTTTTACTTTTTGATTTGCCAAATGTTACATTATTATCATCTTTTGAATTATCTCTGTATGAAATTTTTAAAAACAAGTACACACGATACTACTTTTTTTTATTTTATTTTTTTTGGCCTAGATACTACTTCTTCTTTTTTTTAACAAAGAGTACACACGATACTGCACACAAGCATCTCGAAAGACAAAAAAAACCATAAAGTAAACCTGATTCAAAGATAAGCCAAAATAATAAGAGTGCGAGCGAAACTAGTCCCATCTCTCTCTAGTTAACGTGCAGCTAAATGGAAAATATAACCTAGACGCATCGATCAAAACTAGGGGTGTGCAACGGACGGACGGTTGCGGATTAGGGGTCACCCGCAACCAAACTGTCAAAATTGCGGATTTGGAAAATTGAACCGTGACCGGCCCAATTACCCGCGGATTTCACATCCGGATCAGCGGATAATGCAGACCGGATGCGGTTTAACCGCGGATTTAGTCAGAAGGAAAAAAAAAAAAAGTAAACAGACAAAACCAGTGAGGGAATTTTTAGACATGCTATGCTAGGCATTTCATCAAACAACTTGCGTGCATAATAATGAAAAACAAAGTAACTGATTTGGAATAGAATCGGTATTCAGGGACTAATAAGCCGAAAGGAGAATTCCATATAATCTAGATATGAACACCATTCAAAAAAATCAAAAGATATTTGGACTTAAACTAACATGAAATTGAGCGAAGGGGAACTTCAGTTCGTTTCATTTCAAAAGCAAACTCGGTTAGGTTAAATAGCAGAATACATGGCACCGGCTGGAGGCTCATAAGCTTTGTTTTGTCGGGCTTTATTTAACTGGGCTTTATGTTGTTTTGTTACAACCTACGGTGCGGGTGAATCCGCGGATTTACAAAACCAACCGCAACCAAACCGCTAAACCTTGCGGATTTGAAAACTCACCCGTGTCAGGCCCAAAGACTCTTGCGGATTGATTTTTACCCGCAATTTTGCGGACGGTTGCGGATGAAATCCGCGGTTCCGGATTTTATGCACACTCCTAATCAAAACAGGCATAGTATTAATGGATACTAACACTGGGCCTTGGCTGCTTTAACCAAATTACGTAGCAATCTTTTCAGCCCGCTGTTGGATTTTTGTTGTTGAGATTATTGATATTAGAGCATCTCCAATGGGAGGATGTTAGGCTCCTTTTTTTAAGGCTTGTGCTACTTATGGGAATGTGTAGTGATATTGTGAAGATGATTTGGCAGGTAGTTAGATTAACATCCTCTAACAAAACCTCTGGTTTCAGAGCATCTCCAATGGGAGGATGTAAAATTAGTTATTTTTTCCAAAAAAATATATTTTTCAAATTAAAAAAATATAATGGTAGCCAATAAAATAGTTCCAACTAGATTCCCAAATACAACTAGAATCTATCGGCTGAAGATGATTTTCTTGAACTTCCTGTATTTAAGGAAATTTTCAGTACAAATCAGCAAAGGATGTTTACTTTAGAACCCACAATTGGGGGATATCAAAACTAATTGGGGGATATAGGTACAAGACAAAATAGGGATCCAAATAGCAAAGCTGGGTCACCCCTTATCTAATTATTTTTTTAATTCCTAATCTAGCCCTCACTAATCATATTTAGTGGTTAATAATAATTAGTAAAAAACTTAAGTATTTGGGGGATAGATTAGTGTGTGTTTTTATTTTAATTTGTGTGAGTGAGGAGTAGAAGGAGAGAAAAAAAATTTGAGTGGAAATTTTTTTTTGAAAATGGAAGATGATTGTGATGAGAGAATTACCGCTAATAAGAGGTTGAAAAATTGATTTTTTTTCTTTGAATCCACCATTGTTGCAGCTGAAAAAGCTTGGTGGCGGCATGGTATTCAACCAAAAACCATGCGGACAATTGTTGGAAATGTTCATAAATTGTTTGCAACTATCTGGTTTTGATCTTCGGAATGTTGATTTTTTTTTGGTTTTGAACAGGTACCGGCATGGTAATCTAGTTTTCGAGCATGCCGGTACATGTTCCGGCATAGTATTTTGCTTAAATTTCTATGCCGGAACAAGATGAAAAGTATCCAGAATGTTGATTTTTTTTTCACTTGACTACCGGCATTGATAGGAAATTCTCGAGCATGCCGGAACATGGTACCGGCATGGTCTTCATCAATTCTGGCATGGTCATCATCACTTTCAGCATGATCTTCATCACTTCCGAATAAAAAAAAAAATTGGTTTCCAAAGTGAAGAGAAGAGAATTTGATATAGAGTGGGGAGAGTTTAAAATTTGAAAGGGAATTGGAAATATTTGGGTTTCAAAGCTCCACCCCTAAATAAGATTAATAAGAAGTGGAGATGGAAATGGGGGATATGATTTTGTTTTTTTATTTTAAGTTTTTGATTTTTATTTTGTGGGAAGGTTTTTATGGGTAAAAATCGTTTCTGCTGATTTCGGTAATTTCGGTGGGTGAGTGAGAAACTGGTTCAAACCCTAAACAAATGTGCTGCACGTGAGCACTTTATAGATTCGAGAGATCGATCTGTACAAGTCCGGCCTAAACCAAGAAATGGCCATTCCAGACTTGCTTCGGTCACAAAGTGGAGGAGAAGGGTTAATTTGGGGAGGGAAGCAAAGAAAGGTGTTGAGGAGAGTAGTATCTCGACTTGTATCGAAAAGTGAAAGCTTAGGAAGCTTGCAAGAGATGGAAGCTTTTTGGGAGAGCTTGCAAAGTTGCCTTTCCGAGAGTGTGGTATTTTTCTCCCGACCGAGACTTGTTGTCCGGTGGAAATAGGTAAGACCTATTTATACAAGTCGAGATTGAAACGTACCCTGGCCTCATGAAGGAAGAGAGTAAAGGGTGAAATAATGGGAGGAGGTGGTAACCGCATGGTTTAATGGGCGAAAACGTTTTTCACCATTATTTCCTCTTTTATTTGACCGCTTTATTCCTTTTCACGCTTTCTTAATGTGAGCGTAGTATACGCTGCATGCTGTGACCGCCAAACCAAAACCCTAAAGAGCATCCCCCAGTTTGTGTCGATGTCTCGAGTGTTGGTTGCATCTTGAGTGCAAGTGGCGCTGCTAGTGGCGCGTGTGGCATGTGCCAATGGCATGTGCGGAATGCCTTGGTGGTAGGTTGCACGGTTTGCAAGTTAGGTTAATTACCAGCGTGTGTGTTTGGCATGTGCCAATGGCATGTGCGTAATGCCTTGGTGGTAGGTTGCACGGTTTGCAAGTTAGGCTACCAGCGTGTGTGTTTGGCATGTGCCAATGGCTCGTGCGGCCATGTTGACCTAGTTGCAAGTCTTGAAAGCCTAGGGCGCTATGTTTAGCGTGGGCCAAAGGCATAGCGGCTTGGAAGTATGGCTTGCGACACGTGTTGGCATGTGCCAATGGCACATGCGGCCATGTTGACCTAGTTACAAGTCTTGCAAGCCTAGGGGCGCTATATTTGGCGTGGGCCAAAGGCATAGCGGCTTAGAAATATGGCTTGCGGCACGTGTTGGCATGTGCCAATGGCACGTGCGGCCATGTTGACCTAGTTGCAAGTCTTGCAAACCTAGGGCGCTATGTTGGGCGTGGGCCAAAGGCATAGCGTCTTGGAAATATGGCTTGCGGCACGTGTTGGCATGTGCCAATGGCACGTGCGGCCATGTTGACCTAGTTGCAAGTCTTGCAAGCCTAGGGCGCTATATTTGGCGTGGGCCAAAGGTATAGCGGCTTGGAAATATGGCTTGCGGCACGTGTTGGCATGTGCCAATGGCACGTGCGGCCATGTTGACCTAGTTGCATGTCTTGCAAGCCTAGGGCGCTATATTTGGCGTGGGCCAAAGGCATAGCGGCTTGGAAGTATGGCTTGCGACACGTGTTGGCATGTGCTAATGGCACGTGCGGCCATGTTGACCTAGTTGCAAGTCTTGCAAACCTAGGGCGCTATGTTGGGCGTGGTCCAAAGACATATCGGCTTGGAAGTATGGCTTGCGGCACGTGTTGGCATGTGCCAATGGCACGTACGGCCATGTTGACCTACTTGCAAGACTTGCAAGCCTAGGGCGCTATATTTGGCGTGGGCCAAAGGTATAGCGACTGGAAATTTGGCATTGTTGCCATGGTGCGCGAGGTGCGGCTTGGTTTGGCATTGTTGCCGTGGTGCGCAGGGTGCGGCTTGGTTTGGCATTGTTGCCGTGTGGTGCTGGTATGCGGCTTGGTTTGGCATTGTTGCCATGGTGCGCAGGGTGCGGCTTGGTTTGGCATTGTTGCCGTGGTGCGCAATATGCGGCTTGGTTTGGCATTGTTGCCATGGTGTGCGCAGATATGCGGCTTGGTTTGGCATTGTTGCCATGGTGCGCTGATATGCGGCTTGGTTTGGCATTGTTGCCATGGTGCGCATGATATGCGGCTTGGTTTGGCATTGTTGCCATGGTGCGCGATATGCGGCTTGGTTTGGCATTGTTGCCATGTGCGCAGATATGCGGCTTGGTTTTGGAATTAGGGTTCTGCGTTGAAAACCCTAATGCGGTATTTTGAAAAAAATACCCCTATTAATTGTTTACACCTGAGTTAAATGCTCTTAGTTAATGTGTTGCGGGTAACACTAGGTCATGGTTTTTTACGATTTTATCCTTTGTCTAAAAACCACCATCAACAGAAGGGTATTTTAGTATTTTCATAACCAATGGTCACCCCTTAGCCGAAATCATGGGTTGGGGGAAGTAATTCATATCCCCCAATTAATTCCCATATCCCCCAATTACGCGTTCTTACTTTATCCATCCATATATGTAAGACAAGGATGTGTCATTGGAGATGCTCTTAGAGCATCTCCAACAACGGGTGTTAAAAATCCTACGTGAAATTTTTATTTAGATCCTTATTTATGGGGTGATTTGTTTGTGGCAAAAAGAGTAATCCTTTGCTCATGAACTATCTCCAATGGTGGGGGTCATATTTCTAAGATTTGTTATTTTTGGATAATGATTAAATTGATTCCCTTTTTCTTATGGGTTTAGAAAATTTATTTAAATATAAAAATTTAAAATATAATTAAAAAAATGACATGGAGGTCATTCCCAAGGTCTAAATAAGACTTTCTTTAAGACCTTCGTATTTATGTTGACATCCTTCCTACTTAATAGGACCCACTATTGGAGATGCATTTTATGTAAATGAAGGTCTAAAATTTATGTGTCATAAAAAAATAAAATTTTCACCCTCCAACGAGACTTTCTTCACTTCCTAAATTGTAGGCCACATAGGATTTTAAGACATTTTAAGAAAAAAACATCTCCAATGGTAACCTCTAATGGTGGGTTTGGATGTAGAATTTTAAAGGTGGAATTTATGGGTCCAGGGGATTTGGTAGAATTAGCTTCCCTCTGTCTGTTTGGTTGCCCGAATCATTGGAATCACGTTTCCTACGGGATTCAGTTTTCCAGCAAATCCTCCATATGGAGTCCGACCCCTCCCCCTAAGATTTGCTGGGAAACTTATCAAGGGATTTATGGACCCACTTTTTTTTAAGTCTAAATCTCATATATATGCAATTTTAAGATTTGAGGATAATACCAAATGGTATAAAGACTTTAGTACAAGAAAACCCTATAAATCCTAGGAATTTTTATTTGAGTTACCAAACACGTACACAAGGAATTTACATAAATCCCAGAATTTGTAATCCAATTGGATTATAAATTCCAGGAAATAGTGCATTCTGCAAACAAACCCACCATAAAAGAAATGTGTAGATGACGTGGGAGGTGGTTAGAATTACATCCTCTAAATGATCCTCTGGTTTTAGAGGATCTCTTTTAGGATGTGAGGATCCTAATCAGCAGTTTCATTGGAGGGTAAACAATCAAGCAGTTGGAGTTTAAAAGAAAGAAAAATCTCTAGCCAATAGCGTTAATACATGCGCGCTATTCATTAACTTCAATAGTAATCCGTTGGAGAAGATTTCTTTTCCATTCTTAAAACTAAGGAATTTTGATTTTAAGGAAGTCTCAGAGGGAATAACACGTAGGAAAGACTTGAGGATCTGTTGGAGATGCTCTTAGGAAAGCCGATGTTTATTCTGGGAAAGCTGACCGTCAAGTCAAGTAATTTTTAAGTCTAATGGGCAGAACAATCGAAATCTTAACATTATAAAGTATAACAACAGCTCGGGCGGCTGAAATAGATGAATTAGGGTTACAGTTCTTGATTTTTCTTTCGTGTGAAGGCAAAATCTGAGCAAAGTAAATTAGCTTTACAGTCGTCGTGATGTCTACACCTCTGAGGAACGGGAATAACTGGTCACTAACACAACACAAGAATGGTGGTTCATCAACTGTTCAAAACCCTAAAAATTCAGATTCAAAGGGGAAAAGGTCGAATTTTTCTGAAGGTCTCGCACCACCGCCTGTGAATTTCTTAGGAGCGAATGATGGTGGTGTTGATGGCGATGGGGATATGAAGGTTTGGAAGAGGTTTAAAAAAGCGGGGCTGTTAGATGAAGTTTCTTTGGAGCAAAAGGATCGAGCAGCTCTACTCGATAGGGTTTCTACCCTTGAAAAGGAGCTATTTGAATATCAATACAATATGGGGCTTCTTTTGATCGAAAAGAAAGAATGGATTTCGCAGTATGATGAAATCAGGGAAGCTTTGGCAGCAGCGCAGGAGTGCTTGAAAAGAGATCAATCTAGTCATCTGATCTCAATTTCTGAAGTGGAAAGACGTGAAGAGAATCTGAGAAATGCATTGGGGGTTAAGAAACAATGCGTTGATGATCTCGAAAAGGCTCTACGTGAAATGCGAGCAGAAAGTGCAGAAACCAAGTATAATGCTGAGTTAAAGATGACTGAAGCACATGATTTAGTTGCTAGCCTTGATGAAAAATCTCTGCAAGTTGAAGCAAAATTGCATTCTGCTGATGCCAAATTGGCTGAAGCTGATCGCAAGAGTTCTGAAATTGAAAGAAAACTGAAAGAATTGGAAGCTCGTGAAATTAAACTTCGAAGTGAACGGAAGTCGTTAAACGCAGAGACAGAAATGAATGAAGAATCTATTGCTAAACAACGAGAAGAGATGGGTCAATGGGAAAGAACGCTACAAGAGCGTGAAGATAGATTGACAGATGGCCGAAGAATCCTCAATCAGAGGGAGGAGAGGGCAAATGAGATGAACAGAAGCTTGAAGCAGAAGCAGAAGGATGTCGATGAGAAAGAAAAGCTGGGTGAGAAAGAATCCTCGAGATTGAAGCAGAAAGAAGAGGATTTAGAAATTAGGCTTGCAGAATTTGTTTGCAAAGAAAAAGAAGCTGACACTAGCAAAGAACAACTAGAGATTAAAGAGAAGAAACTGCTGGTTCTGGAGGACAAGCTAAATGCTCAGTCGAAGCTTCTTGATGAGCAGAACGTCCAAATAGATTCTAGAAGACACGATTTTGAGCTGGAAGTGAAGAAATTAAAGGAAAAGGAGAAAGATATTGATTTAAACGGGAAACAAATGGAAGAGAAAGTGATGTCTTTCAAATCTCAGGAAAAGGACTTGGAGAAGGAAAAGAAACAATTGGTTGTCGATAAAGAACATATGCAGATTCTAATAGGTGTCCTTGAGAAGACCATGGATGAAATTAAGGTAGAAAAACTGCGGCTATCTGAAGAGGAAAAAAAACTCAAAGTAACTGAAGAAGAGAGGACAGAGCATTTGCGCCTGAGGTCAGAACTGAAACATGAAATAGCTAAGTGTAAGCAGGAAGAAGAGTTGCTTGTGAGGGAGCGTGAGGGTCTGAAGGGAGATAAGGAGAACTTTGAACGGCAATGGGAATTACTGGATGAAAAGAAAGATGAGATTTTTAAAGAGCTGAAAGAGGTCAGGGAGGAGAGGGAAAGATTGGAGAAACTGAAACAGTCTGAAGAAAGACACTGAAAAGCTTGATAACCTTATAAAGGATAAACGTGAGCAATTTCTTCTTTAATTTTCTCATTTTATTTCTTTAGTTTTTAATATTTTTATTAAATAAATCTCTCATAGTCGTATAAGAGTACTTACAGTGATGGGAGTCCCTTTGTCTTGAAGGATCAAAGTGGTGTAAGTGCTGGCTAGTTCTCCAGTGGAAGCCATGTTTCTGGCTGAGAGATTTTCTAGAAGTGTTTATATTCAGATAAGCTAGAGAGTGAGAGATCCCTTGTGCAAGAACTGCATGTATTCCTTATATCTTCTTCAAGTTTGGTTCTTCAGGCCCGTGGCCTTGAACTTTTGCGCTTGAACTCTAAGTAAACCTGTATTGATTATAAGAGAATATTGGTTAAAGAATAAAAATAAGCATTTTATTTTATCTCTCTAGTTATAGTTAGTATACAACCAATCTTTAGGGCTATAACAAACAGTTTTATCTTTGTTTCTTGATTTACTAGAACTTCACACATGGTGTTAGGTTTGGAGTTCGCATTGATAGACCTTTTGTGTAGTCGATCATCATTTTACTACCCTTTTGGATGGTACTTTTGTCTTTGTCATTGTATCTACTTGTGTGTCCGTGGGCACCTTATAACAGTGAACTTTAACCCTTAGATTAATAACACCAACAAGATGCAACCAGTGTGCACAAATCACAAGACGCCAATACATAGTACAGGTCGTGATAATGGTGGAGGGACTAAGTAACTGACCACTACTGAAGGAACCCAAGAAAAGGAACAGAGTATTTGTCGGTTCTCATCTAGTTATCTGCATAAACAAGTTGAAAAATAGTTACCTTTGGATGTTGCTAGCGGCACTGAAGACTGCAGGAGGCCTTGGCCACATGTGGAACAACTAAATCAAAGGAATAGGGATTGGACTTCGTGGAATAAGCATTTGAGTGTGCATCAACAAAATCACAGGACTAGGGATTCTATTTCATGGGATAAGCATTTGAATGCGCAGCAACCAAAGCGCTGGACTAGGGATTTGAATTCATGGGATAAGAATTTCAATGTGCAGAAACAAAATCACATGACTAGGGATCTGAATTCGTGGGATAAGAATTTAATGTGCAGCTATCAGAGGAGGGACTATGCAGTGGAGGCTGAAGGCCGTTTTCCTTTGCTCTCTTTTTCTTTTCCTCTGGGCAAATGTTATACTAACTATCTTTTTGTAACGGAGGGATATAATCAGCCTTTGATTTATTTTTGTTTTTCTCCTAAATGATGTCTGAAATCTTCTTGCTGGCCTTTCTATATGAACTTTTTTTGTTACAAACCAAGAAAAGGTGCAAAGTAACCACACGAGTATGACAACAAAAATAGGCACGTATAATCAAGCTAATAAAAACTCTTCATAAATCTACTAATCTAGCTGGTAACCTAGATCATGCATGCCTCAACTGTTCAATTGTATGATCATCTCTTCAATGTTGATAAATACATCCTTTTGGAGCATCATAAGGGATTCCGTTGATTCAGCAGGTTTAAATACACCCTCTCTACGGCATTTTTTTCCCATATTTCGCCATGCAGTCAGCAATCTTGTTATCATATCTTGGAATTGTTTCCACAAGGGACGTGTATCCAGTAAAGTGTGTTGCCGACTCTACTATCTCTTGAAGGATAGGCAAGAAAAGTGAAAAAGACTTGCCAAAGAATTTCTGTACGCAAATCTGACAAATGAGATGATAGTCTTTGTTGTCAGGGTGTACAAAACATTTGGTATCCCCTCTATACTCAAAGCTGTTGAGGACATCATGAGTCCAGCAATGGTTACAGACAACTTGCAGTATCTTGATTTCTAATTTTTTGGCAATTCGATAAGCTTCTAGAACACCTTGAAGCTGAGATGGTACAGGGGGGAAATTGGTTTTTCTGTAAATCTAGAACAGGCAATGATTGGGGTGCGAAGATGGTCTCTTACGACAAGTCCATACCCGGCAACTTTTCCATTCTCTCTAAAGTATCCATCAGTGTTGATCCAATACAGGGGGAAATCTGGTTTTTCTTTTTCATGATAGTTAACTTGCGAGTTTCTCTTACGATTCGGCTTAAAGACCGTCATCGAAGGATCAGAAGAATCAGAAGAATATCGATGATCCAGAGATCGGGAGGAAGGATAACTACCAGGAGACCTACGATGAAGCACCCTATCACCGGGTAAATATTGTAAGGAAACGTGAGTTTCCTAGTTTAGGTCAAAGAAGACGGCTAAATTCTAGGAGGTTAGGAAAGGCTCCGTTTGGGAAACGTAGATGGTTTAGGACAACTTCCATATATAAGATGGGTTTCCTAATTGACCATGGTTTCCTTGGGAACCAAGTTTGTGACTCCTATATAAGGAGGTCTAGGCTAAGTGTTTTAGTCATGGAATCCTCAATGTAAATCTCGTAGAGATGTGAGGGATTCATCCCACCTATTGAGGTGGTTATGTGAGAGACCTAATGGTGGAAGGAGTACACCATTATGGTGCTTATGGGATACTTATCGATGTTGGAAGATATGTCGTTATGGAGTATTCATATGGAGATGTTGGTAAGACATCTTGTTGAAGAGAAGATCATCTTGGTGGTGCTTTGGATTAGATTATTGGTGTTGAGCTAAAGGCGTCCATGGTAATCTATATCGGGGTGTGCGAGAGAAGATCATCTTGTTGTGGTAGATAATGTGGTAAACGTTATCTCGTATGGGTGAAGACGCTACTTTGGATCTTATAGGGTGCTTGTGAGAGTTCTTGTGTTCGGTCACATTATGGTGAGTCGATGGGTTGATTAGTCAATCAGTTGTGTAATTCTCAGTGGTGATTCTATAATGAATAAAGAGGTCGTAGCCGTTTGGTGGATGTAGACAATATTACACACATTGTGTATATTGTTGAACCACGTTAAATCCGTGAGTACTTTACTCTTGTTGCTTTGATTTATGGCTTGCATCTGTGTGGTTCTCTTTCTCTTCTTCTTATCCTAGATCGTAGTAAGGTTCATGGAGCAATCCGAGAGATCAAGTTTTTCTTGTTAGCTAATATGTTTCCGCAAGATTAGCACGTAGATAGCTCTGAACCCCAACAATTGGTATCAGAGCGATCCAATTGTCCCAACAATTGGTATCAGAGCTTAGATTGGATAGAAGATTTGAAGTGAGAAGTTTTGAGTTTTCCAGTAGCAGAAAATTTTTGAAGGCGAAGGATTGGGTTTCATCAAGTATGTGAGGATTTGATGTTACAGCTTCCGAAGATGCGGAGTTTGATGTTATCAAGTATGTGTAGGATTTGATTTCATCAAGTTTGTGAACAAAGCAAAGTAAAGCGTACTTCTGAAGGAATGGTATTATATCAGGTGATCTTCATTCGATATGGTCAAGATTTATGGTCTTGATGTTTATGGTGCTCTACATTGGAGATTTGACATTGACACTTATTGGAGCAGAAACCCTATGCATGGCTTGAAGTAAGTTAATTTATTCTATATACTTCGTACTATATTCTTGTGAACTGTTTGAAAGACTTAAGTAGATTTGGTTTTCAATTAATCGGTGTTTGCTTGGCAAGACACAAGAAGGCAAGAGTATCGTAGTTGAGATACAAATATTGGTTTGTATGTTTATGGAAGTAAATATGAAATATAAGCATGTCAAAGTCTCATTATTGTTCCAAACCAAGGGAAACAATAACTAGTTATCAATCATCATCAATTAGATCATGTTGCTGATTTTCTTTAACCTGAAGTTGAAGAATGTGAAGATGAATTCATACTCGTTCTGCCTTAGTTGTTTACTACAATAAGGATTTGGGAAATCTCTTAGTAGGTTTCGTTTTGGATGTATTGTCCGTTGGCCGGTGTGATATGTTCCAGTGAAGAGTTTGATATTCGGTCTTAGTATTTGAAGCGTGTGGCTGCTGAATAGTTGCAGGACATTGATCGTTGGATGAAGATGTGATATTTGTTGTGGTGGAGCTATGGTTTCTTATTTTTAAGAAGAATTTTGTCGACACGGTTTGTAGGGTTTGTTTGTCTCGTGTTGAGTATGGCATTGTGTCGGGTAGAACAATGTTTTATGGAGTTTCTCTCGTCATTGTTTTCCGATAGAGAAGCTAGATAGTTTGTGATCTTTTGATTCTTCCCGATGACGTTCGGTCGAAGATTTGTTTGTTTGTACACCATTTGAAGTCGATCGGAGCTAGTTGAAGTGTAAGACCGTACGAGGAAACAAGTTGGTCTATTTGTGTTGCGGATACGTTCCTACTTTGGTGAAGACCCGTTTTGAGGAATTAAAAAGGTATCGATTGGACACTTCAAGAGTTTAAAGAATAAAGACATAATACTACAATGTGTATAGTGGTGTGGCTATGTAAGCTGGCGCATACTACAAGGAGAAAACACGGTGCATGAATTTGAGAAGGGCTACAACTTCGGCGTGTTTTCCATCAACCTTTATTATCCATTGGCTATTTGATTTCCTAATGATCAGTGTGAGACTTTCTATTGGAGAGAGCTACATTATAGCGATGATAATATTTGGGGTTGCTCATCTCGCTATGGTTATTGAAATTGGTTTCAATAGGGACAGAGCTTTGTAGAGATGAAGGTAAAGATTTCTTTTGAGAAATTTGGTTCAAGAATGATATAGTTTCCGTCAAGTTATTTTCTCTACATAGTTTGAGAAGATAAACACAACATGGCGTCTTGAATTGCTTGGAGCTTGAGGAAGTTACCAAAGGTTTGAGATTATGGTGGGTGTGATTGAGTCTTTGTTTGGAGTCTGATTATCGATTTGAAACGTTGGTGTACGTTTGGAGCAAGATTCGGAAAGGGATATTCACAAGAAAGAATGTGTGACATTACGTATTGTTACGACGGTAACAATGAATTCTTCGACATTAGTCACAAGTGTTATCCAAGTCTTATTATGTTGTGGTTTGGTATCGCGAAGTCGAAACTACATGCTTGCTAAGAAATTGATAAAAGACTATCTTGACAATTATGTTAAAGCTCGTTAAAAGGACATTGTTGTCAAAGCCCGTTGAGGTTCTTTGAAGTGGTGAAGATGTTTAGTGTGTCGGTGTCAAAGACTCGTGAAGTTTGGACATATTTAGTATGGTATGTATGCATTTGTTGAAGATATGATGAGCTTTTTTTTTGAAGGAGTAAAACTCAATTGGGGAAATATGGTTGTAGAATCATAATCCAATCGGAGATAGGCTCGTAGAGCAAGATTCATAAGAGATGAGCTCGAGATTGGCACGTAGTGGCAATGATCCATGGATTGGTTGTATTTGGTGCGCGATTAGAGTCATGCTCAATATGCTTTGGTACATACAAGATGGTTAGTTTCTTGGAAGCTAACATGAAGGTTGGTTTTATAAACTAACGCAAGGTTTCTCGTTAACTCGCTTTGGAGGACATGCTCATGGAAAAGAGCAAGTATGTGATCAGTTGTTTAAATAAGCAATTGACTCTACTGGAGTTTAGAGACGAAGATGAAGACTATGGTTCTGCTTAAGGTAATGCTTAGGCGAGATGCATGGAGGCTACTTGTGATAGTTTCATTTGTTGATCGATTAGTTATGGATGTCAACCCTAACGGATGTGGTGCGCAACTTGGAGTTAGTGGCTTATAAGAGCGTAACATTAACTCAGGTGGAGCAAGGAAGGTCAAGACGAAATTTGTGTTCATGGTATGGAACAAATTTGAAGGTGGCAAAGGCTCAAGGGCGCATAATGACTATAACTAAATTCGAAGGTGGCATATGGACAATGATCGTGTATGATCAGATTGAGTTGGCATGCAATACACCTAGAATGATGCCAATCAATGTGGAGTTATGAACATAAAGGAGTAAGGTGTTTCTCAAGATGTTGCATAACGGATGATCATATGCTGTTGATTTGTTGAGATGGTCAGATTTTTCACCGTTGTGGAGATTTGTACAATCACAAAAGTAGGTTGGATTGTTAAGTCGAGTTGGTAACGTTCAAGTTTGGTTTGCTCTCTTCGTGGAGGTTCTATGGAACAATTTTGGGTGAACTACATTTCGGTTTGATTCCTATTGAGGATATGTAGGCAAAAACAGTGATGGTGCAATCGATGTTCGGAAAGATGGAGGGATAACAAGTTGATCGTCTCATGCATGAATGCATGATCCGAGGTGGAGAATTGTAAGGAAACGTGAGTTTCCTAGTTTAGGTCAAAGAAGACGGCTAAATTCTAGGAGGTTAGGGAAAGGCTCCGTTTGGGAACGTAGATGGTTTAGGACAACTTCCATATATAAGATGGGTTTCCTAATTGACCATGGTTTCCTTGGGAACCAAGTTTGTGACTCCTATATAAGGAGGTCTAGGCTAAGTGTTTTAGTCATGGAATCCTCAATGTAAATCTCGTAGAGATGTGAGGGATTCATCCCACCTATTGAGGTGGTTATGTGAGAGACCTAATGGTGGAAGGAGTACACCATTATGGTGCTTATGGGATACTTATCGATGTTGGAAGATATGTCGTTATGGAGTATTCATATGGAGATGTTGGTAAGACATCTTGTTGAAGAGAAGATCATCTTGGTGGTGCTTTGGATTAGATTATTGGTGTTGAGCTAAAGGCGTCCATGGTAATCTATATCGGGGTGTGCGAGAGAAGATCATCTTGTTGTGGTAGATAATGTGGTAAACGTTATCTCGTATGGGTGAAGACGCTACTTTGGATCTTATAGGGTGCTTGTGAGAGTTCTTGTGTTCGGTCACATTATGGTGAGTCGATGGGTTGATTAGTCAATCGGTTGTGTAATTCTCGGTGGTGATTCTATAATGAATAAAGAGGTCGTAGCCGTTTGGTGGATGTAGACAATATTACACACATTGTGTATATTGTTGAACCACGTTAAATCCAGTGAGTACTTTACTCTTGTTGCTTTGATTTATGGCTTGCATCATGTGGTTCTCTTTCTCTTCTTCTTATCCTAGATCGTAGTAAGGTTCATGGAGCAATCCGAGAGATCAAGTGTTTCTTGTTAGCTAATACGTTTCCGCAAGATTAGCACGTAGATAGCTCTGAACCCCAACAATTGGTATCAGAGCGATCCAATTGTCCCAACAAATATGTCGTTCTTCTTTTCTTAATTACCTCATCCTCATCAGCATCATCATCACAATTCTCATCATCAGTCTGACCCTCATATCTGTCATAATAACCATGATTATCACGATAATCATGATCAGCATAGACCTTGGTTTTGTTAGCAGTATTTTCTGAGACTACCGACTGATTCTGGGGATATTTCGCATTAGTCGATGGAGACATCGAAAGTTTATCACAACTTTTCGTCGGATCCATTATGATGTAGTGATCTTGTTTGTATGGCGATGATACCTCGATCGAAGTTGTATATCAATTCTTCTTCTTCTTCCTTCCCCCAAAACTCTCCTCTCTCTAACGAACAACAACAATGTTAGAAATTTTTATTATCTTAACTTTGAATAATATTTGGGGAGATATACGAACATTGTGGTGTTGCTCGTATAGAGCTCCCAGAATTCTGTAGTGAGAGCTGTGAAGCAAGACTTTGTAACTTGAACTTCTTCTTTTATTAATCTTCTTGCTTGCTTTACAAATGACAAACGGCTTGCCTATTTATAGGCTTTACAACCGACTTCCCTAACTCTAGAAGTCTCTCTGACTATCTAGTCTAACATCCTATTGTTTGTGGGTGAAAATGGTTTCTGTTGATTTCGGTAATTTCGGTGTGTGGGTGAGAAACAAATTTAAACCCTAAACAATGTACTGCAAGGGAGTACTTTAGATTCGAGAGATCAATCTGTACAAGTCCGGCCTAAACCAAGAAATGGCCGTTCCAGACTTGCTTCGGTCACAAAGTGGAGGAGAATGGGTTTGTTTTGGGGAGGGAAGCAAGGAAAGTGATGAGACCAGAATAGTTGATTCTGGAAGAGTAGTTTTTTTACGACTTGTATCGGAAAGTGGGAAGCTAATGAGATGGGAAAGCTAGCAAACGTTTTCGAGTGGTGTATGCTCTGATTGAACTTGTTTTGTTCGGTGGAAATAGGTAAGACCTATTTATACAAGTCGAAGTGAAACGTACTCGATCTCATTAAGGAATGGGAAAATGGGTGAGTAAATGGGAGGAGGTGGTAACAGTTAACGCATGGAATTGATGTTCCATAAAACCGTTAGCGCATGGAATTGATGTTCCATAAAACCGTTAACGTATGGAATTGATGTTCCATAAAAGAGCGTTTCACCATTAACTCCCTATATTTACTAACCGCCTCATCCTTATGATGGGCGTAGTGTACACCGCAAGCTGTAAACCGCCAAACCAATACCCAAAGAGGATCCCCCAGTTTGTGATATGTGTTGATGTCTCGAATGTTTTTTGTAGAAAACATGTAGTATATTGTTATTGCCTGGCAAGTCGAGCTTGAGAGACTTGCTAGCTTGGTGACCTTCTACGGTCGAGATTTTGCATCTTAAGAGGAAAGGTAGCCGTTGATCGTCGCACGCTTTCGTTTGTTGGTTGCCGCATAGGGAAGGCCAGCGTGGAGCGGCTAGGTTGGCATGCCATTGGCATGGCATGGTGGTGCGGCTAGGTTGGCGTGACCAAACTAGGGTTTTGGGTCAAAGGTTACCATGTGTTGTCTGGTAACCTTGGACAGATAAGATTTGCTCCGGGGATTGAAGGGCGACCGTTGATTGTCGCACGCCTTCGTTTTGGTAGCCGCGTAGGGAAGGCCAGCATGGTGGCGCGTCTAGGTTGGCATGCCGTTGGCATGGCATGGTTTGGCGTGGCCAAACATAGGTTTTAGGGCCAAAGGTTACTATGTGTTGTCTGTAACCTTGGATGGTTGGGATTTGCTCCTGGGATTGAAGGGGGATCGTTGATTGTCGCACGCCTTCGTTTTGGTAGCCGCGTAGGGAAGACCAGCATGGTGGCGCGGCTAGGTTGGCATGCCGTTGGCATGGTATGGTTTGGCATGGCCAAACTTTAGGTTTTCGGGCCAAAGGTTACCATGCGTTGTCTGGTAACCTTTGATGGCTAGGATTTGCTCTTGGGATTGAAGGGGGACCGTTGATTGTCGCACGCCTTTGTTTTGGTAGCCGCGTAGGGAAGGCCAGCATGGTGGCGTGGCTAGGTGCGTTTGGCATGGTGGGGCCTAGGGGTTAGCATGCCGTTGGCACATGGTGCGACTAGTATGGCTAGGGCCAAGGCAAGGTGCGGTTTGGCTTGGAATGGTGGGGCCAAGGGTTTGGCATGCCGTTGGCACATGGCGCGGCTAGCATGGCTAGGGCCAATGCAAGGTGCGGTTTGGCTTGGCATGGTGGTGCCGAGGGTTTGGCATGCCGTTGGCACATGGTGCGGCTAGCACGACTATGGCCAAGGCAAGGTGCGGTTTGGCTTGGCATGGTGGGGCCAAGGGTTTGGCATGCCGTTGGCACATGGTGCGGCTAGCACGGCTAGGGCCAAGGGTTTGGCGTGAATGGTTTGGCTTGGCATGGTGGGGCCAAGGGTTTGGCATGCCGTTGGCACATGGCGCGGCTAGCATGGCTAGGGCCAAGGCAAGGTGTGGTTTGGCTTGGCATGGTGGGCCGAGGTTTGGCATGCCGTTGGCACATGGTGCGACTAGCACGGCTAGGGCCAAGGCAAGGTGCGGTTTGCTTGGCATGGTGGGGCCAAGGGTTTGGCATGCCGTTGGCACATGGTGCGGCTAGCACGGCTAGGGCCAAGGGTTTGGCGTGAATGGTTTGGCTTGGCATGGTTGGGCCAAGGGTTTGGCATGCCATTGGCACATGGTGCGGCTAGCATGGCTAGGGCCAAGGGTTTGGCGTGAATGGTTTGGCTTGGCATGGCGGGGTCAAGGGCTTGGCATGCCATGGGCGCATGGTGCGGTTTGGCTTGGCATGTGGGGCCAAGGGTTTGGCGTGAATGGTTTGGCTTGGCATGGCGGGGCCAAGGGCTTGGCATGCCATGGGCGCATGGTGCGGCTAGCATGGCTAGGGCAAAGGCAAGGTGCGGTTTGCCTTGGCATGTGGAGCCAAGGGTTTGGCGTGTCCAAGCTAGGTTTTTGGGTCAAAGGTCACCATGTGTTATCTGGTAACCTTGGACGGATAGGATTTGCTCCTGTGATTGAAATATGGTCGTTGATTATTGCAGGCCTTTGTTTTGGCAGCCAGTGTTGTGCATGGCGTGTTGGGACGGCAAGCATGCTTGGTATGCTCTAGCGTGGAGATGTAGCTGGCACGGCTTGCCATTGGTACATGGGGTGCGGCTAGCATGGTCGGCATGCCTTGGCGCGGTAGAGTGTGGCTGGCATGGTTTGCCATTGGCACAGGGGTGTGGCTAACATGGTTGGCATGCCTTGGCGCGGTAGGTGTGGCTGGCACGGTTTGCCATTGGCACATGGGGTGCGGATAGCATGGTTGGCATGCCTTGGCGCGGTAGGTGTGGCTGGCACGGTTTGCCATTGGTACGTGTGGCGTGGGAATTATGGTTTTGGCCTACCGAAACCCTAATTAGCATTAAAAAAAGGTACCCTGGTAATTTTCTCGCAGTCAAATTAAAGGTTCAATAAATGCGCTTGGTGGAGACATTATTACTCAAGTTCTGTGACGTCATTATCTGACTAGGGTTTTACGATTTTAACCCTAAGCTAAAAACCACCATCAAAACCTATCTAGAAGATTCTTCCAACTCACATTTCTTTTACATCTTTTACATTTACATTAAGGTACTTACTTGACCGACCTTCTCTAGAATTATGTAGAGAACATTTAGACTAGAACATACTTCAACAGATATTTTCAATGACTACGACTTAGCACTCTAGAATGTTCTAGAGTGCTTATTTTTAACACCTTTCTATACTTTTCTAGCACATTCTATCCCATTACACATTACATGTGCCAACAAACAATAACACTTTCTTAGCTCGTTTCTAAGAATAAACCAACACTTATAATTGTCGTTAGCCTTAGTTTAGAAGTCTTATTTGTTTCCTTATCTTATTATGTCCTTTATTTAGAATTCTAGTGATTTTAGGAATGCTAGTAGTAGTCCTGGTGCAAGCCTATAAATACGTACAGTCTATTAAGTTTTGTTAAAGACATCTTACCCTTGTCTAAACAATTTAGTTGAATTCATACTTTTGTGTTATTCTTTAGTTTTTGAAAGAAGAAATAATGGGTGGTGGCGGTGGTATGCCAAGTTGGTTTTCGATGGAAGAAAAAATGGGTGGTGGTGGTAGTATGCCAAGTCAATGGGAAGAATACTAATTTAGAGACTCTTCCTGGAGAACCCGATTGATTCTGTTCTTTTGATGAACAATAAGGTGGAGGGATTAAGTAACCGATTCGATAAACTAGAAGATAAAGTTAATGAGGAAATTATTCTTGGTAGGAATGAGAGAACTCAGTTCATGGATGAAGTCAAATCAAAGTTAGCAGAATTAAAGAAATCCCAAGAAGAGGAACAGACAGTATTTGTGGGTTCTCATCTAGTTTCGAAGCTATCAAATCTGCAAAACCTAGTGGAAAATAAATTACCTGTGGATGATGCTAGCGACAGTGAAGGCTGGACTCTCTGTCATGATTTGGATGAAAATAAGAAGTATAAGATTGCTGCTGGAGCCTTGTCACCTCACCAGATCATTCAGTCTTTAAGATCTGAAGAAGAAAATGATTGCAGTCTCGCCGAGCTTCAATGGAAGCGAATGGTGGAAGACTTGTCGAGAATTGGTAAACTTAAAGACGGTCTTGCAATTGCTGATGTGTCGGGAGTATGGACCGGAACGCCAATGGATGTCTCTCTGTGGCTCTTGGATTGCTAATATCAGAGATGAGCCATGAACCCCGGAAAGGAAAACTTATCACCTTTACACAAAAACCTGAACTGAAAAAGATAGAAGGTGAAACTTTGAGATCTAAGACAGAGTTCATTAGAAGAATTGAGTGTGGGTTTCCACCTGGTTTCAAGAAAGTTTTCGACCAAATATTGCATGTGGCAGTTGAAGGCAACTTGAAGGAAGATCAGATGATAAAGAGGCTTTTTGTGTTCAGCGATATGGAATTCCACGAAGCTAATTCAGATATAGTCCTCATACCAACAGTCATCCGTCTGCCGTGACACGCCTAAGAAATGGGAAACGGATTATCGGGTGATACTGAGAATAACTTCAGAGAAAAGGGATACATGAATGTACTCCGAGATTGTATTTTGGAACCTCGCGTGAGTCTATCTCAACTCCGGTTTCGAGTCAATGAAGGGTGTGAAGATGGTTCATGGGTTTTCAAATAATATGGTTAAAGTGTTTTCGGACGAAGATTCTGATTTTAGCCAATTGATTCCTTCAAGTGTCGTTGTAAATACAGCAATAGAGAATATGGGATCAGTGAATGCGTCGGATTGTGATTGGATTACGGATGAATCATGGGATAGTGATTGGAGTACGGATGAATCGTGGGATAGTGATTAAACGCATGATGAGTTTGGGAAACTAATTAATTCGGCAACCAAATCGGCAATAGGCAGGCGAAAACAAAAATATGGTTTTCACGGAGTAGTTTTTTGTTTCACTAGGTGTTGCGGAATTCTGTTTTAGTTAATTGCTTTTTTTTTTTTTTTCTTTTTTTCTTCTTCTTCTTCTTTTTGGTAAACAAACTTTAGATTAAAATAAGCTTTTGAATTGTCTTGCCTTTGCTCTTAAAAGGTACCTAAGGGTGCACAGGAACCGAGCCGGACCGACGGACCGCGCCGGAACCGGTGGAACCGTACCTGATTTTGGACCGAACCGAGGAACGGGGTACAGGTACCGGTCCAAAAATATAGGAACCGAGGTCTGGGGGTACAGGTACACGGTCCAATACAGGTACCGTGCCGTACCGGACCGAAAGTCCCGAATATCTGGAGCCGTTAGATTTAGGGGATTATAGATGATTAATAGCCGTTAGATTAGAGGTGGGTATTTAAACGAATATTATAGGGTTTCGATTCTATCTTTCTTCTTTTTTTTTTTTTTTTCCGTCTCCTCTCTGTCTGAGAAGGAGAAGAAGCGAACTCCATTAACAGAGGCGATAGTTCTGACTCTTCTGAGTTCTGAGTTCTGAATCCATTAGTTACGTACAAGTGTTGATTCAAAGGGTAAGTAAGTGTTGATTCAAAGGTTAAAGATTGATTTAGTTCTCATATTTTTGATATTTCGAACCTAGGGTTTTGTAATTAAGATTTGTATTTTGTAATTAAGATTTGTATTTGTATTTTGTATTTTGATAGAAACGAAACTAATGGATTTTGTAGTTAAGATTTCTAATAATCTAATAATTGTGTTGTTTATCAGATTTTTTTGTAGTTAAGATTTCTTCCTTCTCTGCATGAGTTGTTGATCGATTTGGCTTGGATTTGGTAAGAATTCTATCTTCTTTTATCTTTTGATTTTTCATTATTTTTTAGTTCCTATGAACTGTTTGGTTTTAATTTCAATTTAATTATACAGAGATGTGTGTATATTGGTTCCTAATTTGATTTCAGTATATTGGTTTCTTTTAGGGTTCATTTTAGATTTTTAATTTTGTTCTTGCTATTGATTCTTTAGGAGTTTCCTTGATTTTATGTTAACAAATGTGTGTGTTGTTTCCTTGATTTCATCTTGAGAGCTGAATGTTCAGGGTTAAAAATCATGATTTCTCTTTTATTAAAACTATATTGGTTGTTGCTGTCGACAAAATTACTCGTAATAGTATATAACTTTTAAGTTCAATCCCAAGTATTTGTGAAGCATGGGTATTTGTGTTTGAAAATGATTAATTAGTCTGTATTTTGGCTTTTAAGGGAACAAATCTTGGTTACCTTTTAGGAACAATATGGACGACAATGCCACCAAGATCGTTGGTGTTGTCTTTGTTTGGTTAGTGTCAATGGTGTGCTATATTTCTGATTGAGGCATTGCTTTGCACACAAAGGCGCTAAGGAAGCCAATACAACTTGATCTTCTATCTCGATTACATACCGGATGAAGATGTTGAACTTGAAGAAGGTAACATACAAACATAAAGTCATAAACTGATATCCATATTACATTATTGCTTGTGTTTGTCAAGTAATAGATATAGATTATAGACTAATAGTTACTAATACTAACTTGCTATTATTTGTTTTTGCGGCGTTACTTGGTCCTATCAACAATAATGCCATTGCCACCACAAGTGTTGCTGCTGACATGGATTAGAAGATCAAGATTCAAGACTACACTATCCAGTCATTGCACAAGTGCTGCTGCATATCTACTTGTTTTTTTCCTTCAGATTTTCAAGACTTCTTAGTCGGTGTGTGTGTTTTTTGTGTGCTATTGATGTCTACGGAGACGATCTACTACTACTTGTTCTTTTTCCATATTTTCAAGACTTTGGTTGTTTGGCAGCACTTTGGTTTGCTAATACTTTCTACTCATTAGTTATTGGCTTATTGCTACTTGTTCTTTGATTGAGAATCTGAGATAGTACTTAATATATTGAAAAACAGATAAAACAGGTACTTAGATTGTATGGAAAAATGACATAAATATATGTCCGGAAAAGGTACCGGCGGCACGAACCGTACTGTGTACCGACTGGTACCGGAACCGAGGTACAAGGTACATGTACCGGTCCAAAAATATAGGAACCGAGGTCTGGGGGTACAGGTACTCGGTCTCGTCAAGAACCGAGCCGAACCGAGGTTTGGGGGCCATTATTTCCTCTTTTATTTGACGGCTTTATTCCTTTTCACGCTTTCTTAATGTGAGCGTAGTGTACGCTGCATGCCGTGACCGCCAAACCAAAACCTAAAAGAAGCATCCCCCAGTTTGTGTTGATGTCTCGAGTGTTGGTTGCATCTTGCGTGCAAGTGGTGCTGCTAGGGACGCATGTGGCATGTGCAATGGCATGTGCGGAATGCCTTCGTTGCGAGTTGCACCTCGAGCGTAAGTGGTAATGCCAGAGCTGCTAGTGGCGTGTGTGGCATGTGCCAACGGCATGTGCGAAATGCCTTGGTGGTAGGTTGCACGGTTTGAAAGTTAGGCTACCAGCGTGTGTGTTTGGCATGTGCCAATGGCATGTGCGGAATGCCTTGGTGGTAGGTTGCACGGTTTGCAAGTTAGGCTACCAGCGTGTGTGTTTGGAATGTGCCAATGGCATATGCGGAATGCCTTGGTGGTAGGTTGCACGGTTTGCAAGTTAGGCTACCAGCGTGTGTGTTTGGCATGTGCCAATGGCATGTGCGGAATGCCTTGGTGGTAGGTTGCACGATCGCAAGTTAGGCTACCGTGCGTGTGTGTTTGGCATGTGCCAATGGCATGTACGGCCATGTTGACCTAGTTGCAAGTCTTGCAAGCCTAGGGCGTTATATTTGGCGTGGGCCAAAGGCATAGCGGCTTGGAAATGTGGCCTGCGATACGTGTTGACATGTGCCAATGGCACGTACGGCCATGTTGACCTAGTTGCAAGTCTTGCGAGCCTAGGGCGCTATATTTGGCGTGGGCCAAAGGCACAGCGGCTTGGAAATATGGCATGCGTTACGTGTTGGCATGTGCCAATGGCACGTACGGCCATGTTGACCTAGTTGCAAGTCTTGCAAGCCTAGGGCGCTATATTTGGCGTGGGCCAAAGGCATAGCGGCTTGGAGAGATGGCTGCGATACGTGTTGGCATGTGCCAATGGCACGTACGGCCATGTTGACCTAGTTGCAAGTCTTGCAAGCCTAGGGCGCTATATTTGGCGTGGGCCAAAGGCATAGCGGCTTGGAAATATGGCCTACGATACGTGTTGGCATGTGCCAATGTCACGTGCGGCCATGTTGACCTAGTTGCAAGTCTTGCAAGCCTAGGGGCGCTATATTTGGTGTGGGCCAAAGGCATAGCGGCTTGGAAATATGGCTGCGATACGTGTTGGCATGTGCCAATGGCACGTATGGCCATGTTGACCTAGTTGCAAGTCTTGCAAGCCTAGGGCGCTATATTTGGCGTGGGCCAAAGGCATAGCGGCTTGGAAATATGGCCTGCGATACGTGTTGGCATGTGCCAATGGCATATGCGGAATGCCTTGGTGACCTAGTCGCAAGTCTTGCAAGCCTAGGGCGCTATATTTGGCGTGGGCCAAAGGCATAGCGGCTTGGAAATATGGCTCTGCGATACGTGTTGGCATGTGCCAATGGCACGACGGCCATGTTGACCTAGTCGCAAGTCTTGCAAGCCTAGGCGCTATATTTGGCGTGGGCCAAAGGCATAGCGGCTTGGAAATATGGCTGCGATACGTGTTGGCATGTGCCAATGGCACGTACGGCCATGTTGACCTAGTTGCAAGTCTTGCAAGCCTAGGGCGCTATATTTGGCGTGGGCCAAAGGCATAGCGGCTTGGAAATATGGCTGCGATACGTGTTGGCATGTGCCAATGGCACGTACGGCCATGTTGACCTAGTTGCAAGTCTTGCAAGCCTAGGGCGCTATATTTGGCGTGGGCCAAAGGCATATCGGCTTTGGAAATATGGCCTACGATACGTGTTGGCATGTGCCAATGGCACGTACGGCCATGTTGACCTAGTTGCAAGTCTTGCAAGCCTAGGGCGTTATATTTGGTGTGGGCCAAAGGCATAGCGGCTTGGAAATATGGCCTCGCGATACGTGTTGGCATGTGCCATTGGCACGTACGGCCATGTTGACCGAGTTGCAAGTCTTGCAAGCCTAGGGCGCTATATTTGGCGTGGGCCAAAGGCATAGCGGCTTGGAAATATGGCCTGCGATATGTGTTGGCATGTGCGGAATGCCTTGGTGACCTAGTCGCAAGTCTTGCAAGCCTAGGGCGCTATATTTGGCGTGGGCCAAAGGCATAGCGGCTTGGAAATATGGCTTGCGATACGTGTTGGCATGTGCGGAATGACTTGGTGACCTAGTCGCAAGTCTTGCAAGCCTAGGGCGCTATATTTGGCGTGGGCCAAAGGCATAGCGGCTTGGAAATATGGCTGCGATACGTGTTGGCATGTGCCAATGGCACGTACGGCCATGTTGACCTAGTCGCAAGTCTTGCAAGCCTAGGGCGCTATATTTGGCGTGGGCCAAAGGCATAGCGGCTTGGAAATATGGCCTGCGATACGTGTTGGCATGTGCCAATGGCACGTACGGCCATGTTGACCTAGTTGCAAGTCTTGCAAGCCTAGGGCGCTATATTTGGCGTGGGCCAAAGGCATAGCGGCTTGGAAATATGGCCTGCGATACGTGTTGGCATGTGCCAATGGCACGTACGGCCATGTTGACCTAGTTGCAAGTCTTGCAAGCCTAGGGCGCTATATTTGGCGTGGGCCAAAGGCATATCGGCTTTGGAAATATGGCCAACGATACGTGTTGGCATGTGCCAATGGCACGTACGGCCATGTTGACCTAGTTGCAAGTCTTGCAAGCCTAGGGCGTTATATTTGGTGTGGGCCAAAGGCATAGCGGCTTGGAAATATGGCCTGCGATACGTGTTGGCATGTGCCAATGGCACGTACGGCCATGTTGACCGAGTTGCAAGTCTTGCAAGCCTAGATCGCTATATTTGGCGTGGGCCAAAGGTATAGCGGCTTGGAAATATGGCCTGCGATATGTGTTGGCATGTGCGGAATGCCTTGGTGACCTAGTCGCAAGTCTTGCAAGCCTAGGGCGCTATATTTGGCGTGGGCCAAAGGCATAGCGGCTTGGAAATATGGCCTGCGATACGTGTTGGCATGTGCCAATGGCACGTACGGCCATGTTGACCTAGTCGCAAGTCTTGCAAGCCTAGGGCGCTATATTTGGCGTGGGCCAAAGGCATAGCGGCTTGGAAATATGGCCTGCGATACGTGTTGGCATGTGCCAATGGCACGTACGGCCATGTTGACCTAGTTGCAAGTCTTGCAAGCCTAGGGCGCTATATTTGGCGTGGGCCAAAGGCATAGCGGCTTGGAAATATGGCCTGCGATACGTGTTGGCATGTGCCAATGGCACGTACGGCCATGTTGGCCTAGTTGCAAGTCTTGCTAGCCTAGGGCGCTATATTTGGCGTGGGCCAAAGGCATAGCGGCTTTGGAAATATGACCTTGTTGCCATGGTGCGCGGGGTGCGGCTTGGTTTGGCATTGTTGCCATGGTGCGCGGTGGTGCAACTTGGTTTGGCATTGTTGCCATGGTGTGAAGATGCGGCTTGGTTTGGCATTGTTGCCATGGTGCGCAAGATGCGGCTTGGTTTGGCATTGTTGCCATGGTGCGCGAAGATGCGGCTTGGTTTGGCATTGTTGCCATGGTGCGCAGGGTGCGGCTTGGTTTGGCATTGTTGCCATGGTGCGCAGGTGCGACTTGGTTTGGCATTGTTGCCATGGCACGCAAAGACGCGGCTTGGTTTGGCATTGTTGCCATGGTGCGCATATGCGGCTTGGTTTGGCATTGTTGCCATGGTGCGCAGTGTGCGGCTTGGTTTGGCATTGTTGCCATGGTGCGTGAGTGTGCGGCTTGGTTTTGGAATTAGGGTTCGTGTCGAAAACCCTAATCGGTATTTTGAAAAAATACCCTATTAATTATTTACACCTTAGTTAAATGCTCTTAGTTAATGTGTTGCGGGTAACACTAGGTCATGGGGTTTTACGATTTTACCCCTTGTTTAAAAACCACCATCAACATTAAGTCTCCTGCTTAGCTCGGAACAGGGGCTTTGTTGCGAGGTAAGCATAAGATGGTGACAAAATATCAACAGCAAACCGTAAAGAGAATTGAGGAGGCTTGTCTGACCTTTTATAAATAGGATTTGGAACCCTTGCCTCTGGTAGTTTTGCACAAATCGGGAGGCTAGCACAATTGGTGGGGCCGGCGCAGCTTGGGCGACGTTGGGAAGTTGGCGTGAGTCGGGAAACTGAGTGTGTTAGCTGGTGGGACCGGCGCAGGGTGTAGAAGTCTTGCGTGCTTGCAGACGTGACTTGGGCGGTCATTGGGAGGTCGGCGCAATTGGTGGGGCCGGTGCAACTTGGAAGCCGTGCTTGCAGGCGTGACTTATGTAAATAAAGAGGGAGCAGACGTTTCTTCAGACAGCAAAGTTTCCTTATTTTGCTTTCCTTCACGTGCGGCTTCCATTAGGGCATCATCCATGCCAAAAAATCTGGAAGCATTATGTCTTCCATTTCCCTTTCCTTTTAAGGTTCCGTATTCATACCCAACGCGAATGTATCGTCTCCCTTGTTTGAGAAGGGGTTCTTCTGTTGATTCCCTTTTCCTTTGCTTTGCCGGTGCGTTTTCTTCTTCTTTTTGTTCACGCTATCCTCTTTTTATATGCGTATAGACAGGATGGAACTTGATCATCTTTCCATTTCTTGCAGTGTATGATGGGATCTTCCAGAGACGACCGTGTTTTTAACTTTTTGGAAAAGGACTTCAGAATCGGTGGAGATCGATCTTCTTATCTTGAAGAGGTATTGGTTGGGGTTGAATCTCTGTTTAGTGAAGCTAATGAAATTATTAAGGACCTCCCTTCCATCTATCCTCACGAAGAACAGTGCATGTTCGGACTCTCTTGGGTTCAGTGGACGCGGAGGAGAACGCCATGATTCTTGATTTTGATGCGAATGAATCAAAAAACTTCCTTCGAAGTGTCGATGAGAAAACTTTCGAAGGAGTACGTGATAGAAGCGATACAGCCTTTGAAGTTGATATCAAAGGTGTTATTGATGATACCGGAGGGGTCATGGTGGCGTATGCCGGAATAGTTGTCGGGGAGGACACTGCTGCCGCTGTGGCTGCTTCGGGATGGGATGTTGAGGTTGCCGCTAAAACCTCTCCGAATGGAACCTTTGTTGCCCGAAGGATTGCTTCGGGGAAATGCTTGAAGATAGCTTTGCCCGAAGGGACTTGCGCTCCATCCTTCGAGGGCTAGTTCCTCCTTTTGCTTTTCTGTTAGCTGCTTAGTTCCCTGATGTTTTTTTTTTCTTTTTTTTTTTTGTAAACACATCTTTCCTTTCTTCTTCATCAGTAAACATTTTGCTTCATATATATTTTTTGGAAGAGATGGCTCTGCAGTGGTTTTCTGGGTTTATCTGATGTATTTCTCTGATATCTGGAGGATTTGCTTGGAAAGAGATGTATATATATTTTTTTTTGACGGGAAGGGAATCCCCAGGGAGAAATACAAACGGTGTATTCATCTTGGGGAAGTACAACTACTAAGAGGAATTGTTAAAGGGAATACTGAAAAAGAAAAGGAGTAAATGGGAAGTACAGCCCCCCTTTTTTTTATGGATTGGATTCCTTGAGCCATCGCGAGTGGATTATCACGCCTTCAGGTGTGACTGCATTGATGAGCTTGCAATATCCTCCCAAAAGGGTATCCGCAACCAGATACGGCTCGTATTCTCCTTCACTGGGTAAATCCATTTTTACTGTCATCTTCCCAACTTGAAACGTGATTCCTTTGACCACTACATCCCCAATTGAAAACGGGTTCGACGTCGTGCGACCGTTTGAGTCTTGGCTTTGTTGGATTCAATAGAAGTTTCCAAGCTTCTTGCAAAATGTTCAAATGGTCCGACCTCTCCCATTCGCATTTCTTGACGGCGTTTGTGCCGATAATCGCGCCGAGTCCCCATGACGAAAGGGGAAGGAAAGACCGGTTGCGAGAAAAGGTTGCTTGGTCGACTTACTTGCATTTGAAAACCATGAGCTAGCGCCAACGAGTCTTCCGGGATGTCCTGGGTTTCTTCGAGTTTGTTGATGCGATAAATTGGGATGACTTGTTGGAATTTCCTTCGGGCGTGGACGTTGGCGGAGGGCGCACATCCAATTTTGAGTTGTTGTCAAGCACCCATAAACGTCCCAATATCATGTCGTGATCTAGTTCTTTGACAATATGGAATTTGCTATGTGTTATAGCGTCTCCCATCTCGATCTCTAAGTTGATATAGCCATGCGCGTTCAAAGCTTCTCCTCTCAAGTCCTTAATCACGGATGGGGAATAGGTAGCGTCTTGTTTTGTAAATCCTGCCTTCGGTGTCTTGAAAGTAATGATGTTGTGGTAGGAGGCCGTGTCGATGAGCGTGTCGTCAAATTCGTTACCTCTTAAACGGGACGTGGTCAGCAGTCCCGGTTCTGCTTCACTGTCGGGAAGCTTGGGCCCTTGGCGTGGATTCCGAGGAGAGAAAAGCCGTTCGGATACAACACGATTGAGAGCTGCGAAAATATCTTGGCGCCGAACCTTGGAAAGATAGAGAATTTCACATACATGTCGCATCATGGATTGTACGGTCTCGTGCACGGGGTCCCCGGAGGAACCACAATTTCTTATTGGGAGTGGGTCTCGATGCACTCTTTCGTCTCCTAGTTGGAGTTCTCCTGCTTCCATCCTTTCTTTGAAAATATGCTCTAGTCATTTGCAATCGCTAGTCGGGTGGTGAACGAACTGTCGTAATGGCGTATTTGGGGTTTGCCATCTCACCTCGGTTGGTGGACGTCGATCGGTGGCAATCGATGACATCATCTTGAACCCAGGCTTCTAGGAGGTCAATCACCTCCTCGATGGGGAATGGGAAATCAAGGATATTTCCTCCGGCCTCACGATGTTTGCAGGGGTTTTAGTGGCGCTCTTCCGTTGGGAGGGTTCCAGTTGCTTGGCGCTTTCACGTTTTACTGGTGGCTCGTAGTTGCGGCTTTCCTTTTTCCTCTTTCGTTCACTATGTTCACGGAGGATGAGCTGGCATTAAATTGGCCTAGTCCTTTCCGAATGTCTTGAGTCCTTTTTGTTGTTGAGATCGTCGGCGGCCTCATGGAGTTCGGAGAATGTTTGGAAACGCAAGTTTTCTAGCGGTGGTGCGGTAGATTGGGACCATACCGTTGATGCATGCGTTTACCAATTGTTTCTCGGTCACGTTTGGGTGTGTGACGAAATCGAGTGCTTGAACCCTGAACCTTTTGACGAAATCATTCGGATGTTCGTTATCCCACTGGTACATTCTCCCGAGGTCATGTATACGCCCTTCCGGTAAGTGATTTTGAAAATTCCCTTAAACGAAGAACGTGATTGTATTCATGTTCGCCCAAGGATTCCAGGAAACGAGAAACATGTTCGCGTGCATTCCCGATACCATCGTACAGGGTAAATTGAGGGGAAGAGTACCCTCTTGGGAGAGGGATTCTCTGTATTTCGGATGGGTAAGGGGGTTGGTGATGATGTACGTCGAACTCATCATGCTTGATTCGGTCGCCTAGGAGTTGTTCCAAATCTTCTCTCGTGACGAAGTTGGGTGGTTGATTTCTCTCCAACGGGACTCTAGTGCGAGTTTCTTCATCCGTGGAGGCGTGCCTGCCGAGGTGCCTCTTGGCGTCGTGGTTGTTGGAGATTCTTCTAGGCGCGTCTCGGAGGATGCGACTCACGGGGTAGTCGTTCTGTCGGGGTTTTGAGAAAGGTGAGCACCTCCTTTTGTGTTGAAACCATGTCTGTCTGGGCTCTGGCGAGTGTCTCCTGTCGTTCCATAAAATCGGCGATGGTGACGTAAGGGCGACTTCCTCTGGTCCCTCCGGTCTCTCGTCCGTTGGTGGGGTAGTTGGGATTTTGGTCGTGGATGGAGGCGCCATGCTAGACGAAGCATTTGGGGTCGTGGCGGCGCTCTAGCCCCGGTGATGGTGGCGCGACACCCGAAAAGATATTTTCGTTGCCGTGATTAGAGGGTTGTGCAGAGAAGCTAGAGGAGGCAGCGGCTCTGGCCCTGGTGATTGGCGGTGTTACACTTGAGGGAGTGCATTCGATGTTGCTGTTGTCAGCCGGTGACATAACAACATTATTGGGAGAGATGCTAACATCGGGGGTGCGTTTTATGCTGGTGTTCTCGGCAGCCACTCCGGACCTGAGTTCCACCATGTTGGGATTTGACGTTCGGGAAACGAAATCAGGAGTCGGAGGTTGTATTGTAACCGATAGATCGATCCTCATTTTTGGTCGCCATTTGTTTATGGGTAAAAATCGTTTCTCGCCGATTTCGGTAAATTCGGTTGGTGAGTGAGAAACTGGTTCAAACCCTAAACAAATGTGCTGCACGTGAGCACTTTATAGATTCGAGAGATCAACCGTACAAGTCCGGCCTAAACCAAGAAATGGCCGCCCAGACTTGCTTTGGTCACAAAGTGGAGGAGAAGGGTTGATTTGGGGAGGGAAGCAAAGAAAGGTGTTGAGGCCGAATAATTCTGGGAGAGTAGTATCTCGACTTGTATCGTAAAGTGAAAGCTTGGGAGCTTGCAAGAGGTGGAAGCTTTTGGGAGAGCTTGCAAAGTTGCCTTTCGAGAGTGTAGTATTTTTCTCCTGACCGAGACTTGTTGGGGTGGAAATAGGTAAGACCTATTTATACAAGTCGAGATTGAAACGTACCCTGACCTCATGAAGGACGAGAGTAAAGGGTGAAATAATGGGAGGAGGTGGTAACCGCATGGTTTAATGGGCGAAAATGCCATTATTTCCTCTTTTATTTGACCGCTTTATTCCTTTTCACGCTTTCTTAATGTGAGCGTAGTGTACGCCGCATGTCCGTGACCGCCAAACCAAAACCCTAAAGAAGCATCCCCGTTTGTGTTGATGTCTCGAGTGTTGGTTGCATCTTGCGTGCAAGTGGTGCCGCTAGGGACGCATGTGGCATGTGCAATGGCATGTGCGGAATGCCTTCGTTGCGAGTTGCACCTCGAGCGTAAGTGGTAATGCCGAGAGCCGCTAGTGGCATGTGTGGCATGTGCCAACGGCATGCGAAATGCCTTGGTGGTAGGTTGCACGGTTTGCAAGTTAGGCTACCAGCGTGTGTGTTTGGCATGTGCCAATGGCATGTGCGGAATGCCTTGGTGGTAGGTTGCACGGTTTTGCAAGTTAGGCTACCACGTGTGTGTTTGGCATGTGCCAATGGCATGTGAATGCCTTGGTGGTAGGTTGCACGGTTTGCAAGTTAGGCTACCAGCGTGTGTGTTTGGCATGTGCCAATGGCATGTGCGAATGCCTTGGTGGTAGGTTGCACGGTTTGCAAGTTAGCTACCAACGTGTGTGTTTGGCATGTGCTAATGGCATGTACGGCCATGTTGACCTAGTTGCAATTATTGCAAGCCTAGGCGCTATATTTAGCGTGGGCCAAAGGCATAGCGGCTTGGAAATGTGGCCTGCGATACGTGTTGTTGGCATGTGCCAATGGCACGTACGGCCATGTTGACCTAGTTGCAAGTCTTGCAAGCCTAGGGCGCTATATTTGGCGTGGGCCAAAGGCACAGTGGCTTGGAAATATGGCTGCGATACGTGTTGGCATGTGCCAATGGCACGACGGCCATGTTGACCTAGTTGCAAGTCTTGCAAGCCTAGGGCGCTATATTTGGCGTGGGCCAAAGGCATAGCGGCTTGGAAATATGGCCTGCAATACGTGTTGGCATGTGCCAATGGCACGTACGCCATGTTGACCTAGTTGCAAGTCTTGCAAGCCTAGGGCGCTATATTTGGCGTGGGCCAAAGGCATAGCGGCTTGAAATATGGCTGCGATACGTGTTGGCATGTGCCAATGGCATATGCGAATGCCTTGGTGACCTAGTCGCAAGTCTTGCAAGCCTAGGGCGCTATATTTGGCGTGGGCCAAAGGCATAGCGGCTTGGAAATATGGCTGCGATATGTGTTGGCATGTGCCAATGGCACGACGGCCATGTTGACCTAGTCGCAAGTCTTGCAAGCCTAGGGCGCTATATTTGGAGTGGGCCAAAGGCATAGCGGCTTGGAAATATGGCCTGCGATACGTGTTGGCATGTGCCAATGGCACGACGGCCATGTTGACCTAGTTGCAAGTCTTACAAGCCTAGGGCGCTATATTTTGCATGGGCCAAAGGCATAGCGGCTTGGAAATATGGCCTGCGATACGTGTTGGCATGTGCCAATGGCACGCACGGCCATGTTGACCTAGTTGCAAGTCTTGCAAGCCTAGGCGCTATATTTGGCGTGGGCCAAAGGAATAGTGGCTTTGGAAATATGGCCTTGTTGCCATGGTGCGCAGGGTGCGGCTTGGTTTGGCATTGTTTCCATGGTGCGCAGGGTGCAACTTGTTTTGGCATTATTGCCATGGTGCGCAGTATGCGGCTTGGTTTGGCATTGTTGCCATGGTGCGCAGATGCGGCTTGGTTTGGCATTGTTGCCATGGTGCGCAAAGATGCGGCTTGGTTTGGCATTGTTGCCATGGTGCACAGTACGCGGCTTGGTTTGCCATTGTTGCCATGGTGCGCAGGACGCGGCTTGGTTTGCCATTGTTGCCATGGTGCGCAGATGCGGCTTGGTTTGGCATTGTTGCCATGGTGCGCTAAAGATGCGGCTTGGTTTGGCTTTGTTGCCATGGTGCGCAGTGTGCGGCTTGGTTTGGCATTGTTGCCATGGTGCGCAGTGTGCGGCTTGGTTTTTGGAATTAGGGTTCTGTGTCGAAACCCTAATCTGGGTATTTTGAAAAAATACCCTATTAATTATTTACACCTGAGTTAAATGCTCTTAGTTAATGTGTTGCGGGTAACACTAGGTCATGGGGTTTTACGATTTTACCCCTTGTTTAAAAACCACCATCAACAGTAGGTACCCCCACTCCATTTATCAGGAGGAGAAGATCGAGCATCAACTTTAATTGAGATTGTTTGTGGTAAAGATCAATTTTTTCCCAAACATCTTTGGCGCCGACTAAGGGGATCGTTGTTCTTGTACGTCCAAAAGTCATTCTACGAACAATCTGCTGGAGATCAACTTCAAAAAAATAGACGTCTTAATCTTCTCCTCCATCACGTCTAAACTCGATTCATGGCGATACTGGTTTGCGCATCTTTTTTGTCTATGTATTTTTGATACACATGTCTTCCTATACATAAGCATCTGATACCCAGTAATCTTGGTTCATGTCTTTATACGGATATGTATATAACAAAGTCAATAATGATTTCTTTTGATCAACAAAGTTTCATGAACTGTTATTAGCTTTAAGAATGAGTATTCATTTAGTACTCAATCGGGACGGATCCAACAATAACCATCTCCTACTGGGGAAATCGTATTTTTGGCTTCAGTCAAATCGCCTTACAAATAGTCACTCTTACCTGACCTGTAGCTCTTGACGTGGTCGCATATGTTAACTTAACTTTACACTTGCAACTCAAATACCAAGGGGACTGTCTCTGTCATGTTAGCTTCTCAATTATTAATTATTTGATCTCGGTGAATTTTCCATTTTCACTATTTCATTAGCTGCATATACCGTTCTTGCGCCTCGTTAGCTAAAAAATAATCTTGTCTTGTTCAACGATAGACCTAACCTTTCATTGAGAACAGAGTTACACCATGAGGTTGGTGACATCTTTTCTATATATGAGGGTGATTATATATCTACAGCCGCAGAACCTTCACCAGCGCTTTCTGCATCAATCAACCATAACAGTATCCGTCTAGATTACTATAAAGTCAGACCATATATCCTACCCATTTACTTTATTAGCTAACTGCTAGTGGGGGCGAAAATCAGGTATGTATTGGAACTTGGGCCTTTTCTGATTATGGCTAAAGGATTCAAACTCCACATCGACCGTACTGTAGGCATGCGATATCCAGGGACTTCACATTTGAAGAATCACTTCGAAGACATAAAATCTCGTGGGTCTTCATCCTGCCGTGTCAGCCTACAACCACTAGCAATTGCATAAGAAAATATCTTACTCTTTCAAAATCTTCTTGACTCATCTTTTGTTTCAGTGACTTCCATGTATCACGATGTTTGGTCATTGGTATGAGTCATGCATGGGAGGTCTCTTACTGAGAGATGCACAGATGTGGAAACTAATATACAAGCAGTGGAACGTACGAATCTGCGTCCAATAACTCCTTACATATTACCCATCTCGGTAACCGTCTTGAATTTGAGTCCCTCGATTGATTTTTGCGCCGCACTAGATATCCAGTGGTACATGTGTTCATAGTAACGAAAAAGCTTTGGGGTCAAGAGAGTGTCTCGTCATTCTTATGAAAATCGCACTTGCGTGCAAAGTAGTGGCAGCAAATACACCATACTCCAAATCAGCTACAACGGCTGCAAGAAGGGCGACATGGTTCTCAACGACATAGCTAATGGAGATGACTATGTCTCTCGAAAAATTTCTTAACCCTCCAACAAGTTGGAGCTTAAGAGGGGGCGAATGTTTGGGCAAAAATTGATCTTCACCACAAACAATCTCAATTAAAGTTGATGCTCGATCTTCTCCTCCTAATAAACGGAGTGGGGGTACCTACAAAAAAAACCCTCCGACGCTCAAGTTAGCATAGAATTTTCCACGGGAGTTTTTAGGGTTTGGAGGCATACCTTTTTAAGGTTTATCTTTCCTGTATTTATACAATGCAGCTTAGAATGTTCCAGAATCTTTCCTAGGGCTTTGGAAGTAGATATGTGGAACTGGGCCAATGAAGATGGGCCGCTTTTAGCTGATATTGTTATGAAAATATTAAAAGGACAAGTACAGTAAACCCGCGCAATTGCGCGGGGCTAGTTTATTAATATCATCTACATTTCTAGCTTACGCTTTAGTTTAATCAAGCAATAATATTATCTCTGACTCAGTATATAGCCAGGGAAAGTGTTGAGGGGAGAGTTTACCTTAGAACCAAATTTGAATTGATCAAGGATTGCAATTGGAAAAATATCATAAATGAAGTTTAGCTATGAATGTAAATCAATTCTTGGATTCTAGTTCACCTTGATCCGAGCTTTTAGATTTGCTCTTCAGTCAATAAATGAAATAATTTCCTTCAAAAAGAAGAGAAACAAAAAAGTACACTTAACAATCAAGCTACAATTGAAGCGCTGCAAAGAGAATGATTAACATTTACATGCAAGATAGAAGATTCTACACTAATGGGACGAAACAAACCGAATTGTTAAGTCTGGAATCCAACAAATAATTAAAAGTTACTTAATTAGGTCCCTATATGAAAACCATTTGGGGTTCGGACGATTTTTTCTTTTGTAGATTTGGTAAACTTGTTCCCGTCATATAGTATCCACAAATAATATATCTAAGTCCAAGAAAATAACGTAAGCACATATCCGTTGAATCACCAATGCAGAATGAGGATTAATCAATTTAAAAGAAGAAGCAGGATAAAACCCGAACATTTTCAGAGTTTGTTTCACAAAGATTCCCATCGATGCCATGAAGAAGGACACCTTCGTATTTGTGTCAACGCCATATCTTTAATTGTTCTTTTAAACAGAAAACGATCTAAAACATAATAGGGATAATAAACAGTCACCAAAGAATAGGTGGACACTGGACACATTTTTCTACAAATTGGATATGTTTTGAAACCGATCTCTGTATAACTTTTTTAGTGATTCTTCACTAAGTTAAAATCGAACTTAAACCGTTTACCAAAATACATAAAAGTAATACTCAAACAGATTAATATCATTAAGAAAATACAAAAAAGGGAAAAAAATTCATACCTAGAGATGGTACTTCATTGTACCGTTTGAGATTGCAGGTACATGCATGAACTAACTAAATGCAAGGTTGGATTGCTGTCTAAACTCGTTTTGATTTACATGCACGTAACATTGAACTCGAGAAATAAAGAATATAGAACATTTGGCGGGAAGAATAGGGGTTGGGGTTGCCATCGAAATCCCTTAAAAAATTTAACTGAAGCATGTAACCCAAAGGCCATGCTCTTTTGGGATCGATCGGTTCAATAAACTTGATCATCCAAAAAAGAAAGAAAAACTAATATTAAGCAACAATATTTTTGTTTTCCTATATATCGATTTGCGGTAGTCTTTGGTACTACAAACTTTCAACCAAGAAAGCCTGGATAGTCCATAAAACAACTGTGAGAAGGTTCATACTAAATCTGGATGATTAAATTAAGTTTCTACGAACTAATCAGATATAAACTAAAACCATAACAAAATCGTAAAAAAAAAAAAAAAAAAAAAAAAAAAACGTAAATTAGGAATAACTTTAGAATTCTTTGGATCGCCATCTAGCATCAAGGTTCCAATTTTTGTCTTCCCACTGTATAGTGCAAGAAAAATAGAAGAAAAGGATTAACATCGAAACAACGAAGGTAAACAAAACAAATGTTCCCTATTACTAACAGAGTAACAGGGACTTAAGCGATTCATTACTCATTTACACATGGATTTAATATTAAAGAGCAGAACATGCACGATAACATTTGGAACCTTACAGAAATTTGTTTTTAAAGGAAAATCTTACCGTTTTTTTCCCGTAATTCCTATAATCGGAATACACCTCGATCTCCTTTGTTAGATTCCACTTTGTTGTATAACCTCTTCCCTTCAAAATGCAACTCAAAAACATGAAAATTTTTAACCCGATATAGACATGTAGTGATGAAACTAAAGTCACGTGAATTTCCTTCTCCATCTTCATATAAACCAAAAAAAACGATCAGTAAACTCCTATTTGAACGATAGATCAAGAAAATTTGTAAAAAAAATCAAACCTCTTGTTTTAATGTACACTTACTTTCTCTTCTTTCAACGGAAAAATACATTCACCAATGACATCCATCGAAGGTATCTCTTAATTGACAGTTAGAATCAATTTCTTACTTATCATATAACACTATAAGAAGCATATCACCAAAAATAAGTAAGCAACAGAAACTGAAAGATCAAAGATGGGACAAACCAATGCTACTTTGGATTCAATCTCATTTGACAACTTAAGGGAATGAAAAAGTGAAGCGAAACCGTTTTCTCCTGCTTATCTTCCTGTAAAACACATGCCTCTCATTCCCTAGTCTCTACAGAAACAACCGCCCCTACACCAAACTTCAATGTCTTTTAAACATCTGAAACAACATGTCTTTTGGTAAGTGAGGTGTTCGTTCTTTTAACTTTGGACTCACTTGGTCAAAAGGTGTCTCAACCGAAAAACACGAAGAGGCGTCTGCGCTAATTGTGAATCGTTTTATTAGATGATATGGCGCTGACATGTAAATAGTACGTGATGTGGCACAACCACGGATCAGAATGATTGAGGTGCAGCCACATCAAGATAAAGATCCTCCCTTTATATAAGAAGAATTGATATGGAACAAGTTAAAATTTGGGAGGGTGGATCAGGCTATGCAGGAATTGTTGGTCAATATAAAAAACATGGACATGAAGGAAGCCGAGGGTACAACAACAGAAGAAGATATGATTTTGATAGTGAATTTGAAGATTGATTATTGTAAGTGCGCATTACTCGAAGACAAAAGAAAGAAACAGAAAGCTAAATATCACTGGTTGCAGGAGGGCGATAAGAATACGGGTATTTTCATATGATTGCTAATGAAAGAAGAAGACATAATAACATAGGGTGTTTAAAAGTGGACGGTGAGTTAACGGAAGATAGGGCAAGAATATCACAACACCTAAAGCATTTCTATGAGGAGTTGTACAAAGAAGAAGATCACAACAGACCATTCATGGAGGAAGTCCAGTTCAAAACACTCAACATGCATGACTATCAGAGTCTAGAAGGTCCAATTAGGGTTAATTTGGGTTACCTCCCCTGGCCAAGATCATAATTAGCGTTACCTCCCCTACAAAAATTAAATTAGTGAAACCTCCCCTCGTTACATTTTCCGTCCAAAGCTGGTTATCCCAGTCAGCAGTTTTGTACACGTGGACCAGTTTTTACACGTGGACTTTGACTTTCCCACGTGTAGAAACTGGTAGGGGAGGTAACACTAATTATGATCTTGGCCAGGGGAGGTATTCTGGGAAAGTCAAAGTCCACGTGTACAAAGCTGCTGACTGGGATAACCAACTTTGGACGGAAAATGTAACGAGGGGAGGTTTCACTAATTTAATTTTTGTAGGGGAGGTAACGCTAATTATGATCTTGGCCAGGGGAGGTAACGCAAATTATCCCGTCCAATTACCGAAGAAGAGACCAAGTCTGCAATCAAGGAAATGGCCAAGAACAGATCTCCGGGACCAGATGGTTTTCCGGTAGAGTTTTATGTTCACTTTTGGGATATCATCATGGTGGACTACATGAGGTTAGTAAAATACTTTGAGGATAGAAATTTTATGGATTGGAAAGCAAATAATACTTTCATTTCTCTTATCCCAAAGAGAGCTAATGTTGAAGATGTTAAAGATTTTAGGCCAATCAGTTTGATTAATACTTACAAGATTATGACGCATGTTCTATCCTCTCGCCTGAAGTTGGTACTTCCAAAACTTATATCTCAGACTCAAACTGCCTTTATGTCTAGGAGATAGATTTTTGACAGTTGTTTATGGGTGAAAATCGTTTCTGCTGATTTCGGTAATTTCGGTGGGTGAGTGAGAAATTAATTCAAACCCTAAACAAATGTGCTGCACGTGAGCACTTTGTAGATTCGAGATCGATCTGCAAGTCCGGCCTAAACCAAGAAATGGTCGTTCCGGACTTGCTTCGGTCACAAAGTGGAGGAGAAGGGTTGATTTGGGGAGGAAGCAAAGAAAGGTGTTGAGGAGAGTAGTATCTCGACTTGTATCGTAAAGTGAAAGCTTAGGAAGCTTGCAAGAGATAGAAGCTTTTTGGGAGAGCTTGCAAAGTTGCCTTCCGAGAGTGTAAGTGTAGTATATTTCTCCCGATCGAAACTTGTCCTCCGGGGTGGAAATAGGTAAGACCTATTTATACAAGTCGAGATTGAAACGTACCCCGGCCTCATGAAGGAAGAGAGTAAAGTGTGAAATAATGGGAGGAGGTGGTAACCGCATGGTTTAATGGGCGAAAACATTTTTCACCATTATTTCCTCTTTTATTTGACCGCTTTATTCCTTTTCACGCTTTATTAAAGTGAGCGTAGTGTACGCTGCATGCTGTGACCGCCAAACCAAAACCCTAAAGAAGCATCCCCAGTTTGTGTCGATGTCTCGAGTGTTGGTTGCATCTTGAGTGCAAGTGGCGCTACTAGTGGCGCGTGTGGCATGTGCGGAATGCCTTGGTGGTAGGTTGCAAGGCAAGTTAAGTTACCATCGTGTGTGTTTGGCATGTGCCAATGGCATGTGCGAAATGCCTTGGTGGTAGGTTGCACGGTTTGCAAGTTGGGCTACCAGTGTGTGTGTTTGGCATGTGCCAATGGCATGTGCGGAATGCCTTGGTGGTAGGTTACACGGTTTGCAAGTTGGGCTACCAGCGTGTGTGTTTGGCATGTGCCAATGGCATATGCGGCCATGTTGACCTAGTTGCAAGTCTTGCAAGCCTAGGGCGCTATGTTTGGCGTGGGCCGAAGGCATAGCGGCTTGGAAGTATGGCTTGCGACACGTGTTGGCATGTGCCAATGGCACGTGCGGCCATGTTGACCTAGTTGCAAGTCTTGCAAACCTAGGGCGCTATGTTTAGCGTGGGCCAAAGGCATAGCGGCTTAGAAATACGGCTTGCGGCACGTGTTGGCATGTGCCAATGGCACATGCCGCCATGTTGACCTAGTTGCAAGTCTTGCAAACCTAGGGCGCTATGTTTAGCGTGGGCGAAGAAGGCATAGCGTCTTGGAATTTGGCGTTGTTGCCATGGTGCGCGAGTGGTGCGGCTTGGTTTGGCATGGTTGCCATGGTGCGCAGAGTGCGGCTTGGTTTGGCATGGTTGCCATGGTGCGATATGCGGCTTGGTTTGGCATGGTTGCCATGGTGCGCGCAGAGTGCGGCTTGGTTTGGCATGGTTGCCATGGTCGCGATGATGCGGCTTGGTTTGGCATGGTTGCCATGGTGCGCAGTGGTGCGGCTTGGTTTGGCATGGTTGCCATGGTGCGCAGAGTGCGGCTTGGTTTGGCATGGTTGCCATGGTGCGCGATGATGTGGCTTGGTTTGGCATGGTTGCCATGGTGCGCAGAGTGCGGCTTGGTTTCGCATGGTTGCCATGGTGCGCAGTATGCGGCTTGGTTTGGCATTGTTGCCATGGTGCGCAGTATGCGGCTTGGTTTGGCATTGCTGCCACGGTGCGCAGGGTGCGGCTTGGTTTGGCATTGCTGCCACGGTGCGCAGGGTGCGGCTTAGTTTTGGAATTAGGGTTCTGTGTTGAAAACCTAATCTAGTATTTTGAAAAAAATACCCCTATTAATTATTTACACCTGAGTTAAATGCTCTTATTTAATGTGTTGCGGGTAACACTAGGTCATGGAGTTTTACGATTTTACCCCTTGTCTAAAAACCACCATCAACATTAAGTCCCCTGCTTAGCTCGGAACAGGGGATTTGTTGCGAGGTAAGCATAAGATGGTGACAAACTGTTAACAACAACCCGTAAAGAAAATTGAAGGAGGCTTGTCTGACCTTTTATAGATAGGATTTGGAATCCTTGCCTCTGGTAGTTTTGCACAAATCGGGAGGCTGGCACAATTGGTGGGCCCGGTGCAGCTTGGGCGACGTTGGGAAGTTGGCGTGAGTTGGGAAACCGAGTGTGTCACTGGTGGGACCGGCGCGAAGTGTAGAAGCCGTTCGTGCTTGCAAGGGCGTGACTTGGGCGACATTGGGAGGTCGGCGCAATTGGTGGGGCCTGGTCCAATCTTGGAAACCATGCTTGCAGGCGTGACTTGGGCTGTATTGGGAAGTCGCAATTGGTGGGGCCGGTCCAATCTTGGAAACCATGCTTGCGGGCGTGACTTGGGTGGCATTGGGAAGTCGCAATTGGTGGGGCCGGTCCAATCTTGAAACCATGCTTGCGGGCGTGACTTGGGCGGCATTGGGAAGTCGCAATTGGTGGGGCCGGTCCAATCTTGGAAACCATGCTTGCAGGCGTGACTTGGGCGGCATTGGGAAGTCGCAATTGGTGGGGCCGGTCCAATCTTGGAAACCATGCTTGCAGGCGTGACTTGGGCGGCATTGGGAAGTCGCAATTGGTGGGGCCGGTCCAATCTTGGAAACCATGCTTGCGAGGCGTGACTTGGGCGGCATTGGGAAGTCGCAATTGGTGGGGCCGGTCCAATCTTGGAAACCATGCTTGCCGGGCGTGACTTGGGCGGCATTGGGAGGTCGCACCCTTTGTGGGCCCATTTCTTACATGCGTGATTTTGGTAAAAGGGAAATCCTTCCTTATTTCAAAGTCTTTCACGCCTATATATGTATATATATATATATATATAAAGCCCCTTTCTCCCCATACTGCGCTTTATTCTTTCCTCTTTTCATACTAGCGGCAAAGAGAAACCAGCTTCCAGGTATGTCTTCGAGTACTCTTCTTTCTCTCTTTTTTTTTTATATAGGTATACACCTTAAAAGTAGGCGCTTCCACAATCCTTGCATATGATTCCTTGGCGTGCCTCTTGTAGAAAATATAGTACGTATGCAAACAAGGGAATATCGCATATATTGTTTGAACCGTGGGAAATATTGCATATATGAATTTTCGGTCCTGAAAGAGATATTTGAACTCAAGAAAATATTTGCGTGTGTATTTTGAACCCGTAGAGAATCCTATATGAATCCCGAAGAAGAATACTGTGTATATGCTTCATATGACTTCGAACCCGCAGGAAATATTGTATATATGATTTTTTTGCCTCTTGAAAGAAGTACCACGCGCGCAGTTTTTGAACCAATAGAAAAATGCTCCATATATATTTTTGAAACCGAAGAAGGATACTGTAGACACACTTGTACCCGTATAGAATGCCGCGTATATAGTCTCGAACCCGAAGAAAATACTGCGTATATAGTCTTGAACTCGAATAAAATACGTCCTCCTTCCTCTTTCTCTTTTTTTTTTTTTGTTGGGTACGATTATGTGTCAGAGAAATAACTTCGCCTTTCTCCGTTTGTTTTGTGCAGATATCTTATTACCAAATTGTTGTGAAGGAATTCGATAAGATGTTACCTGAAACAAATTTCGCTTCGTCGAAGGATGCTCATAATTCCAAGCCGAACATAGATGATGAATTCTTCACTAGAGCCTCGCCTCGCTCGGAAGAATCACCCGGAGTTTCGTGCCAATTTTGCTAACCGGTGGTGAGGATGACAGGAAGACACGTTCGGTTCGCCCAGAGAGCACCATTCGGTTCTGTCTTCATAAAGGGGTACACTACAGGAAAAATATACATCTACAACTAGAGATTTACAACACTTTTCTAAACATCGTAAAAAGTCCTATGTTTTACGACTGGTTTCAAAGGAAGAGTTGTCGTATATCATCACTTCCAACCCTTAGGAAACAAGGGGTTGCGCTAAGAAAACAAACGACAACTCTTAAGCAAAACTGTTGTGACGACATTTAGCTATAACAACTATGTTCCATATATGTAGTGACTTAGCCTATCACAATTCTGACAAGTGTTGTTGAAGAACACAAAAATATGATAATGAAAAAAATGTTAGAGGGGAGATTCGAACATGAACCTACTGCATGGATGTCTAGCTCATCAACCACCCTTTCGATTCACAAGTTTCGGTTTTTTTTATTTTTTTTAAATAAAAACCTACAACAACACTTATAAGTGTTGTTGAAGTAAAAATATATAATGTTGGAAAAAAATGAGGTTATAGGGAGATTCGAACATGAATCTACTGCATGGACGTCTAGCTCATCAACCATCCTTACCGTTCACAGGTTTTGGTTTTTATTTTTCTTTTTTAATAAAAATGTATAACAACACTTATAAGTGTTGTTGAAGTAAAAATATAGAACATCGAAGAAATGAGGATGGGGATTTGATCCTCAACCTCGTATGGAAATCTACACCACTAACCATACCTACATTATTACATGTTCGTCAAGTTTGTGGTTCTTTAATACACTAACTTTATGACAACCCTTCATAAGAGTTGTAAAACAAAATGTAATGCTCAAAAATAATGATCGGGTGACAGAGCCATAAACAAGATTTAAGCTTTCTCTGTAAACAATCACATACACGCTATCTCTAATATTTACTTTACTCACTTCGAGATAAGGGTAGTCTCGGTAATTTCACAGTCTCCATAATATTTATTACCTTTATTTCTAGTAAGGGTAATATGGTGATTTTAACAATTTATAATATTTAGTTTACTTATTTTCCGATAAGCGGGGTCTGGTCATTTCCATAGTCTTCATATCATAATATTTATTGCATTAATTTCCAAGAAGGGTAATATGGTCATTTTCACAAGCCGTAATATTTACTTTACTTTTTTTTCGATAAGGGTAGTCAGGTCACTTTCACAACCTCTATAATATTTATTGCACAAATTTCCATGAAGGGTAATATGATCATTTTCACTATCTGTAATATTTACTTTACTTATTTCAGATAAGGATAGTTTAGTAATTTTCACAATCTCCGTAATATTTATTACCTGTAAATGGATGGATTCGTCATTCTTACCAAGTTTCTGACTTAGAGTAGTCAACTCGCGGCCAGGTTTCGATCTCAGATCCTGTTACGCATACAATATGCAGAAATAGGGCTTTTTTAAGGTTTCGTAGAATATCTCGAAAGAATCTTACCTGTAAATGGATGAATTCGTCGTTCTTACCAAGTTTCTGACTTAGAGTAGTCAACTCACGGCCAGGTTTCGATCTCGGATCCTTGTACGCATACAATATGCATAAATAGGATTTTTTTAAGGTTTCGTAGAATATCTCGAAGGAATCTTACCTGTAAATGGATGAATTCGTCGTTCTTACCAAGTTTCTGACTTAGAGTAGTCAACTCACGGCCAGGTATCGATCTCGGATCCTTGTACGCATACAATATGCAGAAATAAGGTTTTTTAAAGGTTTTGTAGAATATCTCGAAGGAATCTTACCTGTAAATGGATGAATTCGTCGTTCTTACCAAGTTTCTGACTTAGAGTAGTCAACTCACGGCCAGGTTTCGATCTCGGATCCTAGTACGCATACAATATGCAGAAATAGGATTTTTTTAAGGTTTCGTATAATATCTCGAAGGAATCTTACCTATAAATGGATGAATTCGTCGTTCTTACCAAGTTTCTGACTATGAGTAGTCAACTCATGGCGATTTCGATCTCGGATCTGTACGCATACAATATGCGTAAATAGGGTTTTTAAGGTTTCGTAGAATATCTCGAAGAAATCTTACCTATAAATGGATGAATTCGTCGTTCTTACCAAGTTTCGACTATGAGTAGTCAACTCATGGCCGTGTTTCGATCTCGGATCCGGTACGCATACAATATGCAGAAATAGGGTTTTTTAAGGTTTCGTAGAATATCTCGAAGAAATCTTACCTGTAAATGGATGGATTCCTCGTTCTTACCAAGTTTCTGACTTAGAGTAGTCAACTCACGGCCAGGTTTCGATCTCGGATCCTAGTACGCATACAATATGCAGAAATAGGACTTTTTTAAAGGTTTCGTAGAATATCTCGAAGGAATCTTACCTGTAAATGGATGAATTCGTCGTTCTTACCAAGTTTCTGACTATGAGTAGTCAACTCATGACCAGGTTTCGATCTCGGATCCTGGTACGCATACAATATGCAGAAATAGGGTTTTTTTTAAGGTTTCGTAGAATATCTCCAAGGAATCTTACCTGTAAATGGATGAATTCGTCGTTCTTACCAAGTTTCTGACTATGAGTAGTCAACTCATGGCCAGGTTTCAATCTCGGATCCTGGTACGCATACAATATGCAGAAATAGGGTTTTTTTTAAGGTTTCGTAGAATATCTCGAAGGAATCTTACCTGTAAATGGATAAATTCGTCGTTCTTACCAAGTTTCTGACTTAGAGTAGTCAACTCACGGCCAGGTTTCGATCTCGGATCCTTGTACGCATACAATATGCAGAAATAAGATTTTTTTTAAGGTTTCGTAGAATATCTCGAAGGAATTTTACCTGTAAATGGATGGATTCGTCATTCTTACCAGGTTTCTGACTATGAGTAGTCAACTCGCGGCCAGGTTTCGATCTCAGATCCTTGTACGCATACAATATGCAGAAATAAGGTTTTTTAAAGGTTTCGTAGAATATCTCGAAGGAATCTTAAATAACTTCATCAATTTCGATGATGTATCATGCTAATTTTGAAGTCAGAACCCTCTCAGAGCTTCGTGGTTCATAGATTATATGCCATTATACCAAGTTTGAAGTTCGAATCGACATTGAGCTTCATATTTATTGATTTTGATGATGTATCATACTAAGTTTGAAGTCAGAACCCTCTTAGAGCTTCTTGGTTCATAGTTTGTATGTCGTTATACCACATTTGAAGTTTGAATCGACACTGAGCTTCATATTTATCGATTTCGATGATGTATCGTGCTACTAATGTGAACTAAAGCTACTTGACGACCTGTATGACTAGTCGAAATTACTTCATGACCTATGTAACTAGTCAAAAATTCAAACCGGAAGCACGAAGAGAAAGCACAAAAGCACAAAGAAACACACCAATTATCGAATTCATTTCTTATACATTTTTTGGATTTTTTATATCAGAATGTCGATAACAATGTACTACATTTATTCATATTTTTTTTGGATTTTTTTCGTGTCGAAGGTTGATAATAAAACCGAATACATGAGTTCGTATTAGCACAAATTAAGAGAAACACAGATGCTTCTGAATCCGTATGAGTATCCCAAAATATAATCTCAACCGTTAAATTATTTTCTCAATCCGTATGAGTGGATTAAACAAAATCTGGTCCGTCCAGCATTTTTATTCACCCACCAAATCCTCTCTCAACCACGCGAGCTCTATCTCTTTCTCTCTTTCTTCCTCTCCCCCGAAGAACACCTCTCTTCGGCGCTTCATCACCACCGCCTCTCTTCTCTCAATCCCTCTTCTTCATCTTCATTTCTTGATTGAATCGACCCATATTAGATATCATCTACAATTTCCAGTGAAAATCATCACAACCTCAGTCACAGAAACTCATCAATCGAATACCTCAGATCCACCTTCTCCAAACCCTAAATCAAACAAAACCCCACTTCAATTCGTAAAAACCCAAAGTTGTAGATTTCAAACCCTAGATTTCAAAACAAAAATAAAAACCCTCAAATCTCAATGTTAAGCCGGAAAAAAAAAACCCCTAGATTTCAAAATCAAAATCTCTTAAGAAAAATGCATGTTCTGGTGGATAAATGAAACTGATGGAAGTATGGGTATTTATTGAAAGGAAAGAAGTTAATAAGAAATTGATGGTTGTATACGAAATTGCAGGCTCGATTGGGTTCGATTTGCGGTGATTTTGAGATGAATTTAGTTAATCGAGTTCAATTGGGGACGATGAGCTTGTGCTTGAATGGTTGATATTTTAGGTAAATGGAGTCCGAGTTTGACAGAAATAGTGAAAGTTTGTGGGTGATTTGGAATGACGGGGATCGAGAGGAGGATTACGGGGGATCGAGAGGAGGATTACAGAGGAGATCTGTGTTGAACTCTGGTATCGAGAATGGGTTTGGGTTTTGGTTTGTGATGAACTGGAAGATGGGTTTGTGTTGGTGGTGATACAGAGGTCTTGAAGAGTTGCTGTGATTTGAAGTTAAGATGCAGATGATGATGAATAGTTGATACAGAATTCAGGATGTTGTTCTTGTTGAAGCAGATGGAGAGCAAGGAACTGAATGGTTGTGCACTTAAGCTGAAATTGGGAAGTAAGTGAAGAAAGTGATGCAAGTTTGTTGTGGGTTGAGTATGCTAAGAATGGATTATGCAGATTACCCAACCATTTCAGATGTTGCTCCGCTTACAAGGTCTGTTCCCCCCCCTTTTTTTTTCCTGAAACCTAAATTATGTTTATGAAAAGCCCTCATTGAGTCCTTGATTCCCAATTAATGGTTTGTGTCAATTTACTGATTTTATGTAGTTATCCTGTATCGAGAAGAGATGGATAAATCATAAGATTATGGTCAAGTGGCTTTCACGATTTTTCTTTTACTTGGATCGTTACTTCATTGCTCTAAAATCACTTCCACCACTTAATGATGTTGGACTTCTTTGCTTCCGTAAACTGGTACGTATGAGAGTTTGTTTGTAGAAATAAGTAATTTGTGTTTTTGTTTTAACATTGTACGCTTTCGGGCATGAGAAAGAGTTCCAAATTTTGATGTGTGGAGCACTTGTATACGTTCGTTTAGATTTATGATGGATCTTTATTTTTAAGGGTTTTATTTCAATTTCAGGTGTACGAGGAGATCAATGTTCGTGCTAGAGTAGTCATTATCTCACTTTATTTGGTATGTTAAGGCAGCGAAAGAAAACTTCTAATTCAAATGGTATTCATTTATTTCTTTGATCTAAATGTAACCAATATTTTGTAACAGATTAACCAAGAGCGTGAAGGAGAGCAAATTGACCAGAGCTTTGCTCAAGAATGTTCTAGCTATTTTTGTCGATATTGGGATGGTAAATATGGAATATTATGTGAATGACTTTGAAGCAGAGTTGCTATCCGATACTGTAGGTTATTATACCCGAAAGGCTTCTAACTGGATTCAAGAAGATTCTTGTCCAGAATACATGATAAAGGTACTTCTAGGCTCCGATATTGGGCTGATCTTCACACACCAGTGCTTACTATTCTGTAAGAAATGTGGTTAACATAATTTATTTATTTTTTGGCAATAATTAGGCTAAAGAATGTTTGAAGAGGGAAAAGGATAGGGTCACTCACTATCTGCACTCTAGCACGGAGCAGAAGTTAATTGAGGTTAGCAGTTTTCCTTTCATCTTTTTCGGAGGAATGAACTCCCCATCTGGGCTTTGTTAATTGATTATTTTCCTTGAAGCAAGTACAAGAGAAACTGCTGAGTAAGGTTTCCCAACAACTTCTTGAAAAGGAGCACTTCGGGTGTTATGCGCTGCTAAGAGAGGACAAGGTGATTTATGATCACATTTTCCTTCATCAGTTCTTTCCCTCTCTGGAGATTCTATCCTTTTCTGAGTGTGGAGATTCTATCCTTTTCTGAGTGTGCTAATCGTTGATCTTGCGGATTTTTTTATTTTTGCTAGACTGAGGATCTTACAAGGATATATAATCTATTTTCCAAAATCTCTAAAGGATTGTACCCTGTTTCCCTTATGTTTAAACAGGTTAGCTTATTCTCTCTACTAGTCAGTTTTACAAGTAATGGAAGTTGTAAGTATTTGATCCATTATTAAAGCGATGGTTGTTTATCAGCATGTTGGTCTTACATTTTTTCTGATTTTTTGATGCAACATGTTACTTCTGAGGGTATAGCCGTGTTCAATCAGGCAGAAGATGCAACAAATAGCAGAAAGGTTTGTCGTTTTTCTAAAACCATTTTAGTTATACTAATCAAAGAATATTGTGCCAGTTTTGAGATATTATTTCTTCTTAATAGATTATAGGTCACCTCAAATTTGGTTTGGCTGTTTCCTGCGCATTTAGTTGAACATCTTTTCCTTCTATTTAGTTGAACATCTTTTCCTTCTCCTGATCACAAATTTGATTTAGTTGCATCTTGTTCCCAAACATGTGGACAATGGTTTTGTGGATTCAAGCCGTCTTCTAACTGGGAATACTTAAACTTGCTTAGATTGAATTCTTCAAGTTTTTGTACTTTGTCTTTTTTATTAAGTGACTTTTCCTGCTTGAGTTCGCATTTATCATGAAAATTGTATGTTAAGTTTCTATTGCTGAACCTTTATTCATGGTGATGTGTTCTGCTTGTCTCTCTAGTGTGTCTAATTAATATAGTGCACCAGCTGGGTTAAAGAAAGTTGTTTGTAGCTTTTCTATATTTGTTAGTTTTCTTTTCTATTTTTGGTTGCTGCTTAATCTATCTGACATTTTCTTACAAGAGAATCGAAATGTATCGGTCTCGGTAAAATCCCTTGGACCTTGGCTCATGAAGACTGGAGAATCAATTTTATAGTTAGTATGGAATATAACTCGCTTTATCAGGAAAGTAATTGACCTTCATGAAAAATACATGCTCTAAGTGACAACCCGCTTTGATGGCCACACTCTTTTCCACAAGGTCTGTACTGAATAGTTTCTTACTGGTTGATTGAGTATTTCTTATCTCATGTTCCTCTACTCAACTGTCCTTTTTGAGCTGCGGCCATATTTTCTGCGAATCACGTGCTTGTTCTGCAGCTTCTGTGATGATATTCCAAGGTCTTAAAGCTGCTGAACTAAAATGCAAGTGCCCTGTTTGTAGCGAGGTATATATATATATATATATCTTTAATTTGTGCGTGTTTCTACGGTCAACCTCTCGCAGTTAGGATCTAGCTCTTCCGTATATCTTGTTCTGCTCTCTAGTCATGGTTTTCTGATTTTGATGCTTACTAGGAAGCTTCGTTTTATTATCTATCAGCTGAACTGCTATCTGGTGTGAACGGCCCAGCTATCACTGCACCATATCTAGTATTTTCCAACACTATGTTTTTTAGGTGTGCAACGTATATTGACGTTGGAGACCTTAATCCGTCGGTAACTAGAAAGTATACGTTGCTCTAAATTTTAATTATCGCAAGGAAAAATAAAAAGCAGGACACGCTTGTACTTCATCTAAATGGTCCAGGGCTTAATTGTCTATTGTACCCTTGTTATTATCCCTTTCTTTTTTATTTTCATTTTCTTATTTTCTTATCGTCTCGTCGTCTCATCGAGTTCTCCTCTTATTTTTTCTTCAAATCTAAAGCTAGACCGCGATCTGTAAATCAAACCAAGTTTTCTGAAATCCAAACCGGTCTCTCCTAAACCCTAATCTCAAGAATCGAAACTCAGAAACTCAACTCAATCTTTCAGTACGTTAAATTTAATAAACCCTAGAAATTGTTTTTTCTGTACTCTTAAATAATTCTGTAAGATGTGCTTGGTTTTAACCTGAAGTTTTTTTTCCCTAATTGTGAAATAGTCATAGATCCGTTACCTTAGTCAGATTCTGTTTATTTTCTTCTTTTTATCTTTTAAAGCCCTAGATTTACAATTCTTTTTCTTAATTGTTTCATAATCAAGAGCTGGAGATAATTCCAGTTCTTAGCTTTCAATCTTTGTTTTAGACTCTCACGCTGAGGTTATCGATTGCAGATCCTATTCAGGTATTAGAAATTTTGTTGTTGTTATTGTTTAAATTTTCTGTATTGATTTAGTTGTACCCACATTTGCATCACAACTACTGAAGCTTAAGATAAAACCAAATGAGATAATATAAAGCCAACTATTCCCTGCTCTAGATTTGGTTTTTTTTTTTTTTACTTCTGATTTGATTTGGGTGTTCTTTGAAGTTGATTTTAACAGGGTCTTGATTACTACTTTTTTTTATCCTCTGTTGTACTACTAATTTTAGAATTCTATGCTTGATTGTAGATTGGGTTTTCGGTTAACTTGCTTAAGTAAGAAATTGGGTGAGTTACTTTACATTTATTAATGCTAAGATTGCTGATGATTCATTATGTGATTCTAATTTTGATTTTTTATCATGTTTGTTTGGCAATGGAATGGTGAAATTTCAGTCAAGATTTGGATTTTGACTAACTGAAACATTTGTGAATTTTTTTTCTTCGTTTCTGTTGGATTATTTGTTGCAATCATGATTCATGAAGCTAGTTTGCACTGGAATTTTCCTAGTTAAGATTTGGTTGTGGTTGGTTCATGGGAAAGGTTTTCTTGAAAGACTTGTATAAGTGTCTGAGACATATCTTGTAAAATTTCAGGCAAAGACAGTATTTCGAGCAAAAGAAATGACAACAACAATCCAATGGAGATGACGATGCTGAAGGAACTGATGGGTCTGTTGAATACCATCGGACACCTAAATCGTTAGTTATCTTAAGTTTGTTGAACTTGGTGGGAGAGGCCAAGGGGGGTAATTCTGGCTGGAACAATGGTAATTTTATTGGTTTAATGTGTCATTTTATAGGATCATATTGCTTTCTGGATGTTGCTCACTCACCCCTTTTCATTTTCCTTCCTGTAAAATGCTGATAAAAGCAGCGGATGGTCCGGCGCTCAGAGTTTTGTCGCTGAATTATCAAGTCCCTAAGGACATGCACTGTGGGCAGCTAGAATAGATTGGATTTATGGACTGTATGAGTATCGATGAGGTGGGACTTGGAAGTGTAATGTCTGTTCGATTCATTTCTGTTGCACGGACTAGAAACACGAAATGGAGTTCTGCTTTGCATCTTTGGAATTTACTCCCCAACCTGATTTATTTAGATGTTTCGAGATGTTACTTCCGCTGTTGTCGTGAGACTGATGTCGACAACACCAAGTTTGAAGGTGGTTTGTGCCCTAAACTGTCCAAATCTTGAGGAAGAAAGCAACCATACTGCGTACAAAGTTAAGGGGAAGTTGTTGCTGGCCCTTTTTAGTGATATTTTCAAGGGAGTTGCTTCTTTATTCGGCGATACTACTGTGAAAGATAGGGATGTATTTTCAGAGTGGAGTAGTTCAAAGAGTGGGAATAATAACTTGAATGATACCATGACATGGCTTGAATGGATTCTATCACATACACTTTTACGAATTGCCGAAACCAATCCACAGGGGTTGGATACTTTTTGGCTAAAACAAGGTGTTGCATTGTTGCTCAGTTTGATGCAGAGTTCGCAAGTTGATGTATAAGAACGAGCGGCTACAGGAATTGCAACATTTGTTGTCATTGATGACGAAAATGTCACTGTTGACTGTGGAAGGGAAGAAACAGTCATGCAGGATGGTGGAATACGCCTTCTGTTGGACGTAACAAAATCTTGCCATGAAGGCCTTCAGTCTGAAGCAGCCAAAGTAGATTTTACAAATCTATCAGAGTTCCTAGCTGATGTTTCCATGCAATCGTAGTATCTGTGTTTGACTAATTTGATTGTTGATATGTCTAGGCTATTACAAACTTGTCGGTCAATACAAAAGTTGCGAAGGCTGTAGCTGAAGGAGGAGGAATAATATCCTTGCTGATTTGGCAAGGTCCATGAAAGATTGGTCGCAGGAGAAGCTGCTGGTGGACTTTGGAACCTCTCCGTGGGAGAAGAGCACAAGGTCGTGCATGGTGGTTATCTTTTGACAGAAATTTTATAAAGCTCATAATTTCTAAAACTGGTGATACTTATTTTCAGGGTGCCATTGCCGAGGCAGGTGGAATAAAAGCTTTAGTGGATCTTATTTTCAAATGGCCCTTCGTTGGTGATGGAGTCCTTGTATGTGGCTGCAGGTGCACTTGCAAATTTGGAGGCTAATGATAAATGTAGCATGGAGGTTGCGGTGGCAGGTGGCGTACATGCTTTAATGATGCTTTTCCGGACGTGCAAGTTTGATGGAGTCCAAGAGCAGGTATTATGATCTTTATTTGAATTTGGATTACCCAGTTGCACAGTAAGCAACTGTATATCTCGAATAATAATCTGAATATAAGAGCAAAAGATTTAAAATGTTGTTGGACCCATTCACTCGAATAATAATCTGAATATAAGAGCAAAAGATTTAGGATATTGTTGGACCAATCGAAGCACATTTAACCCATCAACTCTTTACGACCATCCACCATCAGCACCAGTACCAGAACTTGCGGCACATTGCAAATAATTATCAGTACCACTGCCAATTTACTTCAGCACTAACTATCACTACGGCTATCTGTCATGTGTTCATCACTTACGTACCTTGATAATAATAACTAGCTAATTGTTTAACTTACCTAGTTACCTTGCATAAGGTAGCGAAAATCCCAGTCCTGATATTTTCACCCGTGAACTACCAGCTTCAGAAGGACACAAGTAAGTTTTTTTTTTTTTTTTTCTTTTCATATCACTTTAAAATGCAAAACGATTTTTCTAGCCTGAGATATTAACTGCTGAATTTGTAAACTGATGTCATGCTCTTCTCTAACAGGAAATTCTCCAGTGATCCTTATAACACAGCAACTTTCCATAAGTACTTCTCCAACAAAAATGGTGATAAGTCGGATTGCTGGAAGAACGCAACTGAAACTCGTAAGATCTCACGTTCTTCTTACACTGCTATTTATTGATTTGTTAACCGGTGCTATTAAGAATTTTTCAAAATGAGGTTTTTTCCCCTTGAATCCCTTATGTAATTTCAGCCCTTCTGACAGATCCTAGAAGTGGTCAGAAATTTATGTATGCAGGTGATGTCCATGTCAATAAGGGTTTGGTTTGTAGGCTCTTTTTTCCAAGGTTTTTAGTTTGTAGCACACATTGGGTCAATGGTTAACCCTCACTTTTTAGTTTACTTTTGTACCTTATCTTGGGGACAATTTGAAAAAAGAAGTAAACTTGTGGAGTGATCTTGAGCAGTTTTGAGTATTTTATATATGTGTTGACAATATGTATTCTCCTATTTTCAGGTGCCACTGCGATAGAAATTTGGGCTGGCTACATCCTGCATCAGATAAAATACCGAACAAGTTCAGAAAATTGGTATGTTAAATCCGTCATAATTCAGCTCTGCTACTCCGAGATTATCTTAAAGTCCTACAATGTATTAGTCGTCTATTGTAGAGAGTATAAGTTATGCGTATGTAATCCATGTTGGAATTAAGAGAGAATATTGTAAGAATATTATTGGTTAACTATATGTTCATATAAAAAATTGGGTCTTCTGTTTGATCTAAAATAGTATATGAAGGTGCAGAAACCCGCCGGAATTATTGTCGGATTTTATTTTTTTTTACCTGTAAATTGGTTTGCAACGTATATAAATGTTGCTCAAATTAGAGTAATACGTTGCCTAAATTATTGTAAGCGTTGCACAAATTAAAGAATCCGTTGCTCAAAAAACGTTGGTAAACCAGGTGACCAACGTTTTTATGCGTTGCACAAATTAATTTCACCAACGGATATATGCGTTGCACAAAAATTTGCTACGCCATATTCCCAACGGATATACGCGTTGGTTAAATTCATTGCAACGTGTATATCCGTCCCAAATCGGGTGTTTTGGTGTAGTGTATATAAAGCTAGACATTTTCAAAATAAAAAAAAAAAAAAAAAAAACTAGGATATTATCAGCTAATCAAATTATATGTTCTTTCTTTGCAGGTTGGAATATATGCCAATCCAATTCACATGATTGAGCTAGATCTTCTCTTGAAAAATAGGTAAGAACATGAAACTAGGAATACTGGTCCATCCTTTGTTTGAGCAAGAAAGTGATCGGTTTGATTTAGCGGAGCTGTTTATGGCACCACAATTACACCAACAAAATATGCTTTCTTCTCATTCGTCTCTGCATTCGAAAAGACTCGGTCTAGAGCAATTTCCAACTTCCTCTGTGGAACAGTTTCAAAATTCCGTTCTAGCTCAGAGCGGAAACCCTCTTCACCAGCAACATTCAATCACCTAACAAAGATCGGAGTTGGAATTGTTAAAACTTAGGCTTCAGCTTGCACCACCAGTGACAGCAGCCTTCATCAGCGCCGTATGCAACTCGCAGAAACAGAACAGCAGCAGAAGTTGCTCCTCGAACACTGCTCCATCAGAAGATGCATAATCGTAAGGCGATCTGAAATAGACCATCTAGAGCAAGCAACATGGTTGATCAGTACTAATGAGGCAAGCGTCTTCGGCATGAGTCGCAAAGAACAACAGATCCCGCCTCCTCTATAGCGCACCTTGATCCACGTCTCGAGTAGCTTATGGAATCAAGATTTGGTCAACACCCACAAAGGGAACACCATAACGATTTACGGGACCTTCTTTCACGTGCTAAGCAAGGTCAGATTCATCCCAAGGAGTTCAACTTCTCGTTCAAATTTGGAGCAAGAGAAAGCTATGGCATTAAATTGAATGTGAAATACTTTCATACAAGGTGATTTGAAGTTAGCTAGGTAATGCAATTGGAGTGGCAGGTTAAATTGAATGAATGTAAATGTGTTACATTGGCGACTTAATGTGAATGTGAAATACTTTTCGGCAATTCGGTTTTAGCTATAAATTTTTTTCAAATTTTTTTTATGCACACAACTTCTAATAAGAGTTGTATACCCATATTTCAACTACACAAACTAGTGGTTGTGAAAGAATGTATTTACAACATAACTAGGTGTTGTCTAACATAGTTATGCAACTCTAACAAGTGTCGTGTAAATCTTATTCATAATAGTAATTAGAGTTGTTACATATTTCTACAATACACATTCTAGGTTGTCTAAGATAGTCCTTCAACTTATACAAGTGTTGTGTTACATATTTCTACGATACGCATCTTTTGTTGTGTAAAATAGTCCTACAACACAAGCAAGAGTTGTGTTAGGCTTTCAAAAAATCGAAAAGAGAATCACAACTTTGGCAAAATATTGTCGAACCATGAATCACATCACCCTTTACAACTCTTAGTCAAGCATTGTAGAAAAGCTTGGACTTTCTACAATACCCCCCTTCCATAATGCATAAAATGGAGTTGTCGTAGGGGTACTACAACTCTAATCTGTAGTCGTCAATGATGATTTTTCCCGTAGTGGTATATTCCTCTTCCAACATTGACTTCAGGATGTGTCAAAGTCCATTGCGTTCTTTTGACAGATGGGTTGAGTTCATGGTGAGCAAGGAGCATATAAATACCAATTTGACTCGAGCGCAGTCATTGATGTTGTCAAGACCTCGGTAAATCTCCAGATTAGGAAGGACATCCTGAGGCTTGGTTGCTTTCATCTCAGAGATGGTGTTCGGACACCCATACAATCATATGTAGATGGGGTGAGATAACTTTCTCCTTGGAGAGTGTGGCTCTCTTGCTGAATCTTCCGAGAATCGGGAATCTTAGAATCCAATTATCCGAAAGCGAGGTGAAGATGCGGGATGACTCGCCGCTAAGTTGGGGATTTCGCTCGGAAAGAATCCATTGCGAAGTCGAAGGACTCTGCCGAGGAAAGAGGATGAAAGGTGCCCTTACGGTTGGTGGATATCTCAATGGTTTAGGACGAGTTGGAGCCCGAATAGAAAAGCAAGTGATCTTCATGTCGCAAAGCATTTTGGCTCTCCGGTTGTCTAGAGACATTTTTGATGCCGGTTCTCGGCAAGGGAATAAGACCCGAGTTGTTGGCGATTCTTTGTGAAGTTGGCAAAGGGTGAAGTTCTTCCCATTGGCAAGTCTGTTCTTGGTTCCCTGTATGTGCATCCGGATCACCTAGTTGCGAACATGCGAGTTTCGAACGGTTTCATGAAAGTGGATTCATATGTGCACGTTGCTTTTCGCAAGTCCGGCTATGGGAGCACTTTGAGAAATATGCTCCAAACCGTTGCCTTCGCTTCCGTGAGATGGGGTGGCTCCGAATTCTTCGATGGGTGAACAAAGGCCCAAGGGTTGGCGTGAGCTTGGCTAGTTTTCTTGATAAGTTGCATGAAATCAATTTTCGTCCATGGGGTCCGGTCCATAAGTCGATGACTCAAATTGACACTTTTGCTTCGCTCCGCTCATGTCTTTGTCTTCGATGGCGATTTGAGCGTTGGTGAAAACTTGTTCATCCAAAGTTTGCTTGCCGGTTATAGGTCGTCTTTCTTCGTGGGGTCTTTCCGGATAGCGCCTACAATATTGACCGTCTTGCTTTCGTCACATGGGTTTCGATCAAGGGGTGCCTCTTGTTTACCGGCCGGTGATCCCTAAGGATTCATTGCGTGTCGCCCTTGACGCTTGATGTCCTTAAAAAGTCGGGTATCCGTCTTTCCTTCTTTCAAATGGGAAGAGTAACGACGACAACCTTGGCTATAACGAGTTTTGGTGCGACGAGTTTACTATGATCGAGAGATTTTGTGAATAACGTGGTGGAGAACGTTCGTTGCAAACCTTCCCAGCTTCGAAGGAGTATCCAATGTTGAGAGATCCCAAGCGAAAGTTGCCTAGCAATTCTGGAAGCCCCGGAGCCAAGGAACGGAGAACGAAGAACCGTCTTTGGCGGGTTCGGGGCGGTTTCACAAGATCCTCCCACGGGTCTTGTGTCTTTCGATTCTTCCAATAACCAGGTATCGTCACCTCTTCATTGGTTTGTCTCAAAACACGCGAATTTGGTGAGAATATGTGTCTTGTTTCCTTGGGCTTCGGTAGTGTTAATGCTTTCGCTTGCTCTTGCACGTTGCCGGAGACGGCAATTTCTTCAAAGAACTCCAGCGGTATTTAGCCTTCTCATAGCGATGATGAGTCGGAGAGAGAAGAGGGTTCAACAAGTGAGAGTGATTCCTCAGCGATGGTAGTGCTGGTTCCGTTTTCGGGAAGTGGTTCGGTGAGTTTCGCGCTCCTTTTCTTTCTTCTTCTTTGTTTCTTCTTTTGAAAAATGTCTAATTCAAGTTTGCGGGAGGAATCCGGTTGGAGGACGATTCTGGGTGGAGTCACACGAAAACTTGCCTTTGGTGACCACCGCCGGTGACTTGGAGATGGGAGTTAGCCAATTGCGGAGCACGGACGTGGTTCAAACGGTGGATGATTCTCGATGGTTGTTGCCGTAGACATAGAAGAAGATCCTTTGCGAGTCGTGAGGCCACTTGCAGCGCCATTTTTGATCCCCCGTACTTGGTTCCTTATCCAGGTCATGTCTTTGGTTGGCGGCTTTAAGCGTGCCGGCTAAGCATGAAGCGTTGTACACCTTAACTGGGAGAAGCACGGACATATGGCTACAACCAAGAAAGTCGCTAGTCGATTTTGCGCTGTTAAGCGTGTGGAAGAGGCTTTATCTTCCATCGAGGATATGCGTGGGGACCTGGTCACACCGTTTCGAAGACGTTATGTATTTGGGAGCACCATCGCGACGTGTGATTAGCAAAGGAGTTCAACACTTCGTGGTTTGTCGAAGGCCTTCTTTGAGATCCAAAAGTTAAAAGATGCAGCAATCGAAAGCCTTTCCGCCGAGGAGATTGCCCGACGGGGAGATGGAACTCGAAAAGCTTTCCAAGATGTTGACTATGAAGAGAGCGGCTCTAGAAGACGCAAAGTTGACTTTTTCAAGAAGAGCAGACTTCTGTTGGACGATTTTCCTTGAACGTTTCTCGTTAAACTTTCATTTAGGTTCTTTTTTTTTTCGAAAGACATATTGGATGTCTGGTTCACAACTTGATCTTTGATAGACGGTGGTAGCTTTTTAGGGTATTGGATTATTTCTGGGATGAATGGTTTTGATAGTATAACTCTGATTATATTTTGGGAAAGGAATATTGCTTTTATGAAAGTGTGTGCTAGCAATAGGCACAATACTCAGTAGTATGACGGTTTTACTAAGAACCTAAAAATAGATTGTATATCTTGCCCGATCTGAATTTACTCACTTCATAGGTTTTGCGAACACGCTCCTCTCCATGTAAAAGGTGGTTTTTTGGTGGCGGCTTTTTGGTAACATCGCCAAACAAGTCCCCAATCGCTGGGTAGCATCTTGGCGATTGAGTAATATCATCTTCAAGAAGTCCCCGTTTTCTTGTGTAGTTTTTACAACTAGTAACCGGGTCGTACGGTAGTTGAGTCGGATTGAGTTGCCTTCCCCTACCATCTTGACACCGGGTTCGAAGAACGAGATCGACAATCTCGATATTGAGCCGATAAATCAATCCTCGCCGTGGTCGCCAATTGTTTATGGGTGAAAATCGTTTCATTGATTTCGGTAATTTCGGTGGGTGAGTGAGAAATTGATTCAAACCCTAAACAAATGTCCGCACGTGAGCACTTTGTAGATTTGAGAGATCGATACGTGCAAGTTAGGCCTAAACCAAGAAATGGCCGTTCCAGACTTGCCCGGTCACAAAGTGGAGGAGAAGGGTTGATTTGGGGAGGGAAGCAAAGAAAGGTGTTGAGGAGAGTAGTATCTCGACTTGTATCGGGAAAGTGAAAGCTTAGGAAGCTTGCAAGAGATAGAAGCTTTTGGGAGAGCTTGCAAAGTTGCCTTTACGAGAGTGTAAGTGTAGTATATTTCTCCCGACCGAGACTTGTCTCTACGGTGGAAATAGGTAAGACCTATTTATACAAGTCGAGATTGAAACGTACCACTGGCCTCATGAAGGAAGAGAGTAAAGGGTGAAATAATGGGAGGAGGTGGTAACCGCATGGTTTAATGGGCGAAAACGTTTTCACCATTATTTCCTCTTTTATTTGACCGCTTTATTCCTTTTCACGCTTTCTTAAAGTGAGCGTAGTGTACGCCGCATGTTGTGACCGCAAACCAAAACCCTAAAGAAGCATCCCCCGATTTGTGTCGATGTCTCGAGTGTTGGTTGCATCTTGAGTGCAAGTGGCGCTACTAGTGGCGCGTGTGGCATGTGCGAATGCCTTGGTGGTAGGTTGCACGGTTTGCAAGTTAGGTTACCATCGTGTGTGTTTGGCATGTGCCAATGGCATGTGCGGAATGCCTTGCAAGTTGGGCTACCAGCGTGTGTGTTTGGCATGTGCCAATGGCATGTGCGAAATACCTTGGTGGTAGGTTGCACGGTTTGCAAGTTGGGCTACAAAGCGTGTGTGTTTGGCATGTGCCAATGGCATGTGCGGCCATGTTGACCTAGTTGCAAGTCTTGCAAGCCTAGGGCGCTATGTTTGGCGTGGGCCGAAGGCATAACGGCTTGGAAGTATGGCTTGCGACACGTGTTGGCATGTTCCAATAGCACGTGAGGCCATGTTGACCTAGTTGCAAGTCTTGCAAACCTAGGGCGCTATGTTTAGCGTGGGCCAAAGGCATAGCGGCTTAGAAATACGGCTTGCGGCACGTGTTGGCATGTGCCAATGGCACGTGCTTGCCATGTTGACCTAGTTGAAAGTCTTGTAAAACCTAGGCGCTATGTTTGGCGTGGGTCAAGGCATAGCGGCTTGGAATTTGGCGTTGTTGCCATGGTGCGCGAGGTGCGGCTTAGTTTGGCATGGTTGCCATTGTGCGCAGAGTGCGGCTTGGTTTGGCATGGTTGCCATGGCGCGCGATGATGCGGCTTGGTTTGGCATGGTTGCCATGGTGCAGAGTGCGGCTTGGTTTGGCATGGTTGCCATGGTGCGTAAGATGCGGCTTGGTTTGGCATGGTTGCCATGGTGCGCTTGGTGCGGCTTGGTTTGGCATGGTTGCCATGGTGCGTAGAGTGCGGCTTGGTTTGGCATGGTTGCCATGGTGCGCAAAGATGCGGCTTGGTTTGGCATGGTTGCCATGGTGCGCAGAGTGCGCTTGGTTTGGCATGGTTGCCATGGTGCTGTGAGATGCGGCTTGGTTTGGCATGGTTGCCATGGTGCGCGAAGATGCGGCTTGGTTTGGCATTGTTGCCATGGTGCGCAAAGATGCGGCTTGGTTTGGCATTGTTGCCATGGTGCGCGAGATATGCGACTTGGTTTGGCATTCTGCGCCACGGTCGCAGGGTGCGGCTTAGTTTTGGAATTAGGGTTCTGCGGTTGAAAACCCTAATCTGGTATTTTGAAAAAATACCCCTATTAATTATTTACACCTGGAAAGTTAAATGCTCTTATTTAATGTGTTGCGGGTAACACTAGGTCATGGGGTTTTACGATTTTACCCCTTGTCTAAAAACCACCATCAACAACAAAGTATACTCATGGCAAATGAGAGCATTGACACAAGGGTGAAGGCGAAGAATCCAGGATGGGTGTTCAATTTGGATGTAGAAAAAGCATATGATAAGGTGAGCTGGGATTTTTTGGACAAGGTGATGCAAAGAATGGCTTTTTGGATAAAATGGAGAAGTTGGATCCATACTTGCATATCTACTCCACTTTCTCAATATTGATGAATGAGAGTCCGGGTGATAAGTTTAAGTGCTCTAGAGGGCTGCGACAAGGAGATCCGTTGTCTCCTTTCCTTTTTACTTTGGTCATGGAGGCTTTAAGTAGAATAATTTTCAAATTGGAAGAAAACGGTTTATACGAGGGCTTTAGAATCCACCACAATGGAAGTCAAGTATCGCACTTACTCTTTGTTGATGACACTCTATTTTTTTCCTCGGATTCAGCACAACAAATCCATTACATTAGAGCCTCGCTAATCTGTTTCCATCTGAGCTCGGTCTTAAGTATTAATGTGGACAAAAGTTCTGCTATTGGAATTGGATTAACTCAATTCCAATAGACTGTAGCTTCGAGTTTGGGGTGTATTATTGCAGAGTTTCCTATTTCTTACCTTGGAATGCCAGCGGGGGCTCAATATAGAAGTAAAAGAATTTGGGATCCTATAATAGAAAACGCAGAGTCAAGATTACAAGGGTGGAAGGGCAGGTGGTTATCTTATGGTGGAAGATTAGTACTGATCCAAAGTGTTCTTAGTGCGCTTACAATCTACATGATGTCTATTTTTTTTATTCCGAAATCCGTTGCTAAACATATGAATGGCATTATGAGAAACTTTCCATGGAGGGGAACTTCAGAGGCCAAGAAATATCCATTAGTGGCCTGGAAGAAAGTGTGCAGCGACAAAGACAAAGGAGGACTTGGTATTAGGGACTTAATAACTCTTAACGACTAGCTTTTATGTAAATGGCTGTGGAGATATTCTGTGGAACAAGATGCGAAGTGGAGAAGGCTGAACAAAGAGAAGTATGGTGCTTCTTTTTTAGGATGGGATACCAAAATTCCAAAACTTCCATATGGGAATAGCATTTGGAGGGGGGTCTGCAATAGGATGGCAAAGTTCAAGGAAGGGATTATCTACAGAGTGGGCAAAGGAAACAGAACTCTCTTTTGGCAAGACCATTGGCTGGGTGATGAGACCTTACAAGTCACTTATCCAAACCTTTTCAGAGTTTCCAGGAAAAAACATTACAATGTGAGACAGTTTTACTCTTTAGATGGGAACAGTCAAGGTAATTGGAATTTGGACTTGAGGAGGAGGTTGACTGATATTGAAATTACGGAAGCATCAAACCTGAAAAATCAGCTTCAACTTTACAACCCCACTATGGAAGAAGACACAAGGCACTGGAAATGGACAAAGGACGGCATCTTCACGGTAAGATCATGTTATTCGGCTTTACAAAATCTCGAAGCTTCAATTGTTTTCCCTGGGAATGTTGTGTGGAATAATAATGTACCAACAAAGGTGTGTTTCTTCACATGACTGGTACATCATAACTCCATATTAACACAAGACACTTTAGCTACAAGAGGAAGAATATTAGTTAATCGTTGTTGTATGTGTAAAGAAGAGTCCAAAACCATCAACCATTTGCTTATTCACTGCAAGGTTGCAACTGAGATATGGAATACTTTTTTTGTTAGTTTTGGGATTGGCTGGGTTCAATGTGGAGATATAAAGGATCTCTACAAGGGGTTTAACAGAAATTATTTTACGATAATGGCAACTACATGTGGGAAGTGTTACCATATGCGGTTTGTTGGACCTTGTGGAAAGAACGTAATAGCCGGATGTTCTCCGAAGAGGCAAGCAAGAAGGATGTCCATAGTATTATTATTTTAGAAATAAAAGCTATCATTTTGTATTGGTCTTGTTCTTCTCACGATCTCAAGAATGTAAGGTTCGAAGAACTAGTCTTCAAATGGGAAGAAACAGTTAGGAAATAGTTTCGTTTTAAAGCAGTTTCTGTCATGTAATTCTTTCATTCTTTCTACTTTATATAAAAATTATATCGTTTTGTTGATCAAAAAAAAAAAAAAGGACACAAGTCATGGAGTCAGCACTTCGATTTAAATTGTTTATGGGGCTCATAGCAGGTTGGAGTAGGATGGATAATCTTGCTTACACTCTTTGTTGTATTATTGGCTTTTCTTTTGTTATGCTTGTCTATCATTCGAGTTTGTTTATCGCTTTCTGAAATTCTGAAATTCTAGTAGAGGGTATAGACTATACTCTTATACGTTGGCCGATAAATGAAAGCTCCTGAATAGAGCAAGAAAATTTGTGGCTCCTTCAAATTTTTGACACGATAATAATCCAAAAGCTAATTTTAATTAAGAAAAAAACTGCATAACAGAAAAGATAAAAAAAACGGGACCATATATAAATTAAAAAAAATTGCTAATTAACATGGCCTGTTTGGAAACCAAACATCCTCTACTCGTACTAAAGCTAGACTTGGCTTCCATGGATTCCTTACTTGTTTATTAGTTGACCCATTTCCATTTGCTTACAACCTATGATTACTGCTGCAGTCGGCTGCCACTGGCCGGCACCATTGATATTGATCTGACTTAAGATGGCTTTCCACGTTACTTCCAAAAATAGGGGGGGTACATATTGATAACTGGAGGCAGAGGAGGCACATCACCTCCATTAGTACTGCTCTTAATAGAATCCAACTTCTTCTCTAAATCCGAATATCTTGAAACAAGACCAGAACTGTTGAACATTACCTTTTGCTTCTCCTGGGCATTTTTCAATGTTGATAACTCTGACTTTAGTTCAACCACCTTTCTCATGCCCTCCTCTTTGGCATTCTTCAGTCTCAATAACTCTGCCTTCACTTCATCCACCTCCTTCCTCGTTTCTTTCTTCATCTCTGAAACTTCTTTTTTTAAGGCATCCATTTGGTTACTTAATCCATCTACTTTGTTGTGCAGTGAGACAACATTGTCAATCAACTTCTCAAGAAGAGCATCCAATCCACCGATACTCATTTTCCTTTCCTCTCTTTTGTCTTGTGTGCGGCAAAATATTACTCCCTCCGTCCAAATTACACAGGCAGAAGAATATTTTATATTAAGAGATTATTAGGGTTTCATAAATTTTCGTTTTTCTTCCTGATTTACCCTTGAACCTCATATGTTATACTTCGGCATAAGTTAAAACCGGTGGGCCAAAACAACCATTTTATCGATGTATCATGAACCCAAAAAAAAGCTACCAATTTTTAGGCTAGTTTGGTATTGATGTGAATTTTAGAAAAGCGTTTTTCTGTTGTGCTCTGCGTTGCTGTGGAAATAAATCAGCATGACGTTTGGTAAACTATAATTTAAAAAGCACTGTGCAATTAACAAACTGTAAATTCGTTTGGTAAACCGGTATTTAAAAGTCTTTGGTGATGTAGTTAATGACGAAAATAGACATATTTCAAAAATTAGTTTTAATACAATTTTATTATAATAAATTATATTTCTAACTTTAATATATTTAATAAAATATAAGTAATATTTTTTTTAATTGTTTTTATTATTTAATTAAAAAATGTATGATTATGGATTGCTATGAAAATATTATTATTTTAATTTATTTTTTTTCAAAAAAAATATTTATTAAATTTATTATTTTTTCATTTTTCATTTTAATATTTATTAATTTTTTTATTATTTTATATAATAATTTTAATTATTATTTTATATTATAAAAATATAAATTTTATTTATATTTATTATTTTAAATAAAAAATGAGAGAAATAAAATGAAACTGGAATTATAATGTCAAATGTACAATATTTGAGGGTAAAACTTGTATTTATAATAAATTAACAAGGTTAAAATAGAGAATCGGTTAAATCGAATTATGTGGGTCCTGACTTACGCTTTCTCGCTTTTAAAAGCCGGTCTTTGAGTAACTTTTAAAAGCAAGCCTAAAATGAAAGTGCTTCTCTCCAAAAGCACTTTGAAATTTTTTTACCAAACACGACTTTTGGTAAAAGTTTGTTACAAGTTTGTTACAAAGTGTTTTTGGTTGAAAAAAAGCAATCCCAAACGGGGCTTTTATTGAAGGAAGAGCAATGACGGAAGACTAAAAAAGGGCTCAGTATCAAGTGCTTCCAAACTATTTTCAACATCATCAAGAAAGACCGTGAGTCACATTTGGAAACGATCAAAAGAATGTCTGGAGTTAAGCTTGCCCGTTGATGTCTCGTGTAGGATGCCTAAACTAATTGGAGTCTCTTTTAGGCAAACAGAAAAACAACTTAAGCTCTTATGCATAATTCTACTTCCAAGAACGAGTTCAATCTTCAAGAGCTTTTCGAAGAAACAAATCAAGATAAGGAGAATGAAATTGAAGAAGCTATTGCATCCGTCCATTTGGTAGATCCATGAAGACAAATATCATCTCATGGAATGTTAATGGGTTACTCGACATTACCAAGAGAGACAATCTACAAGTTCTCCTCAGAATGTGGAAACCAGATATCATTTTTTTGCAAGAAACCCATGTAAACGGTTGGCAGAGACATCAAGTGAAACAACTGTTGGGAGCAAATAATTTTAATTATGTTACGTTGGATTCCAATAAAATCAATGTGATTGATTCTCTTCTTGGTGCTTTTTCCATTTCTGTTAGATGCAACTACATAAATGATGATTTTGTGTGGATGCTCACTTCTGTTTATGGTCCTGTCCTCGATTTTGAAAAGGATCAGTTTTGGGATGAACTTAGGGATATGCACACTATTTGGGATGATCCTTGGGTTCTTTCTGGAGATTTCAATTGCACTAGGTTTGCCAATGAAAGGTCGGTTCCTCAAGTTATTACTAGGTCAATGCGCAGATTTGCTTCTCTTGTGCGCAACCATCAGCTCATGGATTTACCTCTTGTAGGTAGTCATTTCACTTGGTCCAGAAATACGTCGTGGAGTAAAATCGACAGGTTCCTCAATTCTTCTCAGTGGGAGGGTCACTTTCTGAGAATCAAAAAATCCTCTCTACCTAAACCTTTCTCGACCATATCCCTATCTTACTATCTACCGAGGAAGAAGGATGGGGTCCTTGTCCTACAGATTCGAAAAAATATGGCTCAAGATGATTCTCTTAGGGGGCTTATGGAAACTTGGTGGCATTCTTTTCATTCACTGGAACTCTGGGTTTATTCTTGCTAAGAAAATGCAAGCTCTTAAAGAGAAGCCGAAAGTCTGGAACAGGGATGTCTTTGGAAAGATTGATAGACTAGTTCGGAGCTAATCTTATTTCCATTCAAGGCATTGTTGCACAACCGGCGCTTGATCCTAATAATGCTCAATTGTTGGATGACCAAATTATTGCTTGGTGATTTCAAAGACTTGCCATGATGCATAGTGATTTACGGAAACAAAGAACTAACATCAATTGGGTTGAAGAGCATGAGAACAATACTCATTTTTTCCATAAATATGCTTCCGCTAGTCAAAGAAACAAGAGTTTTTCCCAACTCAAGATCAATGAGGTAATGACTAAAGATAGAACTCTCATCAAGAAGGAACTTGTTACTTATTATCATAATTTATTCAATGAAGAAATGCACACCAGACCCCAATTAGATGGGCTGCCCTTTCCTGCTATCTCTTCTATTGATGCCACGGAATTGAAGCTAAGTTTGAAGAAGAAGAAGTTAAGCAAGTCATGTCAAGGAATTAGGCCGGGAAAAAGCTCCAAAGCCGGACGGTATGCCTATTTTTGTTATTTCTTTGTGGTGGGATTTTATGAAAAACGACATAATGAAGGTCATGGAAGAGCTTTACTACAATAAAGTCATTGATTGGAGGCTTAAGTCTACTTTCCTTGTGTTAATTCCTAAGGTGCGAGAACCTCGAGCGATTTGATTTTAGGCCAATAAGCCTTATGAGTAGCATCAATAAAGTTATTTCCAAGGTTATTGCCACTACATTGAAATCCGTCCTCCCTCAGATCATTAGCTTTCAGCAATCCGCGTACGTGCAAGGTAGACAAATTATGGATAGTGCACTTATAGCCAATGAGTGCATTAATTCTATGCAAAGTAACAATCAAAATGGCATTCTGTGTAAAATTGACTTTCAGAAAGCATATGATAATGTCGCGTGGTCCTTTATAGATTATGTGCTAAGAAGAATGGGGTTTGGGAGTAGATGGAGAAAGTGGATTGAAGCTGCTATTTCGTATGTTCACTTCTCGGTGTTAATCAATAGTTCTTCTAATGGAAGATTTAAAAGTTCCAAAGGTCTTCGTCAAGGAGATCCATTATCTCCATTTTTATTTCTTGTTGTGTCTGAATCTCTCAACTTAATGTTTGCTAAAGCTTCCCAAATAGGCTGGATTCAAGGCTTTGAAATAACTCCAGGAAGATCCAAAATTACACATCTTCAATTTTCTGACGACACCTTGATCTTCATGAAAGATGACTTAAGTAGCATTCACCATTTGCGCAACATCCTTATTTGGTTTGAAGTTATTTTGTTCTCAAGATTAATTTCCATAAAAATTCTTTAATGGCGGTGGGGGGTTCAAAATTTACATTCTTTTGCTGACATTTTGAGTTGCAAAACCCAAGTGCTTCCCACCAAATATCTCGGTCTACCCTTGGGAGAACCATATAGAGATCCTATCAAGTGGAATGCTATAATTGAAAGAGTCGAATCCGGACTTCCGGGATGGATAGCTAAGAGCGTAACGCTGGTGGTAAACTCACTCTTATCCATTCTGTCCCTTCTTTTGGTCTTCTATTTATTTTTTTCTCTCTTTTCTTAGCTCCAGTCCATATAATAAAGAAATTAAAAAGAATCATACGAAACTTTTTATGGGATGAAGGAGAGGAGAATAAGAAGTATCATCTTGTCGCGAGGAGGATGTAATCACCAAACCTAAAGATTCAGGTGGTTTGGGGATTAAAAACTTGCGTCTCATGAATGTAGCCCTCCTCATGAAATGGTTATGGAAGTTTGGTGAGGATGATGATCCTCTTTGGAATCAATTGATTTCGAGAAATATGGCGTTGAAGACTTGGGTAGGAACTCTAAACCTTCAAAACAAGCTTACGGTTGTAGCATTTGGAAAGGCATTCAAAAGTTCAGTCTTGAATTCAAGTCCAAGTGCAAGATTGTGGTACGTAATGGTGAAAGAATCAATTTCTGGCGAGATATTTGGATCGGAAATTTACCCCTAGCAGATCAATTCCCTCATGATTTTGAAGCTTCATCTAAAAAGGATCACTCTATAGCTTAAATGTATGACGTTTCCAATCAAAGTTGGTCTTTGGGAATAACTAGAAGAATTCGGGATCATGTAATTGATAACGTTGCTGGTCTTCTCTTTGTATTGGAGAATAACAACACAGTCTTCACCAATTCTGCAGACACAAGAGTGTGGATGGACAACGGCATAGCAGGTGATTTTCGGTCAAAAAATGCTATAATTGGCTTCTGCGGCGAAGCAACATTGACGAGGAGTGTAATCACGTCCCTGCTAACAAGATTTGGTCTAAGCTTTGGCCCCCTAAGGTTAGATTTTTTATGTGGCTTGCAACAAAACAGAAGGCCTTGACCCAAGACAAGCTCATCAAAAGAAAATGGAGAGATTGGGTGATTCATTGCTATCTCTGCATCAATGATGCTGAGTCGTCCACGCATATGCTTCTCCATTGCTCGTATGCGAGCAAAGTCTTGAATTCCTTCATTCAGAAATTCAATATCGTGTGGATTATTCCTCCTTCCATTGACATAGCTCTTCACATTTGATAACAACTCTCTCGATAACAACAAGCTTATAGAAAGAATCAAGTTCTCCATTGCTTACTGGCTTCACAAACAGCCTCAATTCAAGGGTATCACTCTACAATATTTCATGCTTAATTGGAACATGGTCGTCTTTGAGCCACCATGAGTTTCTCTGTTTATATTCTTGTAGTGTTTTTGAGGGATTTTGGTTCCATCTTTCTTCCGTGTTTCAAAGTGTTTTAGATAATTGTCCCTTCAGTTTTTCTGTCATGACTCCAAGGGACCTTTGTGGGTGGTTCTTTGCCCCCCTTTTGGTCGGTCTTTGTTTATAATCCTGTTCATGCTTTATGTTTATAATCTTGTTCATGCTTTATGAACTTTTCTCTTTCTAATAAATTTCAATTTACCGATAAAAAAAAAAAAAAAAAAAAAAGATGCCTAAAATAATTGATAATTGACATAACCAAGATACAGGAGATTCCTTTGGAGCGTCGCATTAGTATTTGGTCACCTTCAGAAGCTTTGGAAGTGCCAAAGTATACACTACATAGGCGGATCAAAGAAGGCGTGATGCTTCTAGACCACATTCATGTGCAGGATCAAAGCCATGTTTGACAAAACTGACACAAGTCATGGAGTAAGCGCTTTAATACAAGTTGTTAACGGGTCTCAACATTTTTATTTTGCAGCTGGGTTCTTTGTTTTGATGTTCTTTAAATTCTTATAGAAATTTAATTTCGTATTTACAGTCTGAAAATCTTGTAATATGGTTTATATTTTTCTCCCTTCGAAATTGTCTGCAGTATTATTGTGCACTCTTCTATAGCTCTCCGATAAAATGAAATCTCATGAATAGACCAGCAAGAAAATTTGTGAACTCTCAAAAATAATTTGTTTTGCTAATTCATAAGCTAATCATATAATGTATACAATAACATCTGGATAACCAAAACAAAACAAACAATGGGACTAGTAATTAAAAATATGACTGACATGACCGATGTGTAAACGTAAACCACCCTCTCTGCTAGCTCGTACTAAGACTGCTGGCTTCCACTGATTCCTTAGTTTAATATCAGATGATCCGATTCCATTTGCAAACTATAATGAGTATAATAACAACAATAATAATCATAGCAAAATATTGAGACTTTAGCAAATTTTGAACACCATCCACCTTGCGCATTTCTTTCTTCATGTAAGACACTTCTTTTTTTAAGCCATCCATTTTTTTACTCAATCTCAATTCCTTTACCTGTTGTTAAGTGAAATTAAGAACACTGTCAAAAACTTCACAAGATGAGTATCCCACTACTTTTATAATGTCTCTATTGTGTTGTGCACATGTGTTTGTAGGGATAAGACTTGAGAGCCTACAAAGGTAAGTCCCCGGCCCATAACAGCCACCAAATAAGAATCGATTATAGCTAGATGTAGACAAGCTTCCATGATGCGGTCTGCAAGAACCAGTTTAGCATACTTACCTTGTCACTTCTTTTAAGAACAGCACTAGATGCATCCCCAGAACCAAAAGCTCTTCCTTCTTCCCCGAAGATTGATGTCAAATCTAGTGTCCATTGCTTCAAATCATCACATTGGTACTTGTGACTACGTATCCAATGATTCCTTTGGCAAATTCTTGAGCTATAAAATTATAAGCAACACACATCTTTGATTAAGAAAGTCTAAACTGCATACATCTATCTTCCAAATTCAAAGGGATTCTTAATTAAGGTTAAAAGTTTTTATCATTTTTTGGTCAAAATCCCAATTTTTAAACTGCATATAAAACTCCTGAAACAAGCAAGTCGCCAAAAAACCCAAAGTTCTGAATTAAAAAAACAAACTTAAAGACCGACAAACTCACCAATATCTCATAGCTCTACAACCAGCACAGCACTTCATGGAAGGAGTTCCACAATAAGCACAACAGAAACTAAAAGCAGTAATCATGATGGTATCTATCTTGAGGATGGTTCTGTTTGTCTTCTTCTTCTTCTACGATTTCTAAATATTTTTTGGCTGTATTGATGCAAAATTTTACCAAATGAGGTAATCCAAGGAGAAATTCAATAAAAGAATTTAGATCGATAACAAATATGTGAAACTTCACCCCTTTCTATTAAATAATAGGGTTATTTTGAGTTCGATGATTCTACTGACCGGGTTATTAGTCCCGTCAAAAATCCGACCCAAGGATCCAATAGTAGATAAAGAGCACCTCTAGCATTTGGATTAGGAATGTGTTTGTACTGTAAGTAAAAATACCACTTAATGGGCCAAATTGATACTTGAATCATGTTTTGGTCCTCATCCAAGCCCACTAACCAGTCAACCAAGGCAACCCACCGATCTGCACTGTTGGTCAATGGTCAAAGTCGGTCAACTATCAAGGTCAACTTCCGGTCAAGGTCGATGGTCAAAGTCGGTCAACTATCAAAGTCAACTTAGGTCAAGGTCATGGTCAACGGTCGGTCAACAGGTCAAGGTCTCCGCTTGGCCAACTATCGAAGTCGGCCGCACCCCCTAGCCAATTTTCGGTCTTGTAGCCAGCAAAGCTCGCAAACCAATTCGACCAAAAACTCTTCCACGCCGCCAACGCGGTTCCAACCATGTCGCACTAGCCTCCATCCACACTTTGTCACCATCATGCCTGTCAACCATCAAGCCGGTCCCTACCCATGCAATCGGTACATTGCTCTGGCCAAACAAATGTCCACTAATCTGCCAAACCATCATTTATGCAGAATTTATCATGGAAGCATAAATGTGCAGTTTCATGCACTGAATTCCAGTGATTTCAACCATGCGGGTGAAGTCCGGCCATGCGGTACTAAATGCAAAATAGATTTCACCATGCGGTGCTAAATGCAACAGATTTCAAGCCATGCAGTGCTAAATGCAAAGATTTCAACCATGCGGTACTAATTGCAGCAGTTTGCGAATTAACTCAATTGTTTATGAGAATTGATGATGGAGACATGAATGAGCAGTTAATGTAATTTATGTTTATATTTAGATGTGGAACTGTATAAATAGGAGAGGGAAGAAATCAGTTGAGGGGAGGCGAATAGAGGAAAAAGAGAGAAAAAAATAGACTGTAATTCGATTATCAATAAAACACTACTCCCCAAGGGGATTCACCCGTGGATGTAGGCAAACCATCATAGAACCACGTTAAACCTCTCGTGTCTCTTTATTTGCTTTCCAATCCGTCTCGAAACCCTAATACTCACCAAAAATATCCATTCATCGTGTTTCGTGCCCAAAAGTAATTTTGGGTACAAACAGAATGGTTAGGGATCCCATATTCCCATCATCCTTCTCACATGGGATTTTTGACAGGATAATCCCCGGACAATCTGTTATTTTCCTATTGAGTTAGCGTGCTATTAAAATGACAATCTTCAACCCCAAGATCCTAAAGATGTTTCGCTTCAGTTTTGGTTCTTGGTCGTTTTAAACGGTTGACAAGCATGGGCCATTTAGTCAGTTTTTTTTTCCGAAGAGAAGGTTATATTAAAGAAGAAAAAAACCTTACACAATACAAAGGGAGTTACACATTCATGAGAGTCTCCCAATTGCTCCAAATCAAGCTAGGGCTAACAAACTTAAAGGTATCCGAATCATAAGTTGATTGACAAGATCAATAATCTCCGTCACCTCCTTCTTCCTAGCCCCAAATAATAAAACTAACCTTGTGAGGAATGTAGTTCTTCCATAGGTGCTTGTTTTCACAATTCCCTTCCTAGCCCGAAATAATAAATATGATTCCTTTACCATCATTAACTGTAAATCAAACCATATTCTGAACTGTAGGAACCATGTTAACCACATTGTTCCATAGACTTTTACATTGAGGTTTAGAGTCTACATCTGGCATTAACATACCATTGTTCCTCTTAAACTTCTCTTGCACAATCTTCTTCCATAGACCATTCTTGTTTTTAGAGTACCTCCAAATCCATTTAACCAACAACGCCTTGTTAGTTCTCCTCAGATTCCTCACTCCAAAAGCACCATTATCTTTTGGCAAACATATGTTTGTCCAACCAACCCAAACTAACTTCCTTCGTCCTTCTACCGCTCCCCATAAAAAGGTTACACATGATTTTGATCATTCTTTTTTCCACACTGACCGACAAATGAAATAAGGACAAATAATAAATTGGAAGACTAGCCAGACAACTCTTGATAAGAACAAGTCTACCTGCCTTATTCAATTTTCTTTTCTTCCAAGTTGCCACTTTTGCTCCATCCTAACCAAGACATAATCCCAAACTGAGGTACTACGCCAATGTGCCCCTATAGGCATTCCGAGATAAGTAAAAGGTAGCTTTTCCGACTCGCAACCAAGCTCCATGGTAAGAACATCAATAACATCATCTGCTCCCACACTAATCATTGATAAGTTTAGAAAGTATCTCCACCACCAGTAAAAACAAATAAGGAGACAGAGAATCTCCTTGCCTTAGCCCCTTGCTGGGTTTAAATTTCTCCGTCGAACTACCTTTCACAAGAACAAACAAATGTGGTGAGATTATTAGTCCCACATGGTTGGGTTATTTAAGATCCTGCGGTTTATAATCTATTAGGGCCTCTCCACTCATTGCCAATTGGTTTTGAGTTGGATGCCCGTATTCTAATATGGTATCGGAGAAAAGGCTATTTTGTGTCGAGTCAGTTGACCGCACCTTTACTCGCATCACCCGATTTAATTGTCCACGTGTTTGTAAGACCCGCCGAGGCTACACGTGAAGGGGCGTGTTGAGATTATTAGTCCCACATGGTTGGGTTATTTAAGATCCTTCGGTTTATAATCTATTAGGGCCTCTCCACTCATTGCCAATTGGTTTTGAGTTGGATGCCCGTATTCTAATAAAATGCGAAGTGGTTACACCCAAAATCATGTTTTTGTAAAATTGTAAAAAGAGCTTGCCAATTGACATTGTCAAAAAGCCTTCTCCATATCGATTTTACAAACAATACCCGGCTTCCTTGCCTTCAACCTGCTGTCCACACATTCATTCGCAATAAGCACTCCATCAAGAATTTGTTTCTCGTGAATAAAAGCTCCTTGAAAATCAGAGATCATGTCGGGCATCACCTTCTTCAATCTAGCAGCAAGCAACTTAGAAATAATCTTGTAAACACTACCTGCTTTGCCCGTAGTGTTTAGATGGAGGCTCGTAAATGCCAAATATCAAAGAAAGATTAATAAATCAATGACCAGGGATCGCAACTACCTGCTCAGATGCCATAAAGCAGAAACTGGCAATATAAAAACATACTCGCAGAACACAAGAATTACGTGGTTCAGTATATAGCTTACATCCACGGGAAGAAGAGAACTCATATATGTATTACAGTTGTTGTGCACACAACAGAGACAATGACAGCAATATATATAACTTCTAGGTAATAGTTCTTTCCATATATAAGAGAGTAAACAAGGCAAGAATAATCAACCAAAAGATATGTGTATAGTACACCCATATACAGAAAAGGTAAGAAGATAATCATGGGTAATCTTCTCATATTCTCTTCTCCACCAACATTTTCGTACTGGTATAGTGATGCCTTAGGGTTCCAAGTTTCTCAACTGATCGCTTATGGTCTCTTAAACAAATAGTGATGCATGCATAAGTTTATGTAGTTAGACCTTAGATGTGAAACAGTTCCACAAAACTTTAGTGCCAAATGCTTTTCCTGCAATTGACAAATAAGGAATGGAACCAATGCGAAATTATATGTCGGATTCAAAAATATGTGTAGGTTATTGTTTTATTAGCTCGATAACAAATATTTCTTGTTATACTCATTCGTCTAAATATCTGGTCGGCATTCCACAAGTTTTGGTTGTAATGAAATAGTTGGCAAGAGGAATTTGGACATCCTTCTAAGATCAAAGCAGAGATATCTCAAAAACATGATTTTAATCTAAAGTTTGCTTACCAAAAAGGAAAAAGAAAAAAAGAAAAACCAACTAAAAACAGAATTCCGCAACACCTAGTGAAACAAAGAACTAGCCCGTGAAAACCTTGCTTTTGGTCTGCCTATTGCCGATTTGGTTGCCGAATTAGTTTACCAGACTCATCATACGTTTAATCACTATCCCATGATTCATCCGTACTCCAATAACAATCAGACGCACCCGAATAACTATTTGGTTGCTGCACATTCGACTGACTGCCCCACCAAATTGGTTTTTGCACATTTAACTGACTCTCCCACCCATTTGGTTGTTGCACATTCAAATGCTTATCCCATCCATTTGGCTGTTGCACATCCAAATGATTAGGCCATGGCCTCCAGCCATTACTACCTCTAGCAATACCCACCTGATTCGGTTGCTGCACATTCAAATACTTATCCCACGAATTCAAATCCCCATTTTCGTGATTTTGTTGCTGCACATTCAACTGAGTAGTACAGGTCCTCCAGCTATCCACCTGATTCGGTTGCTGCACATTCAAATACTTATCCCACGAATTCAAGTCCCTATTCCCGTGATCTCGTTGCTGCACACGAAAATCATGACTGAGACTCCAGCCTTTACTGTCGCTAGCTTCATCCACAGGTGATTTATTTTTTATTAGCTTTTGCAGATTTGATAACTTAGAAACTAGATGAGAACCCACAAATACTGTCTGTTCCACTTCTTGGGATTTCTTTAATTCTGCTAACTTTGATTTGACTTCATTCATGAACTCAGTTCTCTCATTCCTATCAAGAATAATTTCCTCATTCACTTTGTCTTCGAGTTTATCGAATCGGTTACTTAGTCCCTCCACCTTATTGTTCATCAAAAGAACGGAATCAATCAGCTCCTCCAGAAGAGTCTCTAAATTTGTATTCTTTCTAGCCCAACTTGGTATACCACCACCATCCCCCATTATTTCTTTTTTCAAAAATTAAAAGTGAAAGAAGAATAAAACAAAAACAAGGAAGCAAAAGTATGAATTCGACTAAATTGTTTAGCGAAAGGTAAGATGTCTTTAATAAAACTTAGACTGTATTTATAGGCTTGCTCCAGGACTACTACAAGCATTCCTAAAATCACTAATATGCTAAAATAAAGGACATAATAGGATAAGGAAACAAATAAGACTTCTAAACTAAGGAAAACGACCAACTTCTAAATAATAGGTAATGTGATAGACTTCCAAGCTCGTTTATTTCGTAGTTGATTACAATTCAACAGTACATCCATGGATGACCTGGGATACCAGCTAGATTAGTAGATTTTGGAAGAGTTCTTATCAGATTGATTATACGTGCTTATTTTTCTTGTCATACTCGTGTGGGTTACTTTGCACCTTTTCTTGGTTTGTAAGTTGTAACCAAAAAAGTTCATAAAAAAAGGGCAGCAATTAAGAATAATTCAGACATCCTTTAAGAGATCGAAAAAGTAGCAAATACCATTAGGTCCTAGGAATAATATATTAGAGAGAGTCTAGTCCTGTTGACCCAGTCATGTGTCTGTTTGGTCCTAATTGGTAATATAAATTATAGTTTGGTCCTAAAAATTATTATTTGGTCCTACTTACTGATGTCATGGATGATGTAAATGTCACCTTGTAGTGACAAAATTACCCTTTTGGATAAGGACCATATATAAAGTCAATTGGTGAGAGAGAAAAATTATTTCTCGGATTTACTTTCTCTCCACCGGTTCTCTCTTTCTTCTTCTCGCCTCCGCCATTTTTTCTAGGTTTTTTTTACTCTCGCAATTGTTTACGAGAGATGAAGATGAAGACGATGATGTTCATCGTCTTGTTTTGATTGCTTGAGAGATGAAATCATCTTAAATCGTTGATCTTGCTTAAGATGTAAACGTGTTTTTTCTTGATTTCATTCTAACTGCTGCATCTGTTTTTGATAAAGACTGACGATGAAACGGATCCGTTTTTGATAAAGACGACGATGATTGAACTCGTGTTGTTTCATTTCTTCTTTGAAGAAGATCTTGATTTTTTGAGAATCTTGAATCGATTTATGTTCTTCTTTGGTGTTGAAGACGACGGACGAAGATGTTGTTGTGGTTGTTCTTCTTTGTTGTTGTTGAAGACATCGAAGAAAATGAGATGAATATGATGAACACGATGTTGTTCTTTCTTTGTTGAAGACGTCGAAGAAGATGAAGATGATGTTCTTTGATGTTTTATATGGACTTCATTCGTAAATGAAGTCTGTTTTTATATGGACTTCATTCTGGAATGAAGTCATTTTTCAGGGATCAAGTCTGTTTTGTATAGGTTTTATATGGACTTCATTCCTGGAATGAAGTCTGTTTTTTAAGGTTTTTTATATGGACTTCATTCCTGGAATGAAGTCTGTTTTTTAAGGTTTTATATGGACTTCATTCCTGGAATGAAGTCTGTTTTTTAAGATACAAAATAACACGGATGTTGTTGTTGTTGCTGTTTTTGGAGGCGATGAAGACGACGAACAACAACGATGTTGCTGTTGTTGAACGATGTTGCTGTTGAAGATGAAGATGTTGCTCCTGGTGTTGAAGACGATGTTGTTGCTGCTGTTGAAGACGTCGAAGAAGATGAAGATGATGTTGCTGATGTTTTATATGGACTTCATTCCAGAAATGAAGTCTATTTTTATATGGACTTCATTCCTGGAATGAAGTCTGTTTTTTTCTTAGGTTTTATATGGACTTCATTCCTGGAATGAAGTCTGTTTGTCTGAGGTTTTTATATGGACTTCATTCCATGAATGAAGTCTGTTTTTCTTAGGTTTTATATGGACTTCATTCCTGGAATGAAGTCTGGTTTGTATATGTTTTATATGGACTTCATTCCAGGAATGAAGTCTGTTTTTCTTAGGTTTTATATGGACTTCATTCCTGGAATGAAGTCTGGTTTGTATATGTTTTATATGGACTTCATTTATGGAATGAAGTCCGGTTTGTATAGGTTTTTATATGGACTTCATTTCCGGAATGAAGTCTGGTTTGTATAGGTTTTGATATGAAGGAAAAAAAAAGGTTTTATATGGACTTCATTTCTGGAATGAAGTCCGTTTTGTATATGTTGTTATATGAAATTTCATTTCTAGAATGAACTGATACAAAAAATGAGTAAAAATTAACATGGAAGGGTACTTTGTCCATTCTGTATTTTTAAATAATTATGGACCAAACAAAAAAGGCGTTTGACCAAAGGACTAAACAGACATGGGCCCACCTATAAAAGGACCAAACGATATTTTTCCCATCGAAAAACAAAAATAAATCGAAAGAGGAGGACATGCGAGGATTGTTCGATATGTTTGACTAGTGCATATCGGTTACTTAACTTATATAGTTGCTTTTGTTTCTAGTGAAACCATTCAGATTCGTAAAGATGGGAACTGGCTAGTGGCTTCCAGTGAAACCCATTCCTGATGGATTTGTACTTGTAACCCATTCCCAATTTCTCTTTAGAGTCAAGCATGCTTCTATCACATATGTGAAGTAGGCAAATATCGTCCCTGTGTATGTAATCCTGCTGGTGAATGGGGTCTTGAGCGATGAAATTCAAATATCGTCCCTGTGTAAGTAGGCAAATATCGTTCCACGGATGCAGAATTCAAATACTCGTACAGTCGCACTGCTGAAATTTGGATTTAGCATTTGCAGCTGAGTTTTTGTTGGGCGGCCTAACTGAGGCAATATATACAATCATATAGAACTGTTTTTTCTATTCTGTTTGTTATGTCTGTGGTTACGACGATTGTTTGCTTGATGCATGTAGTTGCTTTAACAATGAATAAAGAATTGAAACAGTTCTGAAAAACTTTAGCGTCAGATGCTTTTCCTGCAATAGACAAATAAGGAATGGAACTAATGCTAAATTATGTCAGATTCAAAAAGATGTCTAGGTTATTGTCTTGTCAGCTTGATAACCAATTTTTCTTGTTATGCCCGCTTTTCTTATAATCGGGTCGGCATTCCACAAGTTTTGGTTGTAATGAGAAAGCTTATATAACCATGGTTCAATTCACAGTCTGATAATGTCATATCATGTGCATCCCACAGCCGTGAAGCTGCGAGTTCAATTTTTATCTCGCGCAGGATCAAATTTTTGTCAGGAATTTAGATATCAATCAATTCTTCTTATATAAAGGAGGATCTTTATGCTGATGTGGCTGCACCTCAATCATTCTGATCCGTGGTTGTGCCACATCACGTACTATTTACATGTCAGCGCCATATCATCTAATAAAACGATTCACAATTAGCAGACGCCTCTTCGTGTTTTTCAGTTGAGACACCTTTTGACCAAGTGAGTCCAAAGTTAAAAGAACGAACACCTCACTTACCAAAAGACATGTTGTTTCAGATGTTTAAAAGACATTGAAGTTTGGTGTAGGGGCGGTTGTTTCTGTAGAGACTAGGGAATGAGAGGCATGTGTTTTACAGGAAGATAAGCAGTAGAAAACGGTTTCGCTTCACTTTTTCATTCCCTTAAGTTGTCAAATGAGATTGAATCCAAAGTAGCATTGGTTTGTCCCATCTTTGATCTTTCAGTTTCTGTTGCTTACTTATTTTTGGTGATATGCTTCTTATAGTGTTATATGATAAGTAAGAAATTGATTCTAACTGTCAATTAAGAGATACCTTCGATGGATGTCATTGGTGAATGTATTTTTCCGTTGAAAGAAGAGAAAGTAAGTGTACATTAAAACAAGAGGTTTGATTTTTTTTACAAATTTTCTTGATCTATCGTTCAAATAGGAGTTTACTGATCGTTTTTTTTGTTTATATGAAGATGGAGAAGGAAATTCACGTGACTTTAGTTTCATCACTACATGTCTATATCGGGTTAAAAATTTTCATGTTTTTGAGTTGCATTTTGAAGGGAAGAGGTTATACAACAAAGTGGAATCTAACAAAGGAGACTGAGGTGTATTCCCGATTATAGGAATTACGGGAAAAAACGGTAAGATTTTCCTTTAAAAACAAATTTCTGTAAGGTTCCAAATGTTATCGTGCATGTTCTGCTCTTTAATATTAAATCCATGTGTAAATGAGTAATGAATCGCTTAAGTCCCTGTTACTCTGTTAGTAATAGGGAACATTTGTTTTGTTTACCTTCGTTGTTTCGATGTTAATCCTTTTCTTCTATTTTTACTGCACTATACAGCTATGTTGTAATAGGCGCTAGGCGAGGCGAGGCGCCAGACCTAGCGCCTAGCGCCCGGGCGCCTAGGCGCGCCTTAGGCGCCCTAGGCGACCACTGTTACGATTTGTGCTGTTTTTCATCAAAAGAGAGAGGAACTGTCGATCAAGGATGATTACTATCAAGCTGCTCGTTTCCAACTTTACAAAGGAGTTATATCTACTTACATGAAAGATATGGATTGTTCACAAGCAGGGTTTTCTAAGAGTAATCACAAGTTCTTAAGAAATACAGCTTTGCTTATAGTTTTGCTTCTTCCGATACAAGTGCTTCCGGTTTGACATAATTCTTCTGGTCCATTTGTAACAACCCTGGACCTGAAACAAAACTCTTGGAAGAACTAAGAACTGTAGCTCACTCTAAGAAGAAAAATGTCAGTGATGGTTTATTTGCATGCATGTTTGATTGAGATATATCAATTTTGCTTTCCATATTTTCGTCATTCATGCCCTTGATTGATCCTTCTACAGTCAAAGTTGCTTAAGGAAATAAAAATTAAATCAATCACGACAATCACGTCATTCATTATATTTCTTACCATCTCTTGAGCGGTGATTGATAGTATAATAAAGGAAATAGAGTAATGTATTTGAACGTTTATAAATTGAGTTTCCATACTTTGATCATGCAGCCGTGATAATGAGGTTTCCATATTTTAACCGTTAATGAAGTTTCCACGTTTCAATTACTAATTGAGGATGAAATCGATATGTAAAGCAATATTATTATCTCGCTATTAATGATGTTTTCATATTTCTTTCCTTGATTGTTCTTTGTGTTTCCATATTTTTATCATTCATTGTTCATCAATGAGAATAAATCACCCTTCACGACAATTAACCATCAAATATGCAAAGAAAAGTTCAAGGAAAGGAAAGAAAAGTTTAACGAAATGGTAATTTAGGATAATCAGGGGAGAAAATCAAACAGATCACTACAAGAAAACATGGCTTAAGCGTCTAAAATCCTAGCAAGCACCCAAAATTTTGGTCGCTTTAATGGTCAAGCGACCAAGTTTACAACTACCAGATAGTTTGCTTGCTGTAAATTTATGTCCACTATTTCGTACCGACCAATAAAGGTGTTCGGTTGCTCCATCATTTTTTCAAGTTACCCACAGCAACTACAAAAGTGCTTGAATGGCTATTTACTTTGAGGCACCATGAGGCAGCAATTCAAAAATTGTTTGGTTGGTACAATCCAATCTCAGCAACCAAGTCTTAGTCACTGCCCTAACAAAGAAAAGTCTGAATTTTAAAATTTGTGATTTGTTTACTAAGTTTTTTATTTTGTCCATTCTAAATGTAGTTATGTAATAAATAGAATTAGTTTTTGGTGAGTAAAATTTGTTTTAAGGATATATGTATATGCCCAAACTATAATTTGTACCGTTCTTAACTAATGGTTTAAAAAATGAATGGTAGATTTTCTAAAATATAAGGATATCATCTCATAGAAACATTGTTAGTTGTTACTTTGTCTTATTTTACCGTTCCACTTCAGTAAACAGTAAACATTCTTTTTAAGCAAACACGTGAAGGATGAGCAGTCAACTAGACAACTATCAAGTCTTCGTAAATAAAAAGGAGAAGCAAACACGTGAAGAAGAAGCAAACACGTGGCTCTAAGTTTCTTCACAGAAAGTGGCGGGAAATGTTTCCTCGAAAAAGAAACCTTTAATTCAAAACAAATGAATTTTGCCGCATAAAAAGTTTCCCAATTCAAAAACAACTTGTAGTCGTTGGATGAAGTGGCAATCCGTATGAGCTTTCTTTTTGAGTTAATATCCGTGGATTATAAATTTTCGTTTCGTATTGGCCAAATTAATATCATACGGATCATGATTATTATATTTTACCGATTTCCATTCAACTTTGCTACACACCGAAGAAGAGTACCGTGAATTGCACTTCCGGAAAATCTGACGGTCCAGGAATAGCTCTGAACATTTGGATGGGAGTGGGACAGGAGTGGTCCCCACCTCCTCTCACACGATGCACAGATCGCTCGGTGTATAAATCATTTCCGATTTACATTTTGTTTTCACACATATAATTGGTGATGATTTCGTTCATCTTTGTAGTGATCTAACATTTTTTGCGTATATAATTTAAATTTATCTTAGTAATTAATGAATTACTGATCGGATCGATGGTCTAAGAAGACATTTCCCATTCTTTCTCATTTTGCTAATCATTTTCATTCGATTGAGTTATACACATTTGTAGTATACTAGTAATCAATCCAATTTTTGTATGTTCTACATATTTTCGACGATGATAATTCACCGGTTCATTCCCGTTCACTTCTAATACATTACTCGAAATTTTATCTAATTGAAAATCGATGATAATTATCGAATTTGTTTCCTATCATTATCTAGGAACTCTTAGCTTTCTATTGGCCGAATAAATTTTAAAAATCATAGTCATTGCTCGTTTTTACCTAAAATACTATTTATATCCTAATTTCGTGATCCAAAAAAAAAATAGGGACAACGAAAAGAAAGAATCGGAAAAATATGATTCCCATGATCTTTTAGAAATTTCAAAAAAAACAACCAACTGTTTACCATCGTATGCATACCCTTTTGATATGAGTTTGGGACTTCCCGACGATATGTATAAGCATGGCTGAGATTGCGAAATCATGAAAAGTGATACTTTCACCTAAAAAGGGTATTGTTTTCTATTGGCCAAAATGATATCATACAGATAGTGAGGTTCGATCTATGGCTGAGATTCAACGAAATTGAGAATAAGGTGGTGGCCCATGTGATGTTTATAAGCATGGTTTTGAGGTTTTTTATTAGCCAAATGAATATCATACGGATTTTATTATTCATGAATTAGGTGGTGTTCTTTTTGGGTGATCCAAATTTGTGTTAATCCAATCCAATTTTACAATGGGGATTTTATTATACTTACCATAATTACAATAACAAATATTTCGTGAAGTGTAAAATGACCATTTTACCCTCATGTTCTATCAAAATTTCGTGAAAGCGATCGCCTAATGTAGAATAAATTCATGAATTTCGGGAAAACACAAGAATCTCATGGATCACATGGATTCCAACTCCAACCAAGGTGACCATAAATGTGTTACAAAGATCTCAAAGATTAGGAGAGAATTAGAGCAAACACATGAAAATCACATGGATTACCACTTCATCCAACGACCATGTATATGTTTCAAGGAGTTGCGTAGCTCGTATAAGGCAAGAATTAGAGAAAACATAAGAATCACATGATCAGTACGCATACCCGTTTGCATACTAGAAAAGAACAGTTGGTCATGGAACCAGGTTTGGTATACATACCGGTACGCATACCAAAAAGTTTTGTGAACTCTTAACTCGATTATGTTTTAAATGTATACATACCAGTACGCATACCGAATGAGTTCTCATTGTACTCTGGAACTCGGTTATGTCTTAAGGTATACATACCCGTAGACGTACCATAATTTGAAATATTACAGGTTTACGTTAATCAATCAAAGTAGATACATTCATCCTTGTTTGTTGGATACGACTTGATTGATACTTGGAAATTGATCTTTGGATCAGCCAAGTATTCTCACATGCAAATCAGGTTCACATACTTTTCTCTCGTAAATTTCTTGATTGTGAGAGTGTTAGAGCATTGCTCGGTCGAATTCACAAGTGTTGATATATCAAGCTTGTTGTCAAATTTGTTGATCAAAACTATATATTAATTTCTAGTCTACAATTAGTTAAGTATCGGATTAGGATAGAAGTATGTAGTTGAGAATCGGACATCACTTTGCGTTCTACCGTTTGAGATCAAAGATCAACCGAAACATTTGGAAAACTTCTTCAATAAAAGGTAAGTGAAGACCGAACCACCTATTTCTAAAGTTATATTCATCCTTTTATCTATAAGATGATGTCGCATGACTAATTGGACTATATATTGAAAGCATATCAAGAATTTCGAGTCAAGTTTATCTTGGTAATTAGTTCTCGAAATATATATGACTAAGCATGATGAACATTTGTTCATACTTGATGAATTTCGGTTAAGGACAATTTATTGTTCATAATTTAAATTGTAATTCAATATTATCAATCGAAAATAGCCTGGAACAGTTGATATGTGTCATTGATATTATTTGGGAATGTTTGAATAGATTTAGAGAGAAATATAGAAATATTGTAAACTGGATACAAGATAGTATGCATACTGGTTTCACAAAATGGAAAAATTTTTATAGGTTCGGAGTCGCATTACATGTACCCAAGTACATGCATGCGGCGTATTTATAGTTCGACAACAACTTAGGGTACGCATACCCATTTTCCATACCACAAAAATTATGTGGATTCGTGAACATGGAATGGTATGCATACCTAGTATGCATACTGAAAAAGAGTGTTGAAACCGGTGTGGTATCCATACTCGGTACAAAAATCGGAAAAGTTTTGTAAGATCCGAACTTATTTTTGTCTTAATGGTACACAAACCTGGTACATGTACCATATAACCATATAAACCCATGGAATCCATGGGAAATCCAATGATGTTGAGCGATATTGGATACAATTGATACATAACAAGGGAAATTGACTAAGGTTGATGGACATTTGATTAATTTCGATATATTTCGTCTCAGTTCATCCGAACTAGAAATTGTGTCTAACTCGTAATATTTGAACCCGTGATTTTCAATTATGATATATTTCGTCTCCAGTTCATCCGAACGAGAAACTCTGGACTAACTCGGTAATCTTTGAACATGTGATGTTCAATTTCGATATATTTCGTCTCCAGTTCATCCGAACGAGAAACTCGTGAGTAACTCTCGTACTCTTTGAACCCGTGATGTTCAATTCTCGATATATTTCGCTCTCTAGTTCATCCGAACTAGAAACTTAGGTCTAACTCTAGTAGTCTTTGAACCCGTGATGTTCAATTATTATATATTTTGTCTTGGTTCATCCGAACTAGAAATTCGTGTCTAACTCCTGTAATGTTTGAACCGTGATGTTCAATTTCGATATATTTCGTCTCTAGTTCATCCGAACGAGAAACTCAGGTCTAACTCTAGTAATATTTGAACCTGTGATGTTCAATTCTGATATATTTCGTCTCTAGTTCATCCGAACTAGAAACTTAGGTCTAACTCTAGTAGTCTTTGAACCTGTGATGTTCAATTTTGATATATTTCGTCTCTAGTCCATTCGAACGAGAAACTCGATCTAACTCGTAATCTTTGAACCCGTGATGTTCAATTCGATATATTTCGTCTCCAGTTCATCCGAAAGAGTAACAAGGTTAAGTGAGACAATATTCGTAGTGAAGGTTGACACGTGTCTTTTAAAGAGTCATTTTGGTTTTGAATGCACAATTAAATACGTGTAATAAAAATCACAAAGATGTAATATTTACTTTATTTATTTCCAATTAAGTAGATACATCCAGCACGGAGTTACATGTAGTCTAGGGGGTTGTCCCCTAGAATTTCCTAATTACATACAATAATTAGGATTTGCATAATTACCATTTTAGGCTTGAAAAATTTAAGTATTTAACTATTTTTCCCCATATTCTTGTATATTACATAGAGAGCCTTGAATCCTTTACTATACACTTTAAAAACTACTGATATTAGGTACTTATCGTACAAAACTTGGCTTAAATATCAAAATTACGTAGGAAAGAAGTGAAAAATATCAAAATATTAAATCCAACCATAAATCTAAACATCTAACAACTTATTGGATATTTTGGTGACATCATTTGAAGGAAAATACCAAGGCCTAAAAAAAATTTACGGTCGGCCGCCTACGCCTACTTTTACAAAACTACTATACCTATATATATTTGTCACCCCAAAAAAATTCCTAACTCCGTCCCTGGATACATCCATCCTTGTTTGTTGGATACGACTTGATTTTATTAACTAAAAATCAATTAAGAAATGTCATAGGATATATACATAATGGTACACGTACCATAATTGAAATGTCACAGGTTGCACGTTAATCAATTAAGAAATGTCAAATGATCTTTTTTACCCATCAGAAGTAACTTTCGTACTCCTTTTATTTTTTGCTAGCATTTTATTAACTAAAAATCTATATTGAAACCTTAACCGCTAGAAATATGAATTTAAATCCGCCTCACGTACTATATATGGTTTTAAAATATACACTGAAACACTAAATGTACTAGCATGGAACCGAAAATGGGGTAGGATCCGTTGACATGGTTATATTGACATAATCTTCACATTTTAGCGTCATTTTTTCTACTGAGCCCAACCAGCAATGAATATGAAGCTAATTTTTTGGTGACATGTTCCTCGTATAAAACTCTACATTCCTATCAAAAATGAAAGTATTCCGAAATAAGAAACTTCACCGTCCACAAATGGATGCCTTATGAAAGAAACACAAATCTACTTGAAAGAAACACAAATCCATGTGGATCCGTATGAGATTGTTCTAACCAATAGAAAACAAAAATCTATAATCCTACGGATATAAACTTACAAGGAAAGCTCATACGGATTGATTATAGGAAAAGTTTTGATTTTTTTTTTATAGGAAAAGTTACGCCCAAAGTTATTATGAAATGTGGCCTTGGTGGGTAACGTGGACTAATTTTCCATGGACGCGTGGCACATAAATTCTGTGAAGTGGAAAATGAGCTAAACCTCATCCGTCAATTTTGTTTTTTCACTATGTCATCCAACGGCCTCTAATTTGCCTCTCCATAGAAGGAAAACCCTAACCTTATCCCCTTCTTCCATTCCATTCTCTGTCTCTTTTTCTGGCTCTCTCCCTCACACTCTGTCTCTCTCCAGAAAATGGCGACTTCAAAGTTCTTGTTGTTAACGATTTTTTCACATTAATTTTCGTAATTAGGGAGGATTCTGGAGTTAATACTGATGATCATCAAGTAGTTTTTGATGATTCTTCTTCATTAAGAATCGAACTTGATGAACTTAAGTCTAAGATCTCTCTTCTAGGTCTGTAATCTTATAATTTATACAATTTTGGATCCGGGGTTTGGTTTGATTTTCTGTTTTCTCTTGATTTGGTGATTTTCTGAGGAAATTTGAAATTTTATGGTTTTGTGAGAAAATTTGTGATTTTTTTAGTGAAATTTCTTCCGGGTTTTGGGAATTTTTAGGTAAGAAGGTATGTGTTTTAAAGGAAATTCTCAGACCTACAGAAAGAAATTTTTTTTTCTTTTAATATTTTTTTTAGATCCAAGGGTGTTTCTATGATGTGAGTATTGGGTTCATTTTGATTTGAAGTATTATCAACATAACAATGTCTGTCAATCAATCTCTTCTCTAATTTTTGTTCATCAATTTTTTCAATCATCCCATATTATTGTGTTTGTATTTTCTAGATTTGAAGATTATTATTAAAAGAAGACAGAAAGGAATTAATGATAAGAGAAAGTTGTGCTGGAATAGATTGTTATTAGTGAAGATGAACAGGAATCAAAGGGTCAAGGGTAAGTAGCTAGATGTCAATACCATGGTACTTCTTCTTCACTTATCATTCTTCTTTTACTCTAGCAGAGTTTAATTGAAATGATGGAAATAAATTTGCTAAATGTCTTAGATTTTGGGTGCATTTTTTTTTCTTCTTCTTTTTTGCTAGACTTAGATTTTATTTGTTAAAAAGTTTAACAATTTGATTTCATATTAAGAGTTAGCTCTGATCATTGTATTTGTTTGTAACTAAATGCAGGACCCAAATTGATATTTTTTTTGGGGAGGAACCAGATCTGGAATCAGTACTCGGTTGATCCCAAAATCAGAGCTAAAATACAGATCAGGAATCTTGTTTTAAGTTTATCCAGTGATTTTCAAAGGACCGTGATGGGTGGTGCTTGCAGGTGTATCCATGGGTTTTAATGGGATTGTAATTTTATTTTTAAGAAATGGAGATTGTATTTTATTTTTGTGAAAATGAGATTGTAATTTATTTATTTTTTTCTTGTAAAAAATGATTATGTAAATTGAATTTAGTAATAATAAAGGTGACTAATGTTTTATTCTGGTTCATATTTTATTTTTTAATCAGTATAATTCTAAATTTCATTTTACCATTCATCTGAACCTGGTGATATCGGAAAGACGTTTAGCATACCGGAATATTTTGAGCAACTAACTTCAGATTAGTCGCTCAAACGCGTACTTCAAAAACAAATGTAGCTAAACATGTTAGTCGGTTAAGGATAGTTGGACTAAATTTAGACCAATGACCTTATTACTCGCTCAAAGATGGTTGGAGTAAATTTAGACCAATAACCTTATTACTCGCTCAAAGATGGTTGGAGTAAATTTAGACCAATAACCTTATTACTCGCTCAAAGATGGTTGGAGTAAATTTGGACCCATGACTTTATTTGATCGCTGTATGAAGTTGAAACATATCTAAAGCGATTGCGTAGCTGCTGCAAGGCTGTAGAGATCCCACTTCTTGCAACAACGGAGCGAGTGCCACTTTAAGTTGGTCAAACCCCTTGAGCGACCTAAAACGGGTTCTTGCCACCAAAATCGACCAGTTGCTTAATCTAGTTTTTCTTGTAGTGGATGTATTTATAGTCGAGTTTTTGGTCGCCTAAAATTTTCCAGGAGGCGCCTTTGGCGCTTAGGCTAGCGCCTAATAATTCCTCAAGGCGCCAAAAGCGCCATAGTCGCTGCCTAAGGCGCCGGAGCGGACATCGGGTCGCCCGATCCTCGGGCGCTTGTGCTGCGCTTAGTGCGCCTTTAGCGCTTAAGCGCCAAAGGCGAGCGCCTTTTACAACATAGCTATACAGTGGGAAGACAAAAATTGGAACCTTGATGCTAGATGGCGATCCAAAGAATTCTAAAGTTATTCCTAATTTACGTTTTTTTTTTTACGATTTTTTTTTTACGTTTTGTTACGGTTTTAGTTTATATCTGATTAGTTCGTAGAAACTTAATTTAATCATCCAGATTTAGTATGAACCTTCTCACAGTTGTTTTATGGACTATCCAGGCTTCCTTGGTTGAAAGTTTGTAGTACCAGCACTACTGCAAATCGATATATAGGAAAACAAAAATATTGTTGCTTAATATTAGTTTTTTCTTTCTTTTTTGGATGATCAAGTTTATTGAACCGGCTGAGCCCAAAAGAGCATGGCCTTTGGGTTACATGCTTCAGTTAAATTTTTAAGGGATTTCGATGGCAACCCCAACCCCTATTCTTCCCGCCAAATGTTCTATATTCTTTATTTCTCAGAGTTCAATGTTCTGTGCATGTAAATCAAAACGAGTTTAGACAGCAATCCAACCTTGCATTTAGTTAGTTCATGCATGTACCTGCAATCTCAAACGGTACAATGAAGTACCATCTCTAGGTATGAATTTTTTTCCCTTTTTTGTATTTTCTTAATGATATTAATCTGTTTGAGTATTACTTTTATGTATTTTGGTAAACGGTTTAAGTTCGATTTTAACTTAGTGACGAATCACTAAAAAAGTTATACAGCATCGGTTTCAAACATATCCAATTTGTAGAAAAATGTGTCCAGTGTCCACCTATTGCTGGTGACTGTGTTATTATCCCTATTATGTTTTAGATCGTTTTCTGTTTAAAAGAACAATTAAAGATATGGCAGTTGACACAAATACGAAGGTGTCCTTCTTCATGGCATCAGTAAGGAATCTTTGTGAAACAAACTCTGAAAATGTTCGGGTTTTATCCTGCTTCTTCTTTTTAAATTGATTAATCCTCATTCTGCATTGGTGATTCAACAGATATGTGCTTACGTTATTTTCTTGGACTTAGATATATTATTTGTGGATACTATATGACAGGAACAAGTTTACCAAATCTACAAAAGAAAAAATCGTCCGAACCCCAAATGGTTTTCATATAGGGACTGAATTAAGTAACTTTTAATTATTTGTTGGATTCCAGACTTAACAATTCGGTTTGTTTCGTCCCATTAGTGTAGAATCTTCTATCTTGCATGTAAATGTTAATCATTCTCTTTGCAGCGCTTCAATTGTAGCTTGATTGTTAAGTGTACTTTTTTTTTCTCTTCTTTTTGAAGGAAATTATTTCATTTATTGACTGAAGAGCAAATCTAAAAGCTCGGATCAAGGTGAACTAGAATCCAAGAATTGATTTACATTCATAGCTAAACTTCATTTATGATATTTTGCCAATTGCAATCCTTGATCAATTCAAATTTGGTTCTAAGGTAAACTCTCCCCTCAACACTTTCCTGGCTATATACTGAGTCAGAGATAATATTATTGCTTGATTAAACTAAAGCGTAAGCTAGAAATGTAGATGATATTAATAAACTAGCCCCGCGCAATTGCGCGGGTTTACTGTACTTGTTTTGCGCGGGTTATCTTTTGTTTTTTAATCAGAAATCAAATTTTAACTTGTTCCATATCTTTAAATATTCTTTAATAGCCACCAATTTCTTGCAAAATATAAAACCCGGGTTACCCGAAAAGGTAAGATTATCCCACCAATCCTTCATTAAAACTGGAAGTTCTTCATCTTCCAGCCACATTATTTCAAACTTATTCGGCCTTGGACCTGAATCACCCATTTCAGTGGATAATAATAGAGGGATGTGGTCTGATACCGGCCTAGGCTTTGCCATTTGTGTTGTACCAGGCAAGTAGTTATCCCATTTAGAATTCAGCAAGAATCTATCGATACGAGAGCAAGTAGGAGGATCTTGATAATTAGACCAAGTATATTTCGCCCCACATAAAGGTAAATCAACAAGGTCAAATTCCGACATAAACTGGTTGAAGTTTCGCATAGCACGAGTCACTGTACCTTGCCTATTCTTGTCTTCCAGAGTAGATATTACATTCCAGTCACCACCGAGACACCCTGGAATGTCCCATATCCCCAACACCTCTCCTAACTCCCTCCAAAGTATACGCCTTTCTTTAAGATCATTCGGAGCATAAACAGATGACACAAAAAAATCGAAATTGTTTGTAGTACATCTAAACATACAAGAGAGTGAGAAAATACCTTGCAGCTGGTCCACCATTTCAAATTTATCTCCATCCCACATGATACATATCCCTCCTTTAGTGCCCACCGATGGTTTGAAACAGAACTTCACACTTGACTTGCTCCAGATGTCCTTCTTAATTGCTTCTGTCATGTCTTCTAATTTTGTTTCTTGAAGCAAAACAATGTCAGGATTCCATTTTGAGAGGACTGAATTAACAACAATTCTCTTGCTTACATCACCTAAACCCCTTGAATTCCAAGAGATAATTTTGTTCGTCATTTCAAACGACTTCCCTTAGCTTTCGCCCTTCGTTCTTCCCTTGATCCTGTTGGAGTAAGACAATTGAGCAAACTGTACAAACGGGTTTTCTCCCTAGCAGCTCTGGGAGTAAGACAATTGTGTCCCTTAATTTTCCAAATATGGCGTTACTACATTTGAATGTGATCTAGGCACAGTGGACCTCTTTGATCCGCTTAGACTTGGGCACGTATAGTACAAACCATCTGCAAGGCAGCAAGGGATCGGATACAACTGTGACACCCCGAAGAAATTTCTTGTATCTTGGTTATAATATCGCTTCGTTTGCCGTCAACTTTTATTTTTTTGGCATTCTAGATGATCTTGTATCTTGGTTATATTAATTTCGCTTCATTTGCGGCCAACTTTTTTCTTTGGCATTCTAGATGCGATGACGAGCTTGAAAAAAAAAAAAATGAGCAAAGTGGTCCATGTTGGTCAACTGTTTGACCAAGGCCCAGAAGTGCAGGCAACCTTTAGAATTTCATAGCACTACAGCCAACCTTTGATACCAACCGATTAAACTTGGTCGGTCTAGAATCTATCACAATTATTTTATTGCATTCCTCCATGGCCGGCTTACTTCACTTGGTAGAAAGTACAGCCAAAAAATATTAAGAAGTCGTAGAAGAAGAAGATAAACAGCATAACCGTACTAAAGATATCCTCATGATTCTTGCTCATAGTTTCTCTTGTGCTTATTGTGGAACTCATACAAGGAAGTGTTTTGCTGGTTGTAATGCTGTGAGATACTGGTGAGTCAGTCAGTCTTTATATTTGTTGATTGTTTTTATTTCAGAACTTTGGGTCTTTGGGCGACTTGGTACTTGTTTCTAGAGTTTGGGAATATAGAATTTGACCCAAAAAAAGATGCAACCCTTAGGCCTCTTCCTATGCACATGCCAAAACATGGTATTTGGCATATATGCACCCACTATGGGTATGCCAAACTGCCAAACTCATATGCCAATATGTTATTTCTGGCATATAGGCATACACGACAGTGAGTTTCAATGAGCGATAGAGTCTTCATCGCTCGATGGTCACACTGTCGCTCGATGGTCATTCAATCGACAATGACAAATCAAGCTATCGCTCGATACTATGATAATCGCCGACTCGGATCTTCATCTAACGGCTACAATTTCCCCTCTATAAATACCGATTTCAAACTCATATCAACTCACACCAAAAATTCTAAATCTCTCTAGAATTTCTTAATTTCTCAATCTTTTTCAAATCTAAAACTATCACAACTCCTCTACAATATATTTTCTTGTAAAATGGATTCACAAGCAAAAACTCAAGGCAAAGGTAAGAAGAATCGAGTCCGTGGTGCAAAATACACCATGATAGAAGATGAATGTATTTGTCGTAATTATGTTTTTTTACCCAAGATTGTATCGGTGGTGCACACCAACATGGTAACACCATGTGGGATAATATATTTCAAAAATATGAAGAACAAACCATGAACATCAATGGTCGTGATGCAAAAGGATTGTCGAACACTTCATTGTAATCAACCTAGGGGAAGTAGCGCTTATGTTGCATTGATAATGCAAGCCAAGAGAAAAGGAAAGGACAGTGGGTCGACTGATGTTGATTTTGAAAGAGAGGTTCGACAGATTGGCAACGAAAACATGGTAAACAGTTTGCTTTCGAAAGTTGTTATCATATTTTGAAGGGTTTGAACAAATATAATCCCGATTACTTATCAAATAATCAAATAGTACCGAAAATTCACCATATAATTCTTCTCCTCAACACCAAATTCTTCACCATTTTCACAAGGTCCATCAAATTCTTCACCAGATACCCCTACAAGCTCAAATTCCAACGTAGTTTTCAATAATTATATTGATGGTAATACTAAGGAAAACTTCCGAGGAGGAATAAGGCAAAACCGGCTAGAAAATTAGCTCAAGAAGGAGGGAGTTCCGTAGGATTTAACATGGCGGAGTTTATGGATTATCAAAAGACCATCGCGAAGGAAAGATCCATTCAAAGGAAAATTCAAAACCGGGAGAGTAAGAAAAGTCGTCTTTCTCAAGAAAATTCCAGTTTGACTATGACAAGCATAACATTCTTCAAGCCAACACCTCAATTATGAACGCCCAACAAAAACATGTATGGCAAATCGAATTTGACAGATTCAAGCATGATTGAAAAGCAAGTTTGGATTTACTAACAACCGTGATGAAGAAGATGATGATGATGGAACCGATGATGAGTTTGATGAAATAATTCCTCTAAATGATTAATGTACTAGTTTATAACTAGTTTAATGTAGCGATTTAAGTTTTAATGTTCTAGTTTAAGTTTTAATTTGATATGTTGTTATGCATTCCAATTAATATTAGTTTGAAATGAAATGTTGAAGCTTATTAATTAGAAAAATAACAATACATAACATAACTTAAATCAAGCTAAAACATTAAGAAAATACATAAAATCATCTTCCATGCTCGCCCAAAGATTCAATCTCGGATCATCTCTTAACCGGTCATACAAATTACGGTTCAATGTAGTTAGTCATTTGACCATAATTCCTTGCAGGGAGGCCTCTTTCAGGTCGAATCTCCGGCCTCAAATCTTCATCATCATAGTTAATCCAATCCGAATCACGCCCGGTTTCGAATTACCATGTTATGAAGAATTATGCAAGTGAGCATAGTCTTGTGCATTTCACGAGGACTCAACCCACGATATGGGCCACAAATGATAGCGAACTTCCTCTTCAAAATTCCAAAAGCGCGTTCCACATCCTTCCTCGAGTGCCATTTGGGCATCGTTAAAATATCCAGTATGAATGGCCCAATGCACCAGCCAGAGGCCGACGGTAGCATTGAACCAAGGTGGACCATTTTGGGTAGATACCATCCGCAAGATAATAGCCATGAGTGTACCGATGGCCGTTGATCATGAAACGGACAGATGGAGAAATTCCATACTTCAAATCTTCAAACAGAGGCGACTTGTGCAAAACATTAATATCATTTTTGTGAACAGGAAGACCAAAAGCGTGCCATATCCAATAATCGTAAGAAGCAAGCGGCTTCTAAGATAATCGTTGGTTTTGGATAATGACCTTTATATTGACCAGCCCAATAAACAGGCATCCATGCCATACCCAATGCATACAATCGAGACTACCTAGCATTCCCGGGAATCCCCTTTCCTCATTCTCCTTAATATTTGTCTAACATCTTCGCTCGGTTGGTTTTCGTAAATATGTTGGACCAAAATGATTAATCATTACTTCACGTAACAATGAAAGGTAAGTGTAAGAAGTTGTTTTACCCATAATGAAGGTACTCATCATTCGCATCCATTCTGGAGTGCCATAACCTAGAATCCTTAAAGCCGAAGTAACTTTTTGTTCTGGGACTATGACCCTAATATTCAGTGCATCAAACTGATAATTGAATTGAGGTTCCACTCGACAAAGTTCTTCAATAATCTTTTTCACCAGATGACGAGGCATGCGGAATCGACCTTGAAAATCTCGATCAGAGTACACACAATTGGGAAGAAAATAATCGTGCATGAGCTTCGATGGTAAAATTCCCTCCCTCGATACGTATATCTTCTTGATAATACTTCTTTGGGCTCGAACTCTTGGTATTTGACCCGTATGTACAAGCATCATAGTTTCGATTAGATTCTCATCTTCACTTCCTCTTCGTCAATTTCTTGCAACCTCATACGATAACTTTCTTTGTCAGAACTTCGAACATATTCATAATAATATCCCTTTCTTCATTGGATCTCGACATTGTGAAGCTTAAAATTGAGAATAAAGGAGTAATATCTTTAGAAGCGGTGTGAGTTTTCCGTCGAGGTAAAATGACGTATATATATAGGAACCATAGGGGAACTAGCCGTCAGGAATAACTACTTGGCGATAATCATTGTACCGCCAACGTTATTGTTTTTATCGAAGCGGTATTGACAATATCGCCAGCGATAAAGACTTTATCATTGCGATATTGTCAATACCGCCGCTAGGGGATTCGAGCTCACGGTTTCCCCATAGTGGCGCAAATGGTTTGGCATGCCACCTGGCATGCCAAACACCATTTTTTTGGCATGTGCATAGGAAGAGGCCTTAATACTTACATCTCATGTTCATCTTAATAAGGAATCCTATCCCTTTAAATTCGGAAGCTTTTATATGCAGTTTAAAATTTCTTAATCAAAAATGTGTTTGCTTATAATTTTTGGCTTTGAAGCTAAACTGGTTTATGCAGACCATCATGAAAGTTAATTGACAATGTTCTTAATTTCACTTAACAACAGGTAAAGACTTAAGTAACCAAATGCATGCCTTTATATATGATATTGTTCTTTGGTTTCCCTTTTGAAAGAATTGTTTGAGAATTTTCTAAAGAAAAAATCGCGCTCATGAGAATAAAGGAAAATTTGTAAGAGATGGAGAAGATATAGACACGACTTGCTTTTTATAACAGTGATGGAGGCAAGAAAATATTCTATAAAATTTCGGAAATTTTTGAATTGGCACACCCCTCCAATAATGAGACTGAATGGAAGGATAGATTGGTGGGAAATTTTTCAATAAAATTTGTAGATGTAGAAAATCCTACCTCTACATCCAAAGATAATTAAACAAGCACGCAAAGAAACAAAACGAACAAGGAAGGTAAGAGAACACGAGATATACGTGGTTCGGCATGATTACCTACGTCCACGGGGGTTAAAGGATAATCTTATTACTCGATTCAAGATTACAAGATGGGTGATTCTCTCTCAGTGTTATGAGTATGCTCTCTTTTCTCCTTGCTTACCCTCTACCTCTCTACATGGTCTCTATTTATAGTTACGGGTGATGATACATCCAATACTACGATGTTAGGCTCGGCGTAGCTTCCTCGATGTTCCTCTCGGGTGTTAGTCGATGTCTCGGCCCGATGTTCTTATTTGTTCGGGTCGGGACGTCAAGCCGAGTGATGTCTTCTTCCGCTATCTCGTCACTCGATGTCGCCCCACTTGGTGGGGATGATCGATGTCGCCCTTTGGTTCCTTGGCCGAGTCTTCCTTGACCGAGCTCTTCTCATCTTCTCACCTACTCTGTCAGCGCATTTATTGCTCCAGCCCCCGATGCCCATCGCATCACAACTTTTTTCCCCTTTTCGTCGACTTCTCGAGCTGTCTCTGCTCCTCTTTTCTTGCGCCTAGAGGTGATCCGGTACTCTAGATGCATACTTTCTTCTGATGACGTCATGGCTTAGGATCATTCCACCTGTCCCTCGTGGATTATTTACACCTACATTTATGCCCCTTCTTTCACTCGTGTGGCCAACACGTGGGGAAGAATAACCGCCTCGTCTTCCCACGTCCCTCGGCCATGCCGGTTTTCACGCATCTTTGTTCCCCACTCGCCTCGGGGCCATCGCAACCGGTTCACCTTCTCTGCCGGTCACCACAGGAGGGGTTTATAAGTCCGATGCCTAAACCTTGCTTCCCTCTTATTTCCTTCTCTGCAACTTCACTCTTTCTCTATCCTTTCTGCACCTTCATTCTTCCTCCATCCTCTCCGCAACTTCGTTCTTTCTCCATCTTCTTTCGTTGTTGCTGGCTATCTCTTCGACAAATCTCTTCCCTCTCTTCTCCGTTATCCGTCGTCTTCTCCGTCTCCGTTGCCGCCGCAACCTCCGGCTTCCGGTTGTGTTTCGCTTCTCCGCCGTTTTTCTCATTAGTTTGTATGGCATCTTCAACTCCTCAAATGACAGAAAGAAGGTGTGTGAGTTATGTGTTTTCCGATGAGGACGGCGTGCGCTTGATTCCCCGTCGTCGAGAAAGTCCTTCCAAGTATGATTATCGCGCTCTAGATTCTATCTTTCCGATAACCCATCTTCGTTTTCTTGTAGGGTGACAAGCAGGACTCGCTAAGGACTTAACGGACGAGCAATATGTTCAACAATTTGAAAGATGAATTCGGTCTTCTTGGGTATGATGTCAGGCTCTTGTCGTGCCGAGGGGTGTTCTCAAGAAGGAGGATGTTTTGAGGTTTCCCCATTCACCCGAGGCGACCATTGTCACTGGGGCCAGCTAGAGCTCGGGCTGCGTTTCCCTCTATATGATCCTAGTCGCCCGTTCCTGTACGAGGCCCTTTCTAAGATCCGTCCGTGCCGTGCCTTGGCTCAATGGAATGGTAATACTTTCCGTATCCGTCCGAGTGGGAAAGGCGAGTCGAGGCGAGTGCGCTCCTACTACTTGGTCTACCTATAATTCTTCCCGAGGCGAGTGACTATACTCCGCCCGCCTTCGCCGATAATTATCGGAGCGGGACCACTACTAATGGCGATCTCTTTGGATTTCTGCCAGCCCTCACCGTCATAAAACTCTTCCCGAGGAGTCGAGACTTCTTTTGGATGAAGACCAGGGAAAGAGTTCCAACAAGCACGCCCGTCATACCAATGACACGGCTTGGGACCGGGTTCCATTTGGCTATTTCCGGCCCTCTTTTGAGTGGCAAGCTCCCTCCTCGGCTGGAATTTTATCCTTTCCGGGTAGTCAACGTTGATCGGGTCAGTGCATTTCTCTGTCTCTCTAGTTTGATTGATCGTCTCAGGCGACTTACGGGGTGGTGTTTTGTTTTGGTGTTTTTCAGACTAAGTCCTGTGGTACTCCTTTCCGAGGTTTTCGTTCATCGGAAGAGGGATAGGATTGCCGGAGCGAGGAGGATACGGGAAGGTAACAAATATACTTATTGTTTTTTATTTAACGTATATGTACGTGTTCTATTTGTTGCCTTGCATGGATCCGACGTCGGGTCGATACACGGAAGTTGAAGGTTGACAAGGCTGCCGGTGCTTCGGCGAAGGACGGTGAGGATCCCGATGATCGACTACCTTTGTCACATTTCCCGGGAGGTCGCCTCGAAGTCGTCCGACGTTATCTCGTCTGCCTTTGTAGGTGGGAAGCCTAAGGGAAGGGGTAAAGAACCTAAGGAGGATGTGCCCGCCCCGGAGAAGGATGTGCCCCGGGAAGTGACTGGTGAAGGGATTGTTCTTGCCGATGGCACTGTGTATGTTGTATCTGATGGTGATGATGAAGAAGGTCTTTTTGATGATGAGGACGATGTCCTTGGTAATGAGGGGGAGTCGGGTCAGACGGAGATGTCGGGTGGTGGTGGGAGCGGGTTGATTGACTGTGATGTGGAGAACGTTGCTGTCGGGGTCAACCAAGACTTTTCCTACCGTGGTCCCTAATTCCAGAGTAAAGTATTCTCCTTCACTATCTCTGGCCCTATGTGCAACTCGCTTGGGGCTCTTATCTCTCCCGATTTCGCCTCTTTATCCGATGAAGAGAAGGTCAATGCCGCCTCGTTGTACGAGGCCGGTCTCGAAAAGTACCTTTGATCTCCTGGTGAGTTGAACTGTTCGGGTGTTACGTTTTTGTTTTTGTTTAGGCTGACTATGTTGGTGTTATTTTTAGGATGTCAACCGCTCGCTGTTGAATGCTTGCCATCCAACGCCGGGAGGCGCCGAGAGGGAGGATCTTCGTCTCTTGTTGCAGCACAGAGCGCGAACGGTCTCGAGGGTTGGAGAAGGAGTTGGCCAAAACCCAAGGTATTCGTTTTATTCGCAGCTAGTTGTGATTGATCTTGTAGTGCCAATATCCTAAGTTTAGTACTCCCCCGCTTAGCCGAATCTTCTATTGGAGGCCGACGCTGCCCAAGGTGTCGTCTGTTGAAGAGGGAAGCGAACATAGAACGAGATCATGTTTCAACTTACAACAGAGAATAGTCAATAAGGATGCTAAGATTGATCGTCCAGAAACCGATATTGAAGATCTTCAATCCAAACTTTATCCCAAGACGAGACGTTTGAGTATGTTCCCGAGGAAATAGATAATTTGAGGGCAGACTTAGCTCACTTCAAGGTATAGCGGCCGAGAAAACATTATTAGCCTGACAACTTAGAAGGTCAATGTGGTCGGGCTAAGACTTGTGTTCGGGATCTCGCATGCGTATCGCCTCCGGATCTTGGGGGAGAGGGACGCTACCGAGAAGCGTAGCCGAGAGGCCCCTTGAGAAGCTTAAGGAGTTCGTAAAGGTTTCGACGAGTTGGATTGGGTGCGTGCTCAATTGTCGGGTCTGCGCAGGCTGCCCACTCGACAGAGGGAGGAATGGAGTGATCACAAGAAGTATTGCCCCACTAATGAGTTTAATGAACAGCGATACCTAGAACTTTCTTCGAAGGTGTCTGCCCTCGAGTGTAGCCTGACTGAGTCCGAGGAGTCGATTAGAATAATTGCCCCTTTGTTGGAAGGTGGTGTGCCTTGCGTCGTGCTTTCCATGTTGTTATCTTGTTGCTGTTGTTGTGTGACCGACTGCTCTTGTTGTCTTGGCAGCCGAGTTAAGAAAGTAGCCTCGTTGGAGGAGGAGAACGTTCGTTTGAAGGGGAAGGAGGCTCATTTGCTCGATCGAGTGACCACTGCTGAAGCGGCGTCGGAGCAGCTAGCGCGCGATCTTGCTGCCGAGAAAGCGAAGTTCAGAGAGGAGCCTGCCTCGAAGGTCAAAGCGGTGTGAAGGCAAGTGTTTGATAAGAAGCGGCCGATGCTTGCCAAGAAGGCTGTCCCGGGTTCTACTTCCTCCAAAGAGTGATCATGTTTTTGTAGCGCTTGGTGTCGCTGTCTTGCCCTTTCCTCGGTTGTAATTCGTTTGAACACTTTGTTAACTTCTTGCATAACTTGTTATGGGAGTGTCTTATTCGCCGGTTTGTTTGTTCTTCTTGCTACCGATGTGCCGTTATACTACCGATGTCATTATCTTTATTTATGTTGGTTGCCCGTGTGTGGCTTTTCTATCGTAGCCTCGTTATTATCCTTATTTATGCCTCGCATGAATAGACAAGGTTAGTCACAAATGCCGCTTTCGTCGAACACACTCAACAAGGAGGGTCATCGCCCGATGCCATGTCCCGAATGAGGCATCTCATCACCGTCTTTCGAGATCTAGTGGAAGGGGAGTTGGTCTTGCCAGTTTCTATGGGATCGACATCCCAAGAATTTATCGATTAATCTTCTTGGGCAAGTGATTCGCCACTTGCGAGGAGAGCAATGTTGATCGCTCGATTGTCGAGTACTCATGCTCGACAATCGGCCACTGGTTTTCCAACCGCCAGTGGCCCCGAACTACCTCGGCTTACTTGCACACCGCCATCGCCCGAGTTCGAATAGTTCGTGTTAGTGTAAGTCGCCCCGCACACTTACACGATGCCATCGCCCTGGTTCGAAACGACCATTCAGGGACGCACTTGTCCTATTTCCAACCCCACGCGGCCTTTCACGGAAATAGATGACAAGATATCTTACCTGATTTCATGGGTGGTAGAGTTTTAGTCGTGCGCGTTCCATGGCCGTGGCTCGGGTGTTCCGTCCGGCTTGATTTTGTATGCCCCTTCTCCGACTTTCTCTCAACTATCGTAGGGTCCTCCCCACCGCGGTGCAAGTTTACCGCCCTTCTTGTCACGCTCATAGCTAGGTAGGTGCTTTAGTACCCAGCTGCCCCCGTTGGAATTCTCTTGGTCGGACCCGTTTGTTGTATTCTCGTTGGATCCTTCGTTGGTAATTTTCCATCTTTTGCAGGGCCATCTCTGTTTCTTCTAGATCGCTCAAGTTTAGCCAAGATAAGGTCCACCGAGATGTTTCGCCTCCATGCTTCGGTCCTCGTGGTAGGTATCATCGCCTCCGTAGGCAGGATGGCTTCTGGTTCCGTATGTTAGCATGAAGGGTGACAGTCCGTTGCCTCGCCTACGAGTTGTCCTATATGCCCACAAGACGTTAGAGCTCTTCACACCATTCCCGTATTCCCCGCCGAGTTTCTTCTTCATGTTATCGGCGATGGTCTTGTTTGTGATCTCGGCCTGGTCCATTGCTTTGGGGTATAGGGGCGTGGACTTGCTCTTTCGGATGTTGTAAGTGTTGAATAGCAGTGTCGATGTTTTTGCCTTGCAATTGTTTCCCGTTGCTACTGCAGACGATTGCTGCCGGAACCCCAAAGCGGCATATGATGTGTTCCTGGATAAACCGAAAAACATCCTTATCCCGTATGTGCCTTAGCGGAGCTACCAACCCACTTGGTGAAATAGTCGGTGGCCACAATTAAATACTTCCTTTGTCCCGACCCGACGTGTAGTGGTCCTACGATGTCGATTCCCCATTTAGCGAAGGGCCGTGGACTAATGACGGAGTTCAATGTTGTGCCTAGCAAGATGTATCTTCTTTCCAAATTTCCTCGCACTCGTGCAAACGGTGGCCATATGCTTCGTCCTCATTCATGTACGGCCAGAAGTATCCCATGGTTTTAGCTCGTGCCGCTGAAGTCGCTGGCCCGAGCCGTGGTTTCCGCGACCCCATAGTGTAATTCGTTAAGGATCATCCGCCTCCTCCTTACTCGTGCACTTTAGCAATGGTCCTAGGTATGATTTTCAGATAGGGTGCCATCCCTAAGTTCAGACGCTGCTGCTTTGCTCTTGATCTTGTTGATCTCGTGCCTCCCCTTGGGCAACCTTCCCGCTTCGAGGTATTCATGGATCGGCTTTCCAATCATCGGCCCTATTGACGGTAGTGGTTGGCCGCGACTTGTGCGCCGATATCCCATTCTCGGCATCAAGGCATTAGGATCCTCATGATTCTCGATACCCTCAATGCTTTGAGTCTCTGGCCAACATGGAAGCGATATATGCCAGGCATCCAAATGCCGATTGTCTTTTCTCGCAGATGTGCTTGATTTGATGCTTGGTATTTGCCCGATGTAGGATTGGGCGAGCTCGATATTTCCGCAACAAGGGGTCATGTATGGCATATTGCCTGATTTGCCGCACAACTAGCTGGGAGTCGCTTGTCGGCCGTACCTCCCGGATGCCCATCTCTACGATCAAGCGCAGGCATGTATTACCGCTTCGTACTCCGTGACATTGTTGGTTGCTTTGAACTCGAGCCTAAAGGAATGGACCATTTTCTTGCCCTTTTGGTGTCGTGAAGACCACCCTAAACCCGACCGCCTTTATTGGATGACCCGTCGACGAAAACCTCCCATCGTGTTGGGCTGCAGGTCTCGAGTAAATCGGGTGAGTCTTCTCGATCTTCTTCCATTCCGGGGATGTCCTCTACTTCGTCCTCGTACCGAGGGGGAAGTTCGCCAAAAATCGCCATCGTCGTGCGCCACCGCCTCATTTCATAAAAGATATCGAATCGCTTTATTTGTGCGCTCCACTTGGAGATCCGCCCGACCTAGCCGCATTGTGGTCTTGACTTTTATGGAGGACTTGGTAAGCACTCCGAATCTTATGAGTTTGGAAATACGTCCTGAGCTTCACAGGTTGCAAACACTAGCGCTAGTATGAGTTGTTCGATTTCGTGTAGTTCTTTTCCATAGGGTTCATGGTCTTGCTTATGAAATATACCCGGCTTTTCCTCTCTGCCTCCCTCGTTCTTGACCAACACAGTGTGATGGCATGGCCGGGTTGCCCCAGAGATACGGTGTTAGTATGTCTTCGGGCTCGGGTCTTTGTAACACTGGTAGGCTTGCCATATGTTGCTTGATTTTCTGGAATGTTTCCTCACACTCCTCGGTCCATTTAAACTTCTCCCTTCCTTAACGTCCCGAAAAAATCCTTGCACTTGTCTCGACGATCGAGAGATGAATCGCCCTAAAGCCGCAAGTTCCCTGCTCAGCCGTTGCACGCCCTTAATCACGGGTGATGGCATTTCCGTTACGGCTTTGATTTTATCTGGATCTGCCTCGATCCCTTTATCGGTGATTATGTATCTTAGAAACTTGCTCGAGGTGACCTGAGAAGGTGCACTTGGACGGATTCGCCCTCATCTTGTACTTCCTCATGGTCTGGAAGATGCCTCTAACGTCGTCGATGTGAGTATCGGCTACTTTACTCTTGACCAGCATGTCGTCCACGTATACTTCGATGGTGTCGTGTATTTTATCCTCAAACATGTCCTCCACCAGCCTCTGGTATGTAGCGCCCGCATTTCTCAGCCCGAATGGCATTTTGGTGTAACAACACGGTCTCTTGGCGTGAAAAAGATGTATGCTCCCGATCTTCTGGGGCTGTGGGGATTTGGTTATATCCCGAAAACCGTCCATGAGTGTTATCGCCTTATACCCGACAATGGACTCCACTAGTTGGTCGATGCTGGGAGAGAAGCTTTCCTTTGGGCATGCCTTATTCAAATCGCTATAGTCGACGCAAACCCCTGACGCCCCCATTCCTTTTGGGGACTATCACATATTAGATATCCATTGCGGATATTGGGCCTTCTTTGGATGATTCCGCCTTGCATATAGTTTCTTCGGCCTCCGCCTCCACCGCTTAGGCCAGCTCGGTGCGATTCTTCTCATCTTTGTCCGATCGGCTTGAACTTGGGGTCTATCCGCAGATGGTGTGACCAAACTGGGTCGATTCCTTCCATGTCGTGCATTTGCCAAGAGAATACATCCATGTGCTCCTTCGGGAGGGTTATCATTTCTTGACTGACCATTCGTTGCGTTAAGCGTGACCTCACTAATCTCGCTCCTCCTCGGCGCCCCAGATTGACTTGCTAGGGTTGGTTCTAGGCGAGAAGTTTTGCTTGGGCTCGCCGACGGTTGCTGCGGCTCCGTGATTGCTATAAGACTTCGTCTCACCCCTTCGTAGGTGGTATGGCTTGTGACATTACCTTTCCAATTCCTCTCCCGCCTCCATTTCCTTAGACTTCTTCTTTCTTGGCGTTTCTCGACTGCCTTTCCTCGTTCTGTTGGATGTCTATCTCGCACTGTTTGTCTTGCCGCTTGGGGGGTCGCCTAGCACCTCTACTACTCCGCGATAGGAAGGAAAGCGCAATCTCGATGGTAGGCCGAGGAGACTCCCTTGATCCCTCGCGATCCAAGGTCGTCCCAGGATCGCTTCATACGGTGATGCGACATCGACTACGCAAAGGTGGTCAACGTGTCAAGGAACCTTCCCCGTCCGAGACTCCGAGAGTGACTTCTCCTTTGGCACCGCCCGCACTGCTGAAGCCGTGAAATTGATAAGTCGACGGATCGGGATGTCAATGATAATTCCATCCTCTTGAAAGTGTCAGAGAAATGTAACTTCGATCAACTACCACTGGTCCATTAATATCCTGCGGACGCCCCGTTCCTCGATCATCGTGGTTATTACTAAGGGATCCCCGTGTGCTTGCCCGTTTAATGGGACATCTTTGGCTAAAAAGTAATCTACCGCATCATCCATGGCTCCATGGGAGGGTCTTGCCACGCTAAAGATTTCTCGCCCGATCCGTCCCTCTTGTGTATCCTCGAGGTGATACCGGTCCCTAAATCGTATCCTTGTGTTGCCGAGTGTGATATGGTATTACAAGTAAACCGAGCGCCGCGATTGATCCTTATTTGATGTAATCGACCTCGGGTGCCGGGTGTCGACTTCCGTTTGACGAAATGCCGAGATACCCATCGCGGATCGTGCCGGACGATGTCCTTCACCTCTCTACAATCATTGGTTGAATGGGCCGCGAATCGGCGATAATGGCGTAACTCCGGTGGTTCCTTGTCCCGCCAATTGGATTCCCAGGAGTCTTGGGATAACGGATATCATTCCTCTTTTCCACCTCCCCGAACACTTCTTCCAAGGGTGCATTGAGCTGAGTGTATGGTCTTGGCTCGGGCGAGGCTTCTTTCCCTCTCGACCCAAACCTTCTTGTTTTCACCGGGGCTAGGCACCGGCCTTTTCTGACGTTTCGTGGCTTCTCTCGGAGTAGCCTCTTCAGTGCTCGCCTCTTGTATTCCCCTATCTTGCGCTCCTTCCCGGGATCTCCTCCAAGGCGATATAGTGCTCCCGCATCTTCCGGATCTCCCTTAGTGTCTTGGGCTTCTCTCGTGGTACATTGCCACCTGGGATGGGATCCGACTTTCTTAGCGAGTTCTCGGGCGAATATCCGCTGGTCGACCGGTGCTTTCCTATATCCGTGCATAACTTCCTCCATCTGTCAGTTAAGGGACCGCAGCGCTCCCCGAGTCCCGCGCTGTGGTAAATAACTTGTCGACTCTGGGCCGGGCTATGCTGTTATGCATGTATGTCTCGAGAAAGGTTTCTACCAAAACCGCATAGCTCCCAACGGATTTATCGGGCAGGGTGTAGAACCAACTCTTCGCTTCTCCCTCTAGACTAGCGGGGAAGAATTTGCACATGACCACATCGTGATTCTTCCACCGTAGTAAGTAAGGGACATGCCGTAGCATCTTGATGTGTTCTCCCGTCGCCCGTGCCATCGAACCTAGATGGGAAGATTGGCAGCGTGCACTTTGGGTGGAAATGGTGTTCGTCCATTCCTCGACAAACGGTGTCTTCGGGCTTCATTGATTACTTCTCGCTAACTTATCATCCTCGCTGTCTCCCGCCAGCTTCTTAACCATCCGCCGAGTTGTTCGATCTTTTGTTTGGTGGACGTGTCCGCACTCTCGTTGGTTGCTTCCTCATCGGCCTCGAAGAATCTCGGATGGTCCATACCTTCTCTTGGCCGATTAGGGTCGGGTACTCGTCCCTCGGCCGGTGAAGGGGGTGGGGCGCCCTTGGTGGTGTGTGGTTGCTAGAGGCGCCTCGGCTTGATGATCCTCTCGACCCCGCTCTCCTATTGCGGAGTTGGTAATTCTCGTATTCTAGCGCCGGTGTTTCTCCTCTGCCTCTCTCATTAGGTCCTCCTGTCTTCTTTGGCTTGCCAAGATGGCGAGTAACATCGGCCGGTGCTCTCGTGACTAGAGTGACCATTCACTTGGTGTCCCGTTGTGTTAGGGGTGCGGTTGGGGGTCTCGGGAGCGAGCGATAGGAGGGACGCATCGAGCCGTTGGGTGATCGATCACACGGGGGACAAACGAAGCCGTGGGGCGGTTGACCGTTAGCGGGGGACGCCTCGATTAGGTTCCCTCCTACCAAGTGTACTTGCCTAAGCCTTTCGGCCTCTCGCTCTAAATCTCTTTGGTGCTCGTAGAGGTTGTCTTTTCTTTCCTTCGTTCCTCGTGTATCGCTTGAACTTCCTCCTCCTCCTCGGTATCCGGATGCAGCTTCTCCCGTCTTCCATGCGCGCCCTCGCCTCCGGCCCCATCCGACTGGGTTAATCCTCAACCTCCCGGGTGGGAAGTCGTAAATCTCGGCCCGGATCGACTTCCTGCGTCGACCGTAGTCATGCCTTGATCAACGCCCGGGTCTCGCCTCGGCTGCTAGGTCGACGATCTCTCAGGCCGGGAATCCGTGAAGTCCCTCTTGCCCGCTAGATCCCGCCGTGACTTTGCCTCGTGATCCCGCCGTCCTAGAGGTACTTGCCATCGCTTTGCTATCGTCCTGCGTTCCTCGGCCTTTTATCCGTTTCGTTCCACGTCAACAAAGTAGACCACTTACTTCAATCGCTTTCTAAAAGGTTAAGGATGGAGTACAGCAGTTCAAAGGCAGAGTGAAAAAGATTTTTTATAGTACGCTTCCCTTTACACTAGCGTGTTTGGCCTCAAAGAAATCAAACAGCTTTGCCGCAAAAGGACAAATTTTGAAAAGTCAGTTTTGACACATCGCTTTCGGTACTCTTCCTATGCATTAATCATTATTTGTCCTAACATTCCCAGCGCGTAAATCATTAATCATTCGTCGTTGAATCGGGAAGATTTCTTTCATGGCGGCGATAGGCGGCACGCATTTACCCTTAACCCACCATCAAGCAGCGATGGCCGCAAGATTCCTATAGTTTTTCACTGATGCTGTGAGGCTCTTAACGTAGGATTACGGTGAGACTGGGCCGCTCACTATAATCCCGCTCGGCCATGGTTTCCAAGAACTAGACTCAACGATTTCGAGCTAGCCCCATTTCCACCATTATCGTGCTTCGTTTTTACCTTGCTAAAAATGAAGGCAGATGTGAAATGGAGATAAATGCGACAATATCTTTCCCTAGAAGATAGTCCTAGTAACCTACGTTCGCTGGTTAGAGTCTTTCGTTTAGCATCAACTATCTTCACTAGATGTCGACAGAGCTGTTGAATCTCTTACAACGGGGTTTGAAGCCACGTATCACCGTGGGCGAGATGGGGTCCCTTCATTTTCTACCAACATCGAAAGATGCTATTTAGGAGCCTTCATGGGTTATCCGATAACTCTTCGAGGCGTCTTAAGTAAATGTAATCTATCGTGATCTTAATCTGGTCTCGACGACTTTGCTTAAGCGGAAAACTTGTTTTGCTTGGGAAATGAGAGTACCGGTTAAAACACAAAACGAACTTATATCAACTCGACAAGGTGTTGCTAAGAAAACGAAGATAACAAGCAAGAACGCAGTTAACTTTTATCAATCTCGACAAGATGTTGCTAAGAAAACGAAGATAACAAGCAAGAACGCAAAACTAACTTCTATCAACTCAACAAGACGCTTACTAAGAAAACAAAGACAGCAGGACAGAAAGGGTTTCTCCCTTAGCATCAACCAGCACACAAGGTGGCTTAGGAGCTCGGATTTTCCTTTAGGGTCCGATTTCAAGGTATCCGAGATGTTATACGTCTCCCTTAGTCGGGCGCCAGAATGTAGATGTAGAAAATCCTACTCTACATCCAAAGATAATTAAACAAGCACGCAAAGAAACAAAAACGAACAAGGAAGGTAAGAGAACACGAGATATACGTGGTTCGGCATGATTACCTACGTCCACGGGGGTTAAAGGATGATCTTATTACTCGATTCAAGGTTACAAGATGGGTGATTCTCAATGTTAGTGAGTATGTCAGTTTTCCTCTTTACTTACCTCTCCCCTACCTCTCTACATGGTCTCTATTTATAGTTACAGTGATGATACATCCCATTTTGACTACGATGTTAGGCCCGGCGTAGCTTCCTCGATGTTCCTCTCGGGTGTTAGTCGATGTCTCCCGATGTTCTTATTTGTTCGGGTCGGGACGCTGCCGAGTGATGTCTTCTTGCTATCTCGTCGCTCGATGTCGCCACTTGGTGGGGATGATCGATGTCGCCCTTTGGATCCTTGGCCGAAGTCTTCCTTGACCGAGCTCTTCTTATCTTCTCACCAACTCACAAAGCATTTATTGCTCCATTCCGATGCCCATCGCATCACAACTTTTTCCCCTTTCGCCGACTTCTCGAGCTGTCTCCGCTCCTCCTCTTTTCTTGCGCCTAGAGGTGATCCGGTACTCTAGATGCATACTTTCTTCGGTACGTCATGGCTTAGGATCATTCCACCTGTCCCTGTGGATTATTTACTCCTACAAAATTTGAGCCCCAAAATTTTGAAATGAAATCAATATTAGAAGAATTAATGCATGCATCGTTTGAAATTAAGTCTACACGGGATTAACTTGGAACTATCAACTGTATTAATAACATTAACCATAGCTAGTACCAATGAGCTAATGCCAGTTCTCAAAAACAGCATTTAAATCTCTTTTGACAAAATTTGATAGACGATTCAATTGCTTTCCTTTCACCGTCTATAAATTAGGGGCATATAGGAGGGAGTGCACAAGAAAAATCACAAATTGGAAATACACATTCAAGGGTCAACAAATGGCGCAGGAAGATAGTTCATCATCTGATGGTAGCACTGGCAGTGATGATTATGATGGTACTAGTAGTGATGATACTAGTGAATCTAGTGATAGCAGTAGGGATCGTAGTAGTGGAGTGGATACTCTTCTTGAGAAGTCGACTGACTACGTTGACACACTTAGCACTAAGGTCGGAACACTGATGAAAGAATTGGATACCCTGAAAAGAAAAGTAACTAAGTAGGAGGCAGATGTATCAAAATGGAAGAAAGCCCGAAAAGAAGTGAAGAAATCATATGCTCCGTTGGTTTCAAAACTTATAAATTCGGAGAAAAAGCTGGTCATCGTAAACAAAAAGCAACCAACACAAAAGAGTGGAAAAATGAGTAATACTGGATTGAACGCTACTCTTCTCTACGATGTTGTTTCAACAAGGTAGAGGGTGGTTTTAGTTTTTATTAGTTGCAAGTCCCGTTCTTTTGTTTTCGTTATGCAGATGTTATTATTCTAGTATATTAAAATCAGCTTATGAATTATCTCCATGTCAAATTTTTCAAGAAATCAGAATTTTTATTGCTGGCCTATATTCATGAGTTTCTTTTATCTGGCAATCGATAGAAGAGTGCGTTATACTGCACGAATTTCAATACGAGGAAAAAACATAAACCCATCACGAGATTTTCGAACTTCTAAGATGAAACTACATTCATATAGAAAGTTAAAGAACATCAAAAAAAGAACACAACTGCAAAATAAAAATGCTGGACCCATTAACAACTTGTGTCAAAGCGCTTACACCAGGACGTGTGTCAGTTCGTCAGACATAGCTTTAATCCTGCACTTGCATGTGGTCTAGGCACAGCGCACCTTCTTTGATCCGCCTGTGTAGTGTAGACTTTGGCACGTTCAGAGCTTCCGCAAGTGACCGAATACTATTGCGACGCTCCAAAGGAATCTCGTGTATCTTGGTTATGTCAATTTCAGTTCGTTTGCGACCAATTTTTTTTGGCATCCTAGACGACACATCAACAGGCAGGCTTAACTCCAGACATACTTTTGATCTTTTCCAAATACGACTCACGGTCGTTGTTGATGTTGAAAATAGTTTGGCAGCACTTGATGCTGAGCCCTTTTTTAGTCTTCCATCGTTTCCCTCCTTCAATAAAAATTGATAAATAGCTAGACGCTGTTCATCCGTGAGATTTTTTTTGGGTTTTCTTGATGTAGGAATTGTTTCTACAACATGTGTTGTTGTTTCAAGCTCAAGAGAAGTAGAAGTGTTGGCTTGAGAATTCTCTAAAGAAGAAATCATGATCATGGGAACAAAGGGAAACTCAGTAGAATATGGAGAAGAGATGAGCAACTTGCCTTTTATGATGGCTTAATGGAGGCAAGAAATATTCCAAACCCCAAGGTGAGATTGAGTGGAGGGAAAAATTGGTGGGAAATTTTCTAGGACATTTGAACCAAAAGTAATGAAATCTTTTGAAATAGTGCATTCAGAATTTTGAATTTTTAGTCTAAGAGGGATTACCTTGGGAACTACCAACCACATTAAAGACATTAACCATAGCTAATACCAATGAGCTATTGCCAGTTCTCAAGAACGACATTTAACTCCTTGACTAATAAATACTATACCAAAGATGGTTCACCACTGATATGTCTCAACATTATATGCAAACAACTTCTACTTGACAACGGCTTCAACGAAGGTGTTGTTGCTGTGCGGGAAAGATAATGCCAGTGTAATTAGCACCACCATTACCAGATTTAACATCATCCACATCTGCAGCGGGACTAGTTTTTGGGCTAGGCTGGTTCTTCAGCCATATCTGCAGGACTCATTGTCGGGGCTTGGCTCGGTTCTTGAGCGAATGCAGTCTCTGCAAACAGTTTTTACACCACAGGGACAACCACCATTGAAAATATATACTATAAAAATAAAAGAACCCCTGTAGGGAGGAACATCAAAAATTTTAGGAGGTGTGAGTTGGTGGAAAACTGGGTTGCAATAGAAGATGAAAGAACACGGGAAGAGATTGTTGTACTCCAAACTTTCAAGGCTCATACGATTTCTTTTAGACAATTATTTCTACCCTCCCAATAAATTGGCGATTACAACAGGTATGTGAAATAATGCCTTCAGGATATAATGAAAGCCCTATAACGGAAATTGAATTCAAGGTTTGTACCCCTTGATCCAATCAAGAACACATGTAAACAAAAGTTCTGATGATGCTTTAGAAAAGAGAGAAAACAAAAAAGGTTTTTCGATATGATTTAAACGAGTATTGGGAGATGCTATTTATAGAGGTTTTCGCATTTGTTGGGAATAAACATCTTTTCACCAACAGGTTTCTCTTCACGAAACGATGAGTCTTTTCATCATCAGACATCAATGGCGTCTGTTGGATTTGAAGATTCTCGGATATGTTTGTAACGGCCTAAACCGATTCACGTTCACCAGACCCCCTTGGATAGCCAGTTGAAAATATTCCAACATTCTCCCCTATTTTCAAAAACCATAAAACAAAGTTAAAAAACTTTTAAATTAGAGTGACCGCATCACCGAAGTGACCGCCACGTACTCCGAGTGGGATCAAGCCAACGTAGTTCAAGCACAATTGAGACTAAGAATCATCGTTGAAATCAACACATAAATGATAGGTATCTTTTGGATTTGAACCTTCACTTAGTGTAAGAAACTCAAAGACTTATCGAGATTCTATGGTGAAACCATCTTGAACCAAGTATCCCTTATGATAAAACCGCAGTCTCCACACATATTGATTTCATAAATCATGTGTTATGTAGCCAAGCACGTTAATGGTCATGTGCTTATATCCTTGATTCATGAGTCTTTAGAGAACTGGGCTTCTTCTCTTAGGAAAACCGATCTCCATACTCATATAGGTAAGTCTCAAGGTGTTTCTACTTTTACTAATCACGAGACTCATTAAGGATTTACATCCATCCTATTTTCTTTCGAGAACCAAAGCACTAATTAGAAATGGAAAGTTTTATATTAGTACTGCTCCATAATCTACATCCATAACTTGTTGGTACCACATTGAACCTTGTTTATTTTTTTCAAAACATAGGTTGGGTTTCTGCTATGCGAGATCAAACTTCTTTCAGAGTGTGCAACTATATATACTTACGTGATGTAATCAATAAGAAAATGAAAAATCCGGTGGGTAGAAGTTTGATGAAACTTTTGGCCATAGCTAGTTTAAAGTTCTGCTCAGATGTGTATGGATTTGCATTAAGAAAAAATGTTGAATTTCCGAAGCATGACATTGTGTATATTGATATGGTAAAACATTGAGGGAAACAAGTCTTTGCACGTATGCACACTAGAAACCTCAAGCCAAACATCCTGAATGCTTAAAATAAGAGTCGTGTGCCTCCCCTCGATAGAATGTGAAAATTATTAGGGCCGACTGAAGCGGCGAGACTTTCTATATGGTGATTTTCACGATGTGAGCGTGATATTTTTTCCATTTCACAAAAAGGTGGATTTGGTTCAACGATGAAAGGACCACTGTCCCTCCTTGGTTTTTTTCCTTCTTTAAACAGAAGTAAATAATTACAATGTTGAGGACATTTTTGTAAAACGAAAAAAACCAAAAACGCGGAATATAGTTAGAGGTCCTGGGTCGAATCCCGCTACCTCCAAAAAAAATTCATTTTTTCCTCCTTCTTCTTCCTCCTCTCGATTTATCTGTAATTCCTTCACCACCACCTCTGTCGTAACCAGCAGCACCACCTAAACATCATATTCCAAGTTACCAACCATTACAACCCCAGCAAGGAAGCAACACCACCACCACCACCACCATCACCGTTACGTTCTCAGCATTCAATTATCACCACCACCAGCCTCTTCCTTCACCTCCGTCAATTCCAGAAGCACCATCACCACCATTAGAAACCGTAACCAATACCATCACCAACAAATTTTAAAAACCACTTATCTCTTCCTTCGTTCTCTTTTCTCCAGCAAAGCCATCACCACCACGACCAAATTTCATGAAAATTAAAATTATAAGAAATTCGAGAATAAATACATCGAAGGCAAAGAAAAATCTCATAGAACTGCATCAATTTCATTTCGATTTCTTCAATGTTCAAAATTCACCAAATCATAAAATTGATTCGATTAAAACAGTTCATACCTCAATTTGATACAAGAGGAACAATACAGAGTACAAATTGCAAAAATGGAAGAAATTCAGATCTGTAAAAAATAGCAGAGGTTTCTTAAGCTTTTATCAACTCAGTGAGTCACACCCGATTTCTCGATTTCTCAAATCTCAGTTCAAACTCAAACTAATAATTCTTCAATCAACCAATTTCTTCACCTCGTTGTTCAATTCAACCAACACCATTACTGTTCCTCCTAATTCCTTGAGTACCCATCTATTTATTCTCTAAAACCTCCTCGATTCTTCATCTAATTATCAATCGCAGAAATTGGATTTGTAGTTGATGTTCTTCTTTTTCCCATGTTACGAAAAAGAAATTGGATTTTTAATTGGATTGGGAATTGAATAGACCAGAGAAGAGATACAAAGGAAGAAGACTTCCTTCTTTGTCTTAACAAGAGATTTTAAATGAGATGCAGTCATTGCCACGTATCTCAACATTTAAGTGATGGTCACGCGTGTCTTTGACCATTACCTTTTACCAAAAGTTTTCCCTTTTTTTTTTTTTTTTAAGCAATTTTGATCTACATTAAATTCCTATAGTAAAAGGATTTTGTTTAGGGTTTGAATAAGAATATCACGATAAAATTGCCTAGGCAAACATGTGTCACGCAAATTTTAAAAATTATTTTACATCTATCGTTATAAAGAAATATTATACTTTTATTTGAACATATCTTTCTTTTACAAATTTATTATATGTACAATTCCCTATTATTATGACGAAATTAAATTGTGGGCACATTAATTGATTTACAAATTTTTTGGTGGCGGCTCCACTGAGAGCGGCCATCTAAGATATATGAATTTTACTCTTCTTTTTTTATAAACACACCAGGGAATAATGTTATCTTCCTGACACTTGATTAATACTATTGGGAACTTGATCGATACGCACACTAATGCGCGTATAGTGCGACGTGCTATAATCACCGGCCTAAGTTAAAATAACGAATAGATTTGAAAATTTATTTTAGTCGTTGAAAATTTGGAAGGAAGTACGCTGAAAATTTATTAGTCAACTCCTCTTAAACCCGTAAAAATGGATGCGGCCGGCAACCCTTCCGACCCCCATCAGCTGTTTCATGGTGACGGACTGGAAAACGGAAACACAGTCTGAAACAATTTGAACACTGATTACACTAAGAGTGGTCACCTTATAACTCCACAAAATTAAGAAACCCAAAAGAGACCAGAAACCTAAACTAGATTTTAACAAGAATTCCTTCACGTATGATTTGATATCTTATCCATAGTTGATACAGAATCGTAAAAGATAGCTAGTCACCCTTCACAATGGCGTGGTTGTGACCGTGAAGGGGTTGTGAAACTACTCAATACATCTTGTTTGTATGTACTTGGCATCCAACTTGGGGCTTAGGGCATTAATTAGGAGCTTATTACTAAAAGATAAAAAGGGTCATAGGAAGTAACTTCCCAAAACCCCTTAACCAACTATTCTCTTTCTACTTATTTACCTCTGATTAATTAGTAGTATTAATTTAATTGTTTAATGTGTTGATTAACTGTATTAGATATGAGATCAACTAATGTAAATCGATAACAACCAAAAAGTTTTGATGTTTTTTCTTTTTAAAAACACTACCCGGGAACTAGTAAACCGATTTTGGGTAGTATTCTTTGGTATTTAAGAAGGTGTTGATGGTGGTTTTTAAACAAAGAGTAAAATCGTAAAATCCCAAATAACTTAATGTCACTGTTGACACATTTACATTTAATGCATGTAGTCAAGAATTAATAGGAGTATTTTTCAAATTAGGGTTACAACGAACAAAACCCTAATTCCCCCAGGTGCCAATGGCAAATCATGCCACCCACACCTAGCCCAATCTAGCGCGCCATGCCAAACGCACTCGCCTTGGCCCTAGCTTGCTAGTCACACCAAGTGCGCCAAAGCATGCCAACCATGCTAGCCGCACCTCCGTGCCAATGGCAAATCATGCCGCCCACACCTAGCCCAAGCTAGGCCAGCACCTCGTGCCAATGGCAAATCATGCCAGGCGACCACACCAAACGCGCCAAAGCATGCCAACCATGCTAGCCAGCACCTCCGTGCCAATGGCAAATCATGCCGCCCACACCAGCCCAAGCTAGCCGCGCCATGCCAACGACTCTGCCTTGGCCTAGTCATGCTAGTCACACCAAACGCGCCAAAGCATACCAACCATGCTAGCCGCACCTCGTGCCAATGGAAAATCATGCCACCCACACTAGCCCAAGCTAGCCGCACCTTCGTGCCAATGGCAAATCATGCCAGCCACACCAAAACGCGCCAAAGCATGCCAACCATGCTAGCCGCACTCCCAGTGCCAATGGCAATTCATGAAGCCACACCTAGCCCAAGCTAGCCGCACCATGCCAAACGCATTCTGCCTTGGACCTAGCTATGCTAGTCACACACTACAAGAAAACATGCCATCAGCGACGAAATTCGGGGCGACAAATGAGATTTTGTCGCTAAATATGATAACTGGCGACAATTAAAAATGTGGTCGCAAAATAATGGTTTCAATGACATGATTGAAAAATCGTAAGCTAAGTTTGTAAGCTAAATCGATAAACAGCTGACGTAGTTAGATTTTGTAGCTAAAACATATAATCAACTACCTAAATTGATATTATCGCTAAAATATAACTTTAGCGACAACATTATTGGTCAAGCAAAATACAATTTTAGGGACTACTCGATTTAGGTAGTCGAATACAAGTGCTTTTAGCGATGAGTTAGATTTACGTCAACGAAGAAATAATCAAGAGGTAAATCCTACACATTATTACCGATCATATTCGTTTGGTATGCTTCACTACAACAAAAACATACATGGATCATTCTCAAAAAGTGTGATCTAAGTACTGATTGTCTGTGATCTTTGCCAGTATAATCTAAAGGGTAATCTATAGATCACAATTCTTTTGCAATGAAAAGTGTGATCCTACCCTATACAAAGAACTCAAAGTTTTGAAAAGTTGAGATCTAAAGACGGGTTTTTAAAAGACTAAGGTTTTAAAAGTTGTGATCTTTCCTCTAAGTTTTCAACCCAAATTTACCCTATACAAACAAGAACCCAAAGTGTGATCCCATACCATTTTTTGTAACTCAAATCTAAAACTGATATAAAAGGAAACAATGTCTCGAATTAAATTCATTCAATGGTCGAATCAAATTCATTCAATGTCTGAATCATTTCTGAACCACAAACTAACAGAAAAATTACACATTTCTGCATAGTTTTACTACATAACAACCTCGCATCGAATCTGTGAAAGTATATCAATTTGAAGACCAAACATACGGAATTACAACTCATTACATGAATAATAGTTCTACTATAATGTACCTTTTATCCCTCCATGAATTTTTTGTCCTTTCTTGCTTTTAGCACAATCTTTTTAGGCCATGCAACTTGAACTCAGCCTACATCAACAACTAGACCGTAGTTTTGGTTCAGTGATGTCTTCGAATGAGAGAAATCTGCAGCAGCTGAAGTCGAGTAAGCTGCTGCACTTGATCTACACCGGACAGGAGTTCATGAGCTTGAATGTTGCAATTTTGAGGTCCCTGAAAGCATAATCAAGTCATAAATTCCAGATTTTGACAACTAAAACGATAATAACTACTTTGTAATACTAGCATCAAACAAACCTTGCGCGCAAGTTTATCCATCTCTTTATTAAAACAAAGCATAATTGCAGTCGCCAACATGTTTGTCATAATGCAATGGAATTTCACAATTTTACTTTTCGTTAAAAAAATAACCTTGGAAGACTAAGAGAACAATGAAATGGAATTTCACAATCGAGGATACAAATTTGAGACTTTAGAGAAAGAATATAGTACCTCGCTACTTCTCATCAAATTTATCATGTCAAAGAAGATTATACCACTCAAATTCCTTTGTAATTTTGAGTTTCCCAAACTTTTCAATGACCAAAGAAATCAAAGCTACCAAAACCATGACAATCAGCAAGTAATTAGATAAAAAGATGAGTTGAGATTATAAAATAGAAGTTCAAGAACTTAAGCAAATTATGGTATTGAGGTTCTTAAATGATGAAATCACAAGAACTGTGTACGCCTTTCAAAAGTGCAAACTGTCAGACAGAGTGCCATCATGAAAGGATAGAATCTCTCCGGATTCTAACCCCTGGAAAACTTTTTAAGAGTCCGAAAGTAGAAAGACGGATGGACAGAGATAAAGAGGAGAGAGACTGACGTTACCACTTATGTTAAGATTTATCAGATTCATCTGAATTTGCTTCCATCTTATGACACGTTGATGGGGTAACCATATAAGAAATCCCAATACCACACCAACAAATGTTCACCGTAAGGAAATAAGAACAAATATATGTGAAAGATAATTTGATAAAACAGTTTATTTAATTTGACTTGGCTTTCGGGTTAGAAAAGTTACAATATATCCAAAAGAGACAGGATACAAGCCTTCACTTAGAGAGCACAGTTTGGTCAGCTTTAATTATACAGTAAATCTAATGGGTGAAGAAATCATCAAACTTATTGATCGACAGTTGAGATAAGCTTACGTTAAACATAGTACATAATAAATGTACACCCGAATGAGATATATCCGAATATAAAGTAATGCTTTATAAAAAGAATGATTGCGATAATATTATCATGGAAGTGGCTCCTAACCTTCTTGTGAATCCTGCAAAGACCTCCATACCGCATTTCTACTTTTCTAGCCGCTTCATGGAGCGCTGCTTTTAGAAGTGTTTTAGCACCCCTGCATCAACTGAAACTTGTCAGTCTAAACTAAGGCTGGATTCTCTAACACTTGAAAAGTGTCAATTCAAATACGAAACCGGTTTTCGCATAGACAAGAAACATGCTTTGCAAAGACATCTTAATTATTGCAAAATTATAAGGAAAATACTTATACCAAAAAGATGATAACATGAAAGGTTTGTTGTGTAGAACAGAGGGGAGGGATTAACATAATAAGTAGAAAAAGGTTACAGGGGAAAACTTACTGCACATGTGTTCGTTGCTATCTGCTCCACAGCTTGCTCGTTGTTATCTGCTTCCACCCTCAAGAGCTTTCCGGGTACGTGCTAATCGTGAAAAAGACAAGACTCTTCAAAGTATATCTTTTTTATATGACAACGGCCCTATCTAATAGATGCAAAGCAAAGTTATATGAGAAACTATAATACAAGCGCACCAACTAGAACTAAACTAGCGAAAGAACATAGTAACCATTGCCACCGACTTCAATATAATCGTTCATCGACATGTAGTAAATGCGTAGACTTCTCAATATAAAGAAAGTGCAAAAGAATTAATCAATGATTTTGAGTATGCTAATGCTGACTTGATGATAACAAAATCTTGAGTCTATTATTTGATACTTTCCAATAGAAAGTCTTCAAATCTTGAGTCTATTATTTGATACTTTCTAGTAGAAAGTCTTCAACATAGTGCAATAAGGACTAATCAACATCTTAAGAATAAAAATTAATGAGTTTCAAACTTGAACACTCACTTCTCATTGTTGCGAACTCCATCTCCATTAAGCATAACACATCCCCAAGCACGGCGCAGGACTGAAGCAGGATTCAAGCAGGAAATAAAACAAAGTGCGCCATATACATACCCATATGTATGCTTCCGCTCGCACTATAACAAAGGGCATACACTCATCTCCACTTAACATCAACCAATTCAAAGTGAATCCTTCCACCAAACCCCACCTCCTCCACCACTTTTGACTACCAAGTCCACCAAGACAAGAAATGTCGTGTCACTAAGGGTCGTGGAATGTCGTGTTCCACCAACACCACAACCACCGGGACCTCCATTGGATCAACATCTCAGCACACTTCGTAAACATGGCAAGCTAAAGTTATAAACAAGTTTATGCACTTCAAATTGAGGCTCAAACAAGTTAGCTTAAATGAAACCAGAGACAAGGGATTAATACTAGATTACCGCGCATGTGGGGTGAGCGATCAAGAGAAAAAAGACAACTAAAAACCAACACAAGTGATATACCACATGAAAAAAAAACAAAAACAAAATAATAAGAAAACACAAAATACATATTTGAAAATGAAGAACGGACAAAGTAAGAGAGACAATTTTAAACACTATAGCGTCCGGGGTTGTTCTGAGAACAAGGAATTTCATTGTTAACTTATCTTTCAACTTTACCACCATGGTTTACTGATGTATATATTGAATTCATCATACCGACAACAGAAATATTAGCAAATTCATAGTAGTCATTAGTCAAGAAAATGAGTGATAGTGAGAAAATAAGAATGGCATAGCCAATGTATAAACGGATCAGTTTAAGCAAGCAATTTCTCTCACTGCAAAAAATGGCGGGAAAATTTCAAATCTTAAGCAACGAAAATTCAATGCTGCGAGTTTCGGATGCACAAATGTGCTACGGTCAAATGGGTTTACTTCTTTAAAGACAATACTATTATCTATTATGATGCCGGTCATTAGTAACACTTACCCATACGTGCAATCATTCTCCCTAAAGCTTTATGTACTATGTAGTATAAAGGAAAACTTAATACCACATCCTCTGATCGTATGCATGAATGAACAACAACACACGACCTAGATTTGAGGAACATAAGAGGGAAGTGTATAAGCTATGGATACAGACATACCAATGTGACTTTTTTGTGTATGAAAATTTCGCATGCCAAGGTGACACGAAATTCTTACATATCATGTTCAACACAAATTATTGCAATTTTATTCAATATGAACCAAAATGAGCATAAGTTCGTAAATCAGATCGCGCATTAAACGTTCAAAGCACCCAAATGCATCACCTTGATATTCGATTAGAATTACCATTGAAAGCAAAGATCATTCATCCACAGGAAAAGAATAAATGTGTAATGACCCATCGATCAAATCAAGGGGATCTACTCCTCTCGTAAATGCTAATTAAAAGATTCAAGAAGATCATGCTTTTAGTCCTTAGTTGTTTACAAAAGCATCTTATCCTCTAGCTTTGGCGGGATAAAGAGGAACCGAAATAGGTAAATTAAGGACGGTGAAGCAAAGTAAAAGAAAATGTACCGATGTTTAGTCACGCATCTCCTCAAACAAACCGCACTAAGTTTATGCACTTCAAATTGAGACTCAAACAAGTTAGCTTACATGAAAACCATACAGAGACAAGGGATTAATATTATGCACTTCACAAACTCAGAATTCTAAACTTCACAGCTTCATTTACTGTCAAAATTCCAATACCATTGAGGTCTTCAAATGAACCGACACTAAGAATTAGACCATATGACTCTTAAACATACTTCAAACTTCACAAATTTGAAGACAAAAAAACACTTAGAATCAAATATAACACCATGAAACTCATTCAACCTTTCTTCTTCTTCTCAATCAAAAGTAACTAACTGAAATTCAATCAACCAAAAGTATGATATTAATAAAAATCCGCTAGTTGAATTTTAATTACCTTAGAAGCATGTCTAGCTTTTACACCCATGAGTTGTAGACTACTCTGTAACACAACCCTTGCATATCGAACAAATATCGATTTGTTTCCCCTCTTTCTGATTCTTCTTCTTCTTCAACTTCTTCTAATGCAACAATATACAACAATTTTCGTACTTCATCTCTCAAAAATACAATTTCTCAAATTCCCAACCTACACATAAAATCAAAACCTTAGATTTTGATCGTTATGATAAATAATCGCAATGAAATTAGAGGATTAGGAGAAATATTTAAGAATTTACCTAAGAAACTTTACCTTCGATGAAGATATAATTTCAAACCCTAAATCCAAAAATCATATTTCTTCATGAAATTCAAAGTATAAACACAATTACTTGTGTTAAAGCGGATGAATCACAATATTGGAGATGAACCTCGAAGTCTAGGGTTAAATTTTTCTTGATTGGGATCAAAATAACGAAATTTTGGATCGAAAGTTCCTCTCATGGAATTTTGGCAGAGGGAAAAGGAGAGGAGAGAGAAAGAAAAATGAGAATGAAGTTGAAGGAACCGCAGAAATTAGGTGGGCTTTCTTTTTTACCCCTAATGGACAGATTATTTATCACAAAGGAACGTGGATAGTGGTCAAGTGGTCAACCAAGAGATCACACTTTTTACAATGTATGACATGTATAGGAAGGTCTTTATATCTAAGATCACAAACACTATAATATTAATGGTCTTTAAGTTTTAGCCCTAGAAAGACCACAAGTGTTCATAAATTGTGATGTCTAGTGTGTGATTTATGGCACTTTTTGTTGTAGTGCTTGCTAGTATCCGACATGTAGTATTCATGTAAAGACTCGTGGTTATAGTTTGTGAGCTAATGAAGACGAGATATGAGACTACTAAAATTTGTTTGGCTCGCTCGATGGACCGGACGGAGAATCGATGTCCGGACTAGTTTGGTGAAGGACAAATAGAATAAATAGTCTTAACATGACGAACAAGATCAGCTTGGTGAAAGACAAACGACAAGTTATAACTTATAAGCACCCACAAGATGTCACTAACAATATTACAAATCTAAAATGTAACAACATATGTACCGATCAAAAAAAAAAATGTAACAACATATGTACACACTAAAATTTGTCAGTTTTAATGTGCAGGTTCTTGATAAGCTTCATGCGTATGTACGCAAAATCTATAATGTAAGGTGTTATTGTTGGACCTATTTTCTTAATAGTTCTAACCCACTAAAAGCTTCCAAATAATTACAGTATACACAATTAAAGCTTTCAATTGATTAATCACTGTTGTCATAATAGTTCAAATAGATTCTAACTTTGTCCAATCAATTGTTTACCACATTTGTCATAATAGTTCAAATACATTCCAACTCTATGTACTAACCAAATCAGTCTCCGAAATTTAAAACCCATGATCACAGATCAGACTAGGGTTTTAATGTAGATTTTATATGACCAAATTAACGATTAAATAAAACCTAGTTATATCCGTAAGTGCACGGGTCAATTGTAGTATCGATAGCAAATGCGAGTCGTTCTCACGAAGAGTGTGAAATACTCTACCAACTAATACCAAAAATTAAGTAACCAAATAGAAGATGTTTTAAAGATTTTCAGAAATTTGAACAAAACAAAATGACAAATAATCGTGACAATAAACAAGATGGAATGAGTTGCTAGGGTTTTCGGTTTCCACCAATTAATTTTGCAAACTCTACTAAACATTAAATATATATTCCATGCATTTTCAAATATTGTTTCTCCGCTGTAATTTTCTTCGCTTCATGGGTAGTGATTCTAAAGCATTACCTATCTATCCTTGCATACCACGTCTAGGATTTAACCGGCTACCTAAATATCAATTCCAAAAGCATAAATAATCAAGAAAATTACATGAGCAATTAAATACCAAGCTATATGAAGAAAAACTACTAATCAATCAACTCATTATTAAGCATATAAATGTAGAACTTTTCACAATAAAATTGGGTTCTACCTAAACCCTAACATGGCCCTAGCTAGCCATGGCTTTCTCAAAAGCCATAAAAAGATTAAAATCAAAATTAGCTAAGCAAGAACAAAACAAAGAGATGAAACTTCCAACTCCAAACCCTATTATCCTTCCATAAGCTCTGTAGCCGCAGCTCCCCCCTCCAGGCAGCATCCATTTCACCCATATTAAAGTGTACATCAGAATAATATATTATTTCCTTATCAAATTTTTGCATGTGAATAATTAAAGTAAGAAATATAATTCTTTCTCCAATCACAATTAATCTCCCTTGCATGTATCTTTGACCACCAACCAAAATACATGTTTTCAATTTCCTGCCCACGTTTGATATAATTCACTCCCACTAATAATGGTAAGTAAAATAATATTACTTTATTTTCTTCTATTTTCCATAATACCACTTCATTTCTTTGTTTTCTTTCCTTTTCAGAGTGAGAGTTGCATGCATGTGGATCCCGTAATACTTAATGAATATATTTTCATGTCATACACTAGCTTGCAAAATCTTTTCACATTGAATATTGATTCCCCCTTGACAATCACAATATTCTCTCATTAATAAATTAACACCAATTAATTATCCCCATATATTTTTCTTCTGCATGTCATTACCCGGTGGAGGTGTGCCACTAAGGAAACAATCTTAGATATTGAATTTGGAAGTGTAGCAGGTGCTTCAAGAATTAATGCAACTACCTTTGGAAACTCAATTTTGTTCATGCTATTCGTAAATTTACACCAACACCGTTTTAGTTTCATATTCACCATTTATCTTAGGATGACCGAATTCGCTTGTACTTTCTATAAAAATAGTAAAATTTATTAGCCAAAATATCGAGTCCTAGCTAATATAATTATGGGTATAAAATGTAGCACTGACGTGCTTATCGGGTTTATAGAAAAGGCCAAAAATACAAGATATACAAAGAGAAATAATTAATCAATTGTCTTAAAGCAATAATAACAATATAGCATACTTACATACGAGTTTTATGAACCCTAGAAGGATATAACAGTTTCAGTTGCCTTTTCACTTTCGTTTTTGTTTTAATAAGTTCTGATCATGGTGCGTTTTGAAGGAAGCCAAATTCGGATCTTATATTATTACTACTAAAAGTATAAAAAATATAAAAATTTGTGGCCTCCTCTAACTTGTGGCCTCAAGCAAGGCTTGGTTTGCTTGTACTACAGGCCCGGCCCTGTCCGGTGAATACTACTTGTTATCCCATGCTAAAACTGAATGAAGGCAAGACCAGAAGTTTGAGAATAGGTCGAAGACGGCACAATTGAGCTAATAATGGGTTGTGGTAGAGATTTCGGCTATATAGGACCCATTCTGGATTCGGATTAAGCCATGAACTGGGATATCCCTGATAACATTCAATGAATGTCTACATGATTACCGAATACAGTTTGATAATCAATTGATTAAGAGAAAGATAATTTTGTGTTTACAGGACAGAAAGATAAGTTTGATACTCACAACTCTCAGCTCACACGTGTGCACAACACGCTCACTTTCATGCTAATACCCTCCCTCAATCTCAAGTGAGCTGTAAAACAGGCGACTTGAGATTGCAAACTCTCAGCTCACACTCTCATTACAAACAAGCACAAAACAACAGAAGTAGACATAACTAAGATGACTACATGGCGCAGACCAACAAGAGAGTAGCAGCAAAAATCAGTAGGTGTAGGAGGCGAAAACAGGAGATGCACTGGTCACAACAGGTTACAATTAGATATTTCAGAAGTAGTTGTTGTACATAAAAGCAAAGATTGTTGATGCACTAGTGATTCTTGAGCATAAGAAAATGGTAGTGGCTGCTTGAGATAAGGACCAAACTAGAATACCAAGATGAATTCTCCCAAAGAAAATATTTGAGCATGAAAATCGGGTGAAGATTTAGTATACGCACTCCCAGAAGTGCAGCAAATTGAAGCAATAACCAAAAGAGAAACTGCAGGCACCATGACTGGAAGAGAAAGGTTGCCAACTAAGTAGAAATGAGTTGGAGACAAACCTTAGTTTTCTGAAATGAAAATTGTCGCATCAGCAAATACTTTTACAAGCCGGTACGACACAGTCTGGTATTTCAGATCATAGTGGTAGACTGATTGTTGTTGTTGCAGAGGAGGATGTATGAGGAGATGCTGTAGTAGTAGGATAGAAATAAAAATTGATGGTGTAGCAGCAACTCGAAAATAAACAAGGAAGAAATCTTTGTAGTAGCACTAGCCGGTACTCAAGAATATCCATTTGATATTATGCAGAGATTGAAAAGAGATGAAAATCCAAGTGTTTGCAGCTAGTTACAAGCTGTCAGCACTTACCAGTACCAATATCACCAATCCTAGCACCATGGCATCCCCAACCAAATGCAGAAATAAGCTTTATTAAGTTCAGAATAAAGGATAAAGAGCCTTGTAACCTTGTTAGTTAAAACCAACAAATATGAAGTGCATGAGATTCAACCAAAAAAAAAAAAAAATCTGCCAGTAAATACTCTAGAATCTCCAACTAACTGAACCAATATTATCTTCACCTCACAACACACTCTCACTGATCATGGTAGATAAGTAGTTATTTACTGCAGGGAGGACTCACCAACCACCATAATGACATACCAAAATCGCAGAAGTAACACAGTGGAAGGTTTGTCATCCACTAATCAACAGTAACTTGCAAACTCACACATTCGGACCATACAATCTTACACAATGTATCAACTGCAAAAAGTGCTAAGTCATTACCAGGAGTTGATGTTATAACGACGAAATCCAAATAAGAATTATATACCAACTGCACAAACTATCACTTGTAGAACAGTTAACCCTTGCAAACAGAAAATTGCAGCAGTATTTTGAAATTAAAGAACTGCAGCTCCATCCATCAATACATAAAAACATATTTGGCAGCAACAAGTGTGGTATTATTCGAGAACTTCAACAATCAAGAGTTGAAGCAACTTATGAAAGCACTTACTCCCTCCGTTCCATTTTAGATGATGTTTTAGGGTTATTTTTTTGTTCCACAATACTTGAAAGTTTCATATTTATTCACAAAACTACCAATAACACCCTTATATTTTGTCTTGGAACTATAAGTTTATTTTTAAATGCACTAATAATAATTAATGTTTGAAGACTTTTCTCAAGGGTATAGTTGGAAAATCTTAATATCTCTCTCTACTTTAATCATGATCGGTCCCAAGAGTATCCACTATCCAAGATATTCTGTCTGCTAAGACTTCAATTTGTTATTGAAATGAATTATGAAGGAATTAGTAGTTACTAGCGGTAAAAAATGCAGGGAGCAGCCAACAATCAAAAGTTATTGGTCCTGAAGACAGTAAATTAATTTGAGGAATTCCAAACCAAGACTTGACCGGTTGACCCCTTACTATTTTCTCCTTGTTTCACTATCTATCAGCCCATTGATTATTCTTCTTCTTGTTTCCATATCTATCAGCCTGTTGATTATTCTTCTTCTCAACACACATGAGTACATTTGGGTGTGGGGAAGAGGAAGGGACAATAGAATATACGAATCCCTATGAATTATTGTGTCGGAATGTAACCATGATCGACTTGTAAATACAAAACTAACTGCTAGTGAAAATGCAGTATTCTTTTTTTCTTTCTTTTCTTCTTTTTTTCTTTTTTTTTTGTTTTTTTACCTAGTAAAGTAAAGATTTTGTTAGAAAAGGAGAGCATGCAAAAGAACACCCAACCAAAAAAACCAACAAAAAACCAACAAAAGGAAGGCCCTCAAAAAACAGAACTATTTTAAGGAGTTTCGAAAAATGCATTCCTCTAGTTTACAATGACCATATAGATAGAAATTCCAGACATGAAAGGAAAATATCTAGCCCACTGATAAACTAGTGAAAAAAATGCAATTGTGGGGTGTATTCTGTCTCATGTAATTTTAGGAAATTTTGTTACTCCTGGACAATATATCCGCGTGTGGTGTATCCTTCCCATTTCTAGATAGAGTTATGGATGGATCCTAATAGTATGGAGGAGAACAACGAGACAATTTACGTGCCTGAGTACTACTCCTACATGCTACGGTATATATGATATAAATGTTTAACAACTAAACTTTACAATTGAACTTACACATATTATCCGACACAAATAATATAAATAATTTATATATATTGCTTTCTTTGCTATTGTTTGACAGCATTCTCAAGAAATGACACGTCGCTTCTTCTTCGAGGTGGAAGACTACTACAACAATATCTTTGTGGATAACGGGTGAAGATTGATTCGTCTAGACTTAGATGGTTATGGAATCATCAAGAGGGAGATAAGGCCGAGTTGCATCCAAGGTCTACAAGATGCACGAATGGCTTCATAAACCAAGTGCAATAAGTTAATAGATAACCACTTGGTTTTTTGGGTGGAGTACCAATTAAGACTAGCTACATTCATTTTATTTTATCTTTGGATATTTCTCGCATATTTTATAGGATGACGATAAACGGTAAATGAAAGTACTTCCTGAAATCAAATTTGTTTTTGCATGTGGAGAATTTTGGTCAAAGGAAAGTGCTTCCTTCCTCATACATGGCGACCCCGTGACATGTACCGGCCCAGTGTCGAGGATGCAATGGCATTGGTGCAAAATACCAGTGGCCCGATTTGTTCATTACCATGACTTGCAACCCCTGGAAGAAATCGTGTCTCAACCTAGACTGGGTCAATCGCACCTGGGATAGACCCGATCCGACTACAAGGGTGTTTCATGCAAAGCTTGGAAGAGCTAAAGGAAGATCTTTTTACCAAGTCAATGTTGCGGAGTAGCTACCCATGTGCATGTTGTTGAAGTTTCAAAAGGGGTCTTCTCATGTTCATATGTTAATTATATTGAGGGACGAAGACAAATTACAAGGTCCCGATAATTATGATAAGATAGTGAGAGCAGCAATACCTAACTCCCCGAGGAAGAGCGAACTACACGTGTGTGAAAAAAGATGGTAAATGTAAGAAAAATTTTAGAAAGAGTTTTAGAGTGTCTCGAGCAAGGAAAAGATGCATACCGTTTATAGGAGACGTAATGATGGACGGCGCATACACAAGAGTAAAAGTTTTGTAGTAGATAATAGGATGGTCGTGACTTATAACCCTTGGTTATAACAGAAGTATGATTGTCATATAAACGTAGAAATTTGTAGCAGTGTGGAGAGTGTTAAATATCTTTACAAGTATGTGTACAAGGGTCCGGATTATGTATCTTTTTGAGGCGGCGGTAGACCATGATGAGATACAAAAGGTATATCAATGCAAGATGGGTTTGTTCCCAAGAGGCAATGTGGAAGATCTTTAGCTTTCCTCTTTACAAGGTCTATCCTTCGGTGAGGAGATTACCGATACACCTTCCCAACCAACAAGAGCGTGGTACTATGATTACCAAACGTTAGATGAAATTTGTCCTATGAAAGGAATTTGAGAACAACTTTGGCTGCATTCTTTGTGAAAAATGCTGCGATCATCGAGCGAAACTTGTTATACCGTTGTTTATGGGTAAAAATCGTTTCATGGGATTTTGGTAAATTGGTAGGGAGTGAGAAACCAGTTTTAAACTCAAACAAATGTGCCGTAAGTGAGCACTTTCTAGATTCGAGAGATCAATCTGTACAAGTCCGGCTAAACCAAGAAATGGCCGGTTCCCGGACTTGCTTCGGTCACAAAGTGGAGAAGAAGGGTTGATTTGGGGAGGAAAGCAAAGAAAGGTGTTGAGACCAGAATAATTTTGGGAGAGTAGTGTCTCGACTTGTATCAGAGGACAGATCATCTATACAATGCATGTGAATCAATTATTAACTGAAAAGCTTCAACGAATAGTTTCTACTTTTATTATGGCTAATTGACCACCAATAATTTCTTATCTCATCTAGTACTATTAAGTCTTCTTTTCACGTCATTATAAAAATAAATACAGATTCAACTCATAAGAATAGCAACTACTTGGTCTTAAATATCATGCTAAGCAATTTGGAAGTGTTTTTTTTTGGCGAGGCCTTGATAATTTCAAGCAGTTATGCTCATCAACTGTAATTAAATTAATATTATTATTGATTGGTTTGAACCAAAAATGAAAGAAAGAACTATAAAGAGATTACCTGTTCCTCCATCAAATTAATCAACTCATCTGTATTAGATGGATCTCCTCGCTGCTCGTCTTTCTAAATAAAGTCAACCCACAGACTTTCAAGAGAGGATATGGATTTGAGGTCATAGGTTAAAGACTCCTTCACCTGTGGGCAACCCTTAATACTCAATGACTGAAGAGAAGTCCATCTTCGTAAATCAGGAAGAAACTTAAGAACCGAGCAATCAAAGAAGTGCAAACTCTTAATAGAGCCACTGTAGACTTCGTCGGATCCTTCCAGAGCAACCACGTTTTCATCATCATCTATACCAAAGCCTTCTAACTGATTGCAATTTGTAATAGACACATCTCGAAGATTAGAATTGTTTTGGAGGTATTTTTATCGGGAAGTATATAAGATCCTCAATATTTTCCAACCATAGGTGTACGAGAGATGTCTGGCTTCTCCCAACAGAGGATACGCACTTGTAGTCGACCTTTTCTAATACCAAGATCTCCAGAGAAGGAAATGAAGGAATTTCTGTTAGCTTTTGCATCCAATAATCCACAGAATCTGAAGACAGAGGACATGAATAACTCAACTCCTCCGGAAGGATTTGTTCCAATGAAACAAGGTATTTCAAGCTCTTGCAGCCAGTCAAGAAGAGACATATCAGTAAGCTGGAGATCTATCAAGGAAGAAAACCCGCCAACATCTAAACTCATCAATGAAAATACAAGAGAAAATTCCTGAGACGGGAGACTCTGGAAGTTGTTTAATCTCTTTGCAGTTTATAAGTTTCCAACGTATCCAAATTTGGAAGACAAGATGGGACACACATCCACTTGGGAAGGTCAAATCCATGAAGTTATGGATAGTCAAACTTTTCAAACCGCTAGAAGGTTGGAGAGCTTCAAATACTTGAACATTACACGACTTCTCTCAACTCTTCTTCACCCCAACGTAGAAACAACTCACGCAGATTCTGTTTTCCTTGCAAATTTGCCCTCTCAGCATCTATTGGATCTTTGACGTTCTTTAGATCCCAAATATCTAGCACCTCAAGAAAGTGTAGGTTTCCTATCTCTTCAATACCATCATCACTACATAGTTTTTGGCACCAAATAAACCAACTCTTGAAGGAACACTAGTTTTCCTACACCCAACACTACTGGGTTACTCCTCCAATTGTAAATGAACTTTCTAAGTTTTGTCAAATTATTGACATCTTTGGGAAGCTCACAATCGAAAAGATTGAGATACTCTATATTGCTGAGGTTGGCAAAAGACTCCCGGGTAACACCATGATCCCAGTACCATCCAAGTTAAGGTATCTTAACTGAGTTAAAGCTCCAAAATCTTCAGGTAATTCCTTCAGTAACGGACAATATTCGAAATTAAATATCCTCAGACTAGCAAGACCTACCACGGACTCTGGTAAGGCCTTTAAATGTTCACATCTACTGACATCCAGCGTTTGCAAATTGGAGAGGGTGGTGACAGAAATAGGTAACTCTTCAATTGGGTTGGCTAACAAATTTAGATATCTTAGATTTTTCAAACCAGAGATGGAGTCAGGAATGACTTTTAATTGAGAACGATGGAGATCAAGTGTTTGCAAATTACACAGACTTGTGACAGAATTAGGTAGTTTTACCATGTCCGTCCATGAGACTTGAAGATATCTTAATTTTTGTAAAGATTGAATGTTTGAAAGAATATTTTGAATATGAACACCATGGATCTCAGTCAATATCAACGTTTCTAAACTATAAAGTTTTCTGATGGACTGGTCATTCTTTACTTCCCTAATATCCACAAATGAGAGGCAGAGGTACCTTAAATGTCTGAGCTTAAAACTCAAAGAAGGCAACTTTGGATAGGAATCACGGTAATAATAATCTGGGTAAGAACCTACATGGAGTATACGCAAGTGCTTATTTACTGAGAATATAGAAGGATGCAGTTTTGAACCTGTAGGGATAAAAAGTGCCCGCAACTTCTTCGCGTTACTCAAAGTTTTCAGTGATATTGCTGATATATCTCCATCAAACTCTAACTGTAACCGGCGAACTGCAGAAACATCTTTAAACTTGCTTACCTTGAGGGATTCAAATTCATTTTCCCCAAGAGCATCCTTTGCAAGATCATGCACAAGATCATGCATCTGGCATGCCCCTATGTCTCGGAAATCATCCTTTATTAAATTATGAAAAAAGGAGCTCCACACTAGATTTTGAAAATATTCGTTTCCAATGTCTTCTATCGATTTTCTAGTTCTTACATCAGATGGTTTCAGAAATCCTTCTGCCATCCAGAGCTGAATCAAATTTTCTTTGTTGATGTACGAATTCTTAGGAAAGATTGAGCAATAAGAGAAGCATTGTTTCAAATGTGATGGCAAGTTATTATAGCTCAATTTTAAAACTGGTAAGACTTTTCTTTGACCTTCTGGTGCATTCCAAATGTCATCATTTTGAATTGATATCCAATCGATTCTTTGTTTTTTTGAATGCAGCAGACCTCCAAGAAATTTTGCGGCAAGTGGTAAACCACGACATTTCTTGGCTATCTCCTTTCCTATGCATTCCATCTGTGGAGTATTTGATGCCCCACCTGGAGAAAATGCTTTTTGCTGGATCAGAGACTAACATGCATCATCAGATAGTTGTCCCAACTTGTAGGGTGGAATACTCCCCCCTACAGTAGATGCAACTAGGTCTTTACGTGTTGTGATTAAAATTTTACTCCCTTGACCTCCAACGAGCAACACAGATTTGAGTATCTCCCAATGTTTCCAGATCTTCGTTCCATACATCGTCAAGTACAAGCAAATATTTCTTACCATGCAACTGTTCTCTAACTTTTATTCTCTAGCACATCGGAATTGGACATGCTATGAAATTTAGTCTGGATAATGGACTCCATAATGTTTGTCAAGATGTTTTTCACATCAAAACATTCAGATACATGGACCCACATTTTTAGCTCAAACTGTTTTTTTTACCAGCTCATCTTGGTAAATTAGTTGAGCTAATGTAGTTTTACCAAGTCCTCCCATTCCAACCAAGGAAATGACAGAAACTTTCTCAGAATTTTTAGCACAAGTTATTGATGATGATGATGTTAATAAGTTTATTATTTGGTTTGTATCATCTTTCCTTCCAACAATTTCTGGCTCGCTTGAAAATGATGTGGTATGTCGACTCTGTTGCTCACCGTGAGCAATAGTAGTGTCACTACTTTGAAGATGAAACTTATGCATATTTTCGGTAATTTCATCTAATCTTCGGTTGATATTCTTAATTTTCTTGGCCATTTGAAACGAAAAGCAAGTGGGTTGGAAGATGAAATGAAATCCAGTACCTTATGCTTCAAGCAGTCCCCTCTTTGTTCCCGACGTGAGGTTTCGTAGGAGAAGTCATCCATCACATCATCAGCTTCATATACCACGTCCTTTAGCCATCTCAACCAAAGTCTCACAGCTTGTTCCGTCACTTGCCTCCTTTCGGCATCAGCTACCACGGCAAGAATCATCTCGATGGTTGATCAACAGCTAGAACCAACTTGTTTAATATTTCTGTCACACCATTAGTCAGAATCCCATCTAACGCCATAGTGAGATAACTGAAAATCCGAACTGATGTTTAAGACCAAGTAGTTGCTATTCTTATGAGTTGAATCTGTATTTATTTTTTATAATGACGTGAAAAGAAGACTTAATAGTACTAGATGAGATAAGAAATGATTGGTGGTCAATTAGCCATAATGAAAGTAGAAACTATTCGTTGAAGCTTTTAAGTCAATAATTGATTCACATGCATTGTATAGATGATCTGTCCTCTGAAACTTTAATCATGATCGGTCCCAAGAGTATCCACTATCCAAGATATTCTGTCTGCTAAGACTTCGAATTTGTTATTGAAATGAATTATGAAGGAATTAGTAGTTGCCTAGCGGTAAAAAAATGCAGGGAGCAGCCAACAATCAAAAGTTATTGGTCCCGAAGACAGTAAATTAATTTGAGGAATTCCAAACCAAGACTTGACCGGTTGACCCCTTACTATTTTCTCTCCTTGTTTCCACTATCTATCAGCCCATTGATTATTCTTCTTCTTGTTTCCACTATCTATCAGCCCGTTGATTATTCTTCTTCTCAACCACACATGAGTACATTTGGGTGTGGGGAAGAGGGGAAGGGGACAATAGAATATACGAATCCCTATGAATTATTGTGTCGGAATGTAACCATGATCGACTTGTAAATGCAAAACTAACTGCTAGTGAAAAATGCAGTATTCTTTTTTCTTTCTTTTCTTTCTTTTTTTCTTTTTTTTTTTTTGTTTTTTTTTTTTTACCTAGTAAAGTAAAGATTTTGTTAGAAAAGGGAGAGCATGCAAAAGAACACCCAACCCACCAAAAAACCAACAAAAAACCAACAAAAGGAAGGCCCTCAAAACAGAACTATTTTAAGGAGTTTCGAAAAATGCATTCCTCTAGTTTACAATGACCATATAGATAGAAATTCCAGACATGAAAGGAAAATATCTAGCCCACTGATAAACTAGTGAAAAAAATGCAATTGTGGGGTGTATTCTGTCTCATGTAATTTTAGGAAATTTTGTTACTCGGACAATATATCCGTGTGGTGTATCCCTTCCCATTTCTAGATAGAGTTATGGATGGGATCTGAATAGTATGGATGAGAACAACAGACAATTTACGTGCCTCGAGTACTACTCCTACATGCTACAGGTATATATGATATAAATGTTTAACAACTAAACTTTACAATTGAACTTACACATATTATGCTGACACAAATAATATAAATAATTTATATATTTCTTTCCGCCTATTGTTCGACAATTCGAAGAAATGACACACGCTTCTTCTTCGAGGTGGAAGACTACTACAACAATATGTCAGATAACTCGGGTGAAGATTGATTCGTCTAGACTTAGATGGTTATGGAATCATCAAGAGGAGATAAATGAAAGTTGCATCAAGGTCTACAAGATGCACGAATGGGCTTAAGTAAACCAATGCAAATAAGTTAATAGATAACCACTTGGTTTTTGGGTCAAAGTGCAATTAAGACTAGCTACATTCATTTTATTTTTATCTTTGGATATTTCTTGCATATTTTATAGATGACGATGTGAGAAATGAAAGTACTTCCTTGAAATCAAATTTGTTTTTTTGCATGAGAGAATTTTGGTCAAAGGAAAGTGCTTCCTTCCTCATACATGGGCAAACCAAGTGACATGTACCAGCCAGTATCAGGATGCAATGGCATTGGTGCAAAAATACTAGTAAGCTCCGATTTGTTCATTACCATGACTTGCAACCCACTGGGAAGAAATCGTGTCCAACCTAGAGATAGGGTCAATCAGCATCGGATAGACCCGATCTCACTACAAGGGTGTTTCATGCAAAGCTTGAAGAGCTAAAGGAAGATCTTTTTACCAAGTCAATATTTGGCAGAGTAGCTACCCATGTGCATGTTGTTGAGTTTCAAAAAAGGGGTCTTCTCATGTTCATATGTTAATTATATTGAGGGACGAAGACAAATTACAAGGTCCCGATAATTATGATAAGATAGTGAGAGCAGCAATACCTAACCCTGAGGAAGAGCCAGAACTACACGAGTGTGTGAAAAAAAGATGGTAAATGTAAGAAAAAATTTTCCAGAAAGAGTTTTAGAAGTGTCTTGAGCAAGGAAAAGATGCATACCTGTTTTATAGGAGACGTAATGATGCCAGGCGCATACACAAGAGTAAAAGTTTTGTAGTAGATAATAGGATGGTTTGACTTATAACCCTTGGTTATAACGAGTATGATTGTCATATAAACGTAGAAATTTGTAGCAAGTGTGAGAGTGTTAAATATCTTTACAAGTATGTGTACAAGGGTTAGGATTATGTATCTTTTGGAGGCAACAAGAGACCATGATGAGATACAAAGGTATATCAATGCAAGATGGGTTTGTTCCCAAGAGGCAATGTGGAAGATCTTTAGCTTTCCTCTTTACAAGGTCTATCCTTCGGTAGTGAGATTACTGATACACCTTCCCAACCAACAGAGCGTCGGGTACTATGATTACCAAACGTTAGATGAAATTTTGTCCAGATGAAAGGAATTTGAGAACAACTTGTGAAATTCTTTAGAAAATGCTCGCGATCATCGAGCGAGAAACTTGTTATACCGTTGTTTATGGGTAAAAATCGTTTCCGCCGATTTTGGTAAATTCGGTAGGTGAGTGAGAAACTGGTTTAAACCCTAAACAAATGCGCCGCATAAGTGAGCACTTTCTAGATTCGAGAGATCAATGCAGACAAGTCCTACCTAAACCAAGAAATGGCCGTTCCGGACTTGCTTCGGTCACAAAGTGGAGAAGAAGGGTTGATTTGGGGAGGAAAGCAAAGAAAGGTGTTGAGACCAGAATAATTTTGGGAGAGTAGTGTCTCGACTTGTATCAGAGGACAGATCATCTATACAATGCATGTGAATCAATTATTAACTGAAAAGCTTCAACGAATAGTTTCTACTTTTATTATGGCTAATTGACCACCAATAATTTCTTATCTCATCTAGTACTATTAAGTCTTCTTTTCACGTCATTATAAAAAAATAAATACAGATTCAACTCATAAGAATAGCAACTACTTGGTCTTAAATATCATGCTAAGCAATTTGGAAGTGTTTTTTTTGGCGAGGCCTTGATAATTTCAAGCAGTTATGCTCATCAACTGTAATTAAATTAATATTATTATTGATTGGTTTGAACCAAAAATGAAAGAAAGAACTATAAAGAGATTACCTGTTCCTCCATCAAATTAATCAACTCATCTGTATTAGATGGATCTCCTCGCTGCTCGTCTTTCTAAATAAAGTCAACCCACAGACTTTCAAGAGAGGATATGGATTTGAGGTCATAGGTTAAAGACTCCTTCACCTGTGAGCAACCCCTAATACTCAATGACTGAGAAGTCCATCTTCGTAAATCAGGAAGAAACTTAAGAACCGAGCAATCAACGAAGTTCAAACTCTTAATAGAGCCACTGTAGACTTCGTCGGATCCTTCCAGAGCAACCACGTTTTCATCATCATCTATACCAAAGCCTTCTAACTGATTGCAATTTGTAATAGACACATCTCGAAGATTAGAATTGTTTTGGAGTATTTTTATCGGGAAGTATATAAGATCCTCAATATTTTCCAACCATAGGTGTACGAGAGATGTCTGGCTTCTCCCAACAGAGGATACGCACTTGTAGTCGACCTTTTCTAATACCAAGTACTCCAGAGAAGGAAACGAAGGAATTTCTGTTAAGCTTTTGCATCCAATAATCCACAGAATCTGAAGACAAGGACATGAATAACTCAACTCCTCCGGAAGGATCATATCCCTAAGTTCCAGCCGAGTCAAGGAAGGAAACAAAGGTATTTCTGTTAAGCTCTTGCAGCCGTTGATAGTCAAGGAAGAGACATATCAGTAAGCTGGAGATCTATCAAGGAAGAAAACCCGCCAACATCTAAACTCATCAATGAAAACCCTACAAGAGAAAGATTCCTGAGATACGGGAGCCGACTAATAGCTTCTGGAAGTTGTTTAATCTCTTTGCAGTTTATAAGTTTCCAACGTATCCAAATTTGGAAGACAAGATGGGACACACATCCACTTGGGAAGGTCAAATCCCATGAAGTTATGGATAGTCAAACTTTTCAAACCGCTAGAAGGTTGGAGAGCTTCAAATACTTGAACATTACACGACTTCATCTCCAACTCTTCTTCACCCCAACGTAGAAACAACTCACGCAGATTCTGTTTTCCTTTCAAATTTGCCCTCTCAGCATCTATTGGATCTTTGACGTTCTTTAGATCCCAAATATCTAGCACCTCAAGAAAGTGTAGGTTTCCTATCTCTTCAATACCATCATCACTACATAGTTTTTTTGGCACCAAATAAACCAACTCTTGAAGGAACACTAGTTTCCTACACCCAACACTACTAAGTTACTCCTCCAATTGTAAATGAACTTTCTAAGTTTTGTCAAATTATTGACATCTTTGGGAAGCTCACAATCGAAAAGATTGAGATACTCTATATTGCTGAGGTTGGCAAAAGACTCGGGTAACACCATGATCCAAGTACCATCCAAGTTAAGGTATCTTAACTGAGTTAAAGCTCAAAATCTTCAGGTAATTCCTTCAGTAACGGACAATATTCGAAATTAAATATCCTCAGACTAGCAAGACCTACACGGACTCTGGTAAGGCCTTTAAATGTTCACACCTACTGACATCCAGCGTTTGCAAATTGGAGAGGGTGGTGACAGAAATAGGTAAATCTTCAATTGGGTTGTCTGACAAATTTAGATATCTTAGATTTTCCAAACCAGAGATGGAGTCAGGAATGACTTTTAATTGAGAACGATGGAGATCAAGTGTTTGCAAATTACACAGACTTGTGACAGAATTAGGTAGTTTTACCATATGCGTCCATGAGACTTGAAGATATCTTAATTTTTGTAAAGATTGAATGTTTGAAAGAATATTTTGAATACCATGGATGTCACTCAATATCAACGTTTCTAAACTATAAAGTTTTCTGATGGACTGGTGATTCTTTACTTCCCTAATATCCACAAATGAGAGGTAGAGGTACCTTAAATGTCTGAGCCTTAAAACTCAAAGAAGGCAACTTTGGATAGGAATAACCTGAATAAGAACCTACATGGAGTATACGTAAGTGCTTATTTACTGAGAATACAGAAGGATGCAGTTTTGAACCTGTAGGGATAAAAAGTGCCTGCAACTTCTTCGCGTTACTCAAGGTTTTCAGTGATATTGCTGATATCTTCATCCAACTCTAACTGTAACCGGCGGACTGCAGAAACATCTTTAAACTTGCTTACCTTGAGGGATTCAAATTCATTTTCCCCAAAAGAGCATCCTTTGCAAGATCATGCACAAGATCATGCATCTGGCATGCCCCTATGTCTCGGAAATCATCCTTTATTAAATTATGAAAAAAGGAGCTCCACACTAGATTTTGAAAATATTCGTTTCCAATGTCTTCTATCGATTTTCTAGTTCTTACATCAGATGGTTTCAGAAATCCTTCTGCCATCCAGAGCTGAATCAAATTTTCTTTGTTAATGTACCAATTCTTAGGAAAGATTGAGCAATAAGAGAAGCATTGTTTCAAATGTGATGGCAAGTTATTATAGCTCAATTTTAAAACTGGTAAGACTTTTCTTTGACCTTCTGGTGCATTCCAAATGTCATCATTTTGAATTGATATCCAATCGGGATTCTTTGTTTTTTTGAATGCAGCAGACCTCCAAGAAATTTTGCGGCAAGTGGTAAACCACGACATTTCTTGGCTATCTCCTTTCCTATGCATTCCATCTGTGGAGTATTTGGTGCCCCACCTGGAGAAAAGGCTTTTTGCTGGATCAGAGACTAACATGCATCATCAGATAGTTGTCCCAACTTGTAGGGTGGAATACTCCCTACAGTAGATGCAACAGGGTCTTTACGTGTTGTGATTAAAATTTTACTCCCTTGACCTCCAACGAGCAACACAGATTTGAGCATCTCCCATTGTTCCAGATCTTCGTTCCATACATCGTCAAGTACAAGCAAATATTTCTTACCATGCAACTGTTCTCTAACTTTATTCTCTAGCACATCGGAATTGGACATGCTATGAAATTTAGTCTGGATGATGGACTCCATAATGTTTGTCAAGATGTTTTTCACATCAAAACATTCAGATACATGGACCCACATTTTTAGCTCAAACTGTTTTTTACCAGCTCATCTTGGTAAATTAGTTGAGCTAATGTAGTTTTACCAAGTCCTCCCATTCCAACCAAGGAAATGACAGAAACTTTCTCAGAATTTTTAGCACAAGTTATTGATGATGATGATGTTAATAAGTTTATTATTTGATTTGTATCATCTTTCCTTCCAACAATTTCTGGCTCGCTTGAGAATGATGTGGTATGTCGACTCTGTTGCTCACCGTGAGCAATAGTAGTGTCACTACTTTGAAGATGAAACTTATGCATATTTTCGGTAATTTCATCTAATCTTCGGTTGATATTCTTAATTTTCTTGGCCATTTTGAAACGAAAAGCAAGTGGGTTGGAAGATGAAATGAAATCCAGTACCTTATGCTTCAAGCAGTCCTCTTTGTTCCCGACGTGAGGTTTCGTAGTAGAAGTCATCCATCACATCATCAGCTTCATATACCACGTCCTTTAGCCATCTCAACCAAAGTCTCACAGCTTGTTCCGTCACTTGCCTCCTTTCGGCATCAGCTACCACGGCAAGAATCATCTCGATGATGAAGCTTCTTCAGTTCATCTTTGATCAACAGCTAGAACCAACTTGTTTAATATTTCTGTCACACCATTAGTAAGAATCCCATCTAACGCCATAGTGAGATAACTGAAAATCCGAAGATGTTTAGAAACCAAGAGCAATTCTTATGAGTTGAATCTGTATTTATTTTTTATAATGATATTGAAAAGAAGACTTGCTATTCTTATGAGTTGAATGATTGTATCAATTAGCCATAATGAAAAGAAACTTAATAGTACTGAAGCTTTTAAGTCAATAATTGATTCACATGCATTGTACTAGATGATCTGTCCTCTGAAACTTTAATCATGATCGGTCCCAAGAGTATCCAATATCCAAGATATTTTGTCTACCTTTGTAAGTTCGAATTTGTTATTCGAATGCATTATGAAGGAATTAGTAGTTGCCTAGCGGTAAAAAAATGCAGGGAGCAGCCAACAATCAAAAGTTATTGGTCCCGAAGACAGTAAATTAATTTGAGGAATTCCAAACCAAGACTTGACCGGTTGACCCCGATAAATTACTATTTTCTCTCCTTGTTTCCACTATCTATCAGCCCATTGATTATTCTTCTTCTTGTTTCCACGATAAAGTAGTATATCTATCAGAGTAGTTTGTATTTTAGTTTCAATTCTTCTTCAACTCTACACAATGAGTACATTTGGGTGTGGGGAAGATTGAAGAATGGACAATAAAATCAAAAGAAAATGAATGTTATTGATTATTATTGACCAATATTTCGGAAATGTAACTATACAATTTGATCTTAATTAAGACTAAATGAATAAATATTGCGATAAATGAAAACTAACGAATATTTTGCTAGTGAAAAATGCAGTATTCTTCCTTGTTTCACTATTTCTTTATTTTCTTTTTTTCTTCGGCCCGTTTTTTTTTTCTCAACCACACATGAGTTTTTTAGGAAGAGGGGAGGGGGACAATAGAATATACGAACCTATGAATTATCGTCGGAATGTAAAAGATTTTGTTAGAAAAAAGTATTTTGTTTTTGCCTAGTAAAGTAAAGCATTTTGCAAAAGAACACCCAACCCACCAAAAAACCAACAAAAAACCAACAAGGAAGGCCCTCAAAACAGAACTATTTTAAGGAGTTTTAAAATACATTCCTCTAGTTTACAATGACCATATAGATAGAAATTCCAGGACATGAAAGGAAAATATCTAGCCCACTGATAAACTAGTGAAAAAAATGCAATTGTGGGGTGTATTCTCTCATGTAATTTTAGGAAATTTTGTTACTCTGGACAATAGTCCGTGTGGTATCCCTTCCCATTTCTAGATAGAGTTATGGATGGGATATGAGCAGTATGGATGAGAACAACGGACAATTTACATGCCTCGAGTACTACTCCTACATGCTACGGTATATATGATATAAATGTTTAACAACTAAACTTTACAATTGAACTTACACATATTATCTTTGACACAAATAATATAAATAATTTATATTTCTGCCTGTATTGTTTGACGTATTCGAAGAAATGACACGTCGCTTCTTCTTGAGGTGGAAGACTACTACAACAATATGTCATGTGGATAATTTGGTGAAGATTGATTCGTCTAGACTTAGATGGTTATGGAATCATCAAGAGGAGATAAGGGCTGAGTTGCATCAAGGTCTACAAGATGCACGAATGGCTTGCGAAACCAGTGCAAATAAGTTAATAGATAACCACTTGGTTTTTTGGGTCAGTACCAATTAAGACTAGCTACATTCATTTTATTTTTATCTTTGGATATTTACTGCATATTTTATAGGATGACGATAAACAGTAAATGAAAGTACTTCCTTGAAATCTGAAATTTGTTTTTTTGCATGACAGAGAATTTTGGTCAAAGGAAAGTGCTTCCTTCCTCATACATGGGCACCCAGTGACATGTCTACCAAGTATCGTGGATGCAATGGCATTGGTGCAAAAATACGGTAAGCTCCGATTTGTTCATTACCATGACTTGCAACCCACTGCTAGGAAGAAATCGTGTCCAACCTAGATCGGGTCAATGCAATCGGATAGACCCGATCTCGACTACAAGGGTGTTTCATGCAAAGCTTGAAGAGCTAAAGGAAGATCTTTTTACCAAGTCAATATTTGGCAGAGTAGCTACCCATGTGCATGTTGTTGAGTTTCAAAAAAGGGGTCTTCTCATGTTCATATGTTAATTATATTGAGGGACGAAGACAAATTACAAGGTCCCGATAATTATGATAAGATAGTGAGAGCAGCAATACCTAACCCTGAGGAAGAGCCAGAACTACACGAGTGTGTGAAAAAAAGATGGTAAATGTAAGAAAAATTTTCCGAAAGAGTTTTCCGAGTGTACTGAGCAAGGAAAAGATGCATACCCTGTTTATAGGAGACGTAATGATGGACGGCGCATACACAAGAGTAAAAGTTTTGTAGTAGATAATAGGATGGTCGTGACTTATAACCCTTGGTTATAACAGAAGTATGATTGTCATATAAACGTAGAAATTTGTAGCAGTGTGGAGAGTGTTAAATATCTTTACAAGTATGTGTACAAGGGTCCGGATTATGTATCTTTTTGGAGTGCGGCCAAGAGACCATGATGAGATACAAAGGTATATCAATGCAAGATGGGTTTGTTCCCAAGAGGCAATGTGGAAGATCTTTAGCTTTCCTCTTTACAAGGTCTATCCTTCGGTAGTGAGATTACTGATACACCTTCCCAACCAACAGAGCGTCGGGTACTATGATTACCAAACGTTAGATGAAATTTTGTCCGATGAAAGGAATTTGAGAACAACTTTGACAGAATTCTTTGTGAAAAATGCTCGCGATCATCGAGCGAGAAACTTGTTATACCGTTGTTTATGGGTAAAAATCGTTTCCGCCGATTTTGGTAAATTCGGTAGGTGAGTGAGAAACTGGTTTAAACCCTAAACAAATGTCTTGCAAGTGAGCACTTTCTAGATTCGAGAGATCAATCTGTACAAGTCCTATAAACCAAGAAATGGTAGTTCAATTTGCTTCCGGTCACAAAGTGGTAAGAAGGGTTGATTTGGGAGGAAAGCAAAAGAAAGGTGTTGAGACCAGAATAATTTTGGGAGAGTAGTGTCTCGACTTGTATCGGAAGATGATCATCTATACAATGCATGTGAATCAATTATTAACTGAAAAGCTTCAACGAATAGTTTCTACTTTTATTATGGCTAATTGACCACCAATAATTTCTTATCTCATCTTGTACTATTAAGTCTTCTTTTCACGTCATTATAAAAAATAAATACAGATTCAACTCATAAGAATAGCAACTACTTGGTCTTAAATATCATGCTAAGCAATTTGGAAGTGTTTTTTTTGGCGAGGCCTTGATAATTTCAAGCAGTTATGCTCATCAACTGTAATTAAATTAATATTATTATTGATTGGTTTGAACCAAAAATGAAAGAAAGAACTATAAAGAGATTACCTGTTCCTCCATCAAATTAATCAACTCATCTGTATTAGATGGATCTCCTCGCTGCTCGTCTTTCTAAATAAAGTCAACCCACAGACTTTCAAGAGAGGATATGGATTTGAGGTCATAGGTTAAAGACTCCTTCACCTGTGGGCAACCCCTAATACTCAATGACTGAAGAGAAGTCCATCTTCGTAAATCAGGAAGAAACTTAAGAACCGAGCAATCAAAGAAGTGCAAACTCTTAATAGAGCCACTGTAGACTCTCCGGATCCTTCCAGAGCAACCACGTTTTCATCATCATCTATACCAAAGCCTTCTAACTGATTGCAATTTGTAATAGACACATCTCGAAGATTAGAATTGTTTTGGAGTATTTTTATCGGGAAGTATATAAGATCCTCAATATTTTCCAACCATAGGTGTACGAGAGATGTCTGGCTACTCCCAACAGAGATACAGCACTTGTAGTCGACCTTTTCTAATACCAAGTACTCCAGAGGAAACGAAGGAATTTCTGTTAAGCTTTTGCATCCAATAATCAGAATCTGAAGCAAGACATGAATAACTCAACTCCTCCGGAAGGATCATATCCCTAAGTTCCAGCCGAGTCAAGGAAGGAAACAAAGGTATTTCTGTTAAGCTCTTGCAGCCGTTGATAGTCAAGGAAGAGACATATCAGTAAGCTGGAGATCTATCAAGGAAGAAAACCCGCCAACATCTAAACTCATCAATGAAAACCCTTCAAGAGAAAGATTCCTGAGATACGGGAGCCGACTAATAGCTTCTGGAAGTTGTTTAATCTCTTTGCAGTTTATAAGTTTCAACGTATCCAAATTTGGAAGACAAGATGGGACACACATCCACTTGGGAAGGTCAAATCCCATGAAGTTATGGATAGTCAAACTTTTCAAACCGCTAGAAGGTTGGAGAGCTTCAAATACTTGAACATTACACGACTTCATCTCCAACTCTTCTTCACCCCAACGTAGAAACAACTCACGCAGATTCTGTTTTCCTTGCAAATTTGCCCTCTCAGCATCTATTGGATCTTTGACGTTCTTTAGATCCCAAATATCTAGCACCTCAAGAAAGTGTAGGTTTCCTATCTCTTCAATACCATCATCACTACATAGTTTTTTTGGCACCAAATAAACCAACTCTTGAAGGAACACTAGTTTTCCTACACCCAACACTACTGGGTTACTCCTCCAATTGTAAATGAACTTTCTAAGTTTTGTCAAATTATTGACATCTTTGGGAAGCTCACAATCGAAAAGATTGAGATACTCTATATTGCTGAGGTTGGCAAAAGACTCGGGTAACACCATGATCCAAGTACCATCCAAGTTAAGGTATCTTAACTGAGTTAAAGCTCCAAAATCTTCAGGTAATTCCTTCAGTAACGGACAATATTCGAAATTAAATATCCTCAGACTAGCAAGACCTACCACGGACTCTGGTAAGGCCTTTAAATGTTTACAGCTACTGACATCCAGCGTTTGCAAATTGGAGAGGGTGGTGACAGAAATAGGTAAATCTTCAATTGGGTTGTCTGACAAATTTAGAAATCTTAGATTTTTCAAACCAGAGATGGAGTCAGGAATGACTTTTAATTTAGAACGATGGAGATCAAGTGTTTGCAAATTACACAGACTTGTGACAGAATTAGGTAGTTTTACCATATCCGTCCATGAGACTTCAAGATATCTTAATTTTTGTAAAGATTGAATGTTTGAAAGAATATTTTGAATTTGAACACCATGGATGTGACTCAATATCAACGTTTCTAAACTATAAAGTTTTCTGATGGACTGGTGATTCTTTACTTCCCTAATATCCACAAATGAGAGGCAGAGGTACCTTAAATGTCTGAGCCTAAAACTCAAAGAAGGCAACTTTGGATAGGAATCAGGGTAATAATATGAATAAGAACCTACATGGAGTATACGCAAGTGCTTATTTACTGAAAATACAGAAGGATGCAGTTTTGAACCTGTAGGGATAAAAAGTGCCCGCAACTTCTTCGCGTTACTCAAGGTTTTCAGTGATATTGCTGATATATCTTCATCCAACTCTAACTGTAACCGGCGAACTGCAGAAACATCTTTAAACTTGCTTACCTTGAAGGATTCAAATTCATTTTCCCCAAGAGCATCCTTTGCAAGATCATGCACAAGATCATGCATCTGGGATGTCTCTATGTCTCCAAAATCATCCTTTTCTAAATTATGAAAAAAGGAGCTCCACACTAGATTTTGAAAATATTCGTTTCCAATGTCTTCTATCGATTCTCTATTTCTTACATCAGATGGTTTCAGAAATCCTTCTGCCATCCAGAGCTGAATCAAATTTTCTTTGTTAATGTCCCAATTCTTAGGAAAGATTGAGCAATAAGAGAAGCATTGTTTCAAATGTGATGGCAAGTTATTATAGCTCAATTTTAAAACTGGTAAGACTTTTCTTTGACCTTCTGGTGCATTCCAAATGTCATCATTTTGAATTGATATCCAATCGGATTCTTTGTTTTTTGAATGCAGCAGACCTCCAAGAAATTTTGCGGCAAGTGGTAAACCACAACATTTCTTGGCTATCTCCTTTCCTATGCATTCCATCTGTGGAGTATTTGATGCCCCACCTGGAGAAAAGGCTTTTTGCTGGATCAGAGACCAACATGCATCATCAGATAGTTGTCCCAACTTGTAGGGTGGAATACTCCCCCTACAGTAGATGCAACTAGGTCTTTACGTGTTGTGATTAAAATTTTACTCCCTTGACCTCCAACGAGCAACACAGATTTGAGCATCTCCCATGGTTCCAGATCTTCGTTCCATACATCGTCAAGTACAAGCAAATATTTCTTACCATGCAACCGTTCTCTAACTTTATTCTCTAGCACATCGGAATTGGACATGCTATGAAATTTAGTCTGGAGGATGGACTCCATAATGTTTGTCAAGATGTTTTTCACATCGAAACATTCAGATACATGGACCCACATTTTTAGCTCAAACTGTTTTTTTACCAGCTCATCTTGGTAAATTAGTTGAGCTAATGTAGTTTTACCAAGTCCTCCCATTCCAACCAAGGAAATGACAGAAACTTTCTCAGAATTTTTAGCACAAGTTATTGATGATGATGATGTTAATAAGTTTATTATCTGATTTGTATCATCTTTCCTTCCAACAATTTCTGGCTCGCTTGAGAATGATGTGGTATGTCGACTCTGTTGCTCACCGTGAGCAATAGTAGTGTCACTAGGTGCACTACTTTGAAGATGAAACTTATGCATATTTTCGGTAATTTCATCTAATCTTCGGTTGATATTCTTAATTTTCTTGGCCATTTTGAAACGAAAAGCAAGTGGGTTGGAAGATGAAATGAAATCCAGTACCTTATGCTTCAAGCAGTCCCCTCTTTGTTCCCGACGTGAGGTTTCGTAGGAGAAGTCATCCATCACATCATCAGCTTCATATACCACGTCCTTTAGCCATCCCAACCAAAGTCTCACAGCTTCTTCCGTCACTTGCCTCCTTTCGGCATCAGCTACCACGGCAAGAATCATCTCGATGGTTCTTTGAAGCTTCTTCAGTTCATCTTTGACACCCCAAGCCGGAGTAATCTCTTGATCAACAGCTAGAACCAACTTGTTTAATATTTCTGTCACACCATTAGTAAGAATCCCATCTAACGCCATAGTGAGATAACTGAAAATCCGAAGAAGATTTAGAAATCAAGAGCAATACAAATTGCAAAAACTATAGATAATAATCAGAACTGATATTTAAGACCAAGTAGTTGCTATTCTTATGAGTTGAATCTGTATTTATTTTTTATAATAAAAAGAAGACTTAATAGTACTGGATGAGATAAGAAATTATTGGTGGTCAATTAGCCAAGAGTACTAGATGAGAAGAAAATTATTGGTGGTCAATTAGCCAAGAGTATCCACTATCCAAGATATTCTGTCTGCTAAGAGGTCTACCTTTGTAAGTTCGAATTTGTTATTGGAATGAATTATGAAGGAATTAGTAGTTGCCTAGCGGTAAAAATGCAGGAGCAGCCAACAATCAAAAAGTTATTGGTCCCGAAGATAGTTGAAGACAGTAAATTAATTTGAGGAATTCCAAACCAAGACTTGAGCGGTTGACCCCTTCTTTGAAGTCGAACCTCGATAAATGAATAACTTGCCAAATGAATTATTTTCTCTGGTCCCGATTTGGGCAAAGGTGATAAATGAATAACATCGCTTAACGCATTAATGAATAAAAAAATATTGGATCCTTAACGGGGCCAATAGAAATATAAACGAATAATCCTTTGAATTATATATTAAAATAAATCAAAATACATAATCCAAGAAAATTTCACATAAAATATATGTAGGAATGAACTCAAAAACGATAAAGTAGTATGGATTTTTTAATTGAACTATGAGTAGTTTGTATTTATAGTTTGCAATAGTACGTATATTTTCTTAAACTCTACGTATTCAATTCATAAAATCGGATTAGTGGTCTCGATACAGAGTTCCGTAATTATTCTACACGTATGTTAACGATTGAACTTTGAATGTACCCTAATATAAAATCAAAAGAAAATGAATGTTAATTGAATTATAGATAAGAATTTGGACCAATATTTCCTAGGTATACTTATTCATTTCCTCCTATACAATTTAACTTCTTAATTAAGAAAATATTATCTAAATGAATAAATATTCGTTTATCGATAAATGAATACCCCGCTAAACGAATATTTTTTCTTAGTCCTGAGGGCATTCATTTATCGAAGTTCGACTGTATTTTCTCTCCTTGTTTCCACTATCTATCAGCCCATTAATTATTATTCTTCTTGTTTCCACTATCTATCAGCCCGTTGATTATTCTTCTTCTCAACCACACATGAGTACATTTGGGTGTGGGGAAGAGGGGAGGGGGACAATAGAATATACGAACCCTATGAATTATCGTGTCGGAATGTAACCATGATCGAATTGTAAATGCAAAACTAACTGCTAGTGAAAAATGCAGTATTTTTTGTTTTTTTTGCCTAGTAAAGTAAAGATTTTGTTAGAAAAGGGAGAGCATGCAAAAGAACACCCAACCCCCAAAAATACAACAAAAAACCAACAAAGGAAGGCCCTCAAAACATGACTATTTTAAGGAGTTTCGGGAAAATACATTCCTCCCAGTTTACAATGACCATATAGATAGAAATTCCCGGACATGAAAGGAAAATATCTAGCCCACGAAAAACTAGTGAAAAAATGCGGTTGTGGGGGTGTATTCTCTCTCATGTAATTTTAGGAAATTTTGTTACTCGGACAATATAGTCGTGTGGTGTATCCCTTCCCATTTCTAGATAGAGTTATGGATGGGATATGAACAAGATATGGATGAGAACAACGGACAGTTTACATGCCTCGAGTACTACTCCTACATGCTACGGGTATATATGATATAAATGTTTAACAACTAAACTTTACAATTGAACTTACACATATTGCCGACACAAATAATATAAATACTTTATATATTTGTTGCCTTTATTGTTTGTGATTAAGAAATGATTTATTCGCTTCTTCTTCGAGGTGGAAGACTACTACAACAATATGTTGTGGATAATCAAGTAAAGATTGATTGCCTAGACTTAGATGGTTATGGAATCATAAAGAGGAGATATAATGAGTTGCATCAAGGTCTACAAGATGCACGAATGGTGGAGAAACCAGATGCAAGTAAGTTAATAGATAACCACTTTCTTTTTGGGTTAGTACCAATTAAGACTAGCTACATTCATTTTATTTTTATCTTTGGATATTTCAAAATTTTATAGGATGACGACAAACAAGTTAAAATGAAAGTACTTCCTTGAAATCAAATTTGTTTTTTTGCATGACAGAGAATTTTGGTCAAGGAAAGTGCTTCCTTCCTCGTACATGGGCAGCCCAAGTGACATGTACAGTACATGCTCGTGGATGCAATGGCATTGGTGCAAAATACGGTAAAGCTCGATTTTCATTACAATGACTTGCAACCCACTCACAGGAAGAAATCGTGTCCAACCTAGGCCGGGTCAATCTGACGGATAGACCCGATCTCGACTACAAGGGTGTTAGTGCAAATCTTCAAGAGCCAAAAGGAAGATCTTTTTACCAAGTCAATATTTGGCGGAAGTAGCTGCCCATGTGCATGTTGTTGAGTTTCAAAAAAAGGGGTATTCTCATATTCATATGTTAATTATATTGAGGGACGAAGACAAATTACTAGCTAGAGAGTTTGTAAGTGAGCATTCTAGTTAGCTAGCAAAGTCTTCTAGTATTCAAACATTAGTTGTAGAATCACCAAAATCCCTTAGTGTCCTTTGGAGAGGAAGTTGAAGTTCTATACGGTATTTAGTTTGTGGAAATATAGTTTGTGCTCGATTTTGTGGCACCTACTCACCGCCGAGTTTGAAGGTTCAAGAACGTGAAACGCAAGTGATCCACCGGTTCTAATTCATCCGCATTTGGAGCGATTACAAGGTATGAATTAATAACCCGCTTCCGCATTTGATTTGTTCAACTTCCATATATATCAGTTGTATATGACTAACTTCCACCTATATGTATCTCTTCAAACCTCAATTTAATGAGGTAGTCTTAATAAAGCTTAGGGCTCTTCCAGCCCTTTATCCTTCAAAAAAAAAAAAAAAAAAAAAAAAAAAAACAACCCGTGAAAGTATGGATTTTGGCAACACGCATTTCTTTAAGATGACCCATGCACCTCCTTCCTAGCTATACGACCATCACCCTTGGATTTTTAGGAATGTGTCGTTGTCGTAGATAGAGAGCAACAAAATCTGGGTCATCGATGATAGAATACCATCTTTTAGATACTGACTTGAATACAAGGATTGATCTCACAGGTAGACATGTCAAAAGATGTCTTAACAGAACAGTGTCTTTCTCTATAACAGAAGAAGATGATTCAGTTGATGATGATGAAGACTCAGAAACCGTAGAAATCGTCATCCTCAGATTTCAAAGCTGCAGGTATATGCTTTGATGGGTTTTCTAGCAATATTTGCTGCTGTGCTTAGGGCATCCTATATTTATAGGCTTCACCGTCTATTCTTGGTAAGAGGTAGAAACATTCCAAGAAAAATAAATTTCCTACCCAAATTAGGCTACCTATTAGGGGAAAGAAAACAATTTCATGGTAGGTATATCCCTAATTTATTTCCTTTTTTTTGGGACGGGCAAGTATCCGGGCCTCTTAGTCTATAGAGGCCCGGTGGACAAAACAACAAGGCCCAGTAGACTAGACCGATAAGATCGTCAACCTCCCAAAATCCTGATGAATATCAAAATACACAAAGAACTCGGACAAAAAAAAAAAAAAAAAAAAAAAAAAAAAAGCTCTGACTAGATAAAGCTCTTGATCTACTACTTTGCATAACTGATGGCCATTGGGATCGGGGGAGAAACTTTGAAGCCCTGGAGTGCCTGCATGGCGATTGACGATTGCACGTAGTTTCCTTAAAGCCAGGGTATTGTTGGAAATGCAATTGCAGGATGATGAATAGTATTTAGTTTGGAGCTGAATTAGAATCTTGCTAGCCAGATTTTCTTGGGCCGAAAGGAGCCTGCAAATGTTGAAATAAAAATGCTTTCCCGTAAGCACTGATATAGACCAAGTTGCTCATATAGTAATGGATAAAACGGAGAAGTGCCAATGAACAGAGAAATTTTAACTCAATGCGGTTCAACATCATATCTTAAAAACTAAAAAGCAAGAGAAATTACTCACTGGTTTCTTAGAATTCTCTTATTGTGCTTTGAATTACTCACTGGTTTAAGGATTAATTTTGCTAAAAGTCATTTGTTTGCCGTGGGTTATATTGGAGACATGAATGAGTTCACTTCTTTATTAGGCTGCTACAATTCAGTTCTGCCTACCATTTATCTGGGGCTTCCTTTGGGTGATAAGTATAAAGCCATTCACAAGTGGGACAGAATAATTGACAGGTTTAATGCTAAGCTTGCAGGGTGGAAAAAACCTTATCTTACAAGAGCTGGAAAAATTGCTCTCATTAATAGTGTTCTTTGCAGTTTACCTGTTTACTTTATGTCATTGTTTGATATGCCTAAATCTGTGGAGCTCAAATTGGAAAGAATAATGAGGAATTTTTTGTGGAATGATAACAAAGGTCATAGGAAACTGCATTTGGTTAAATGGGATGTGATATGTAGAAGGAAGAGAAATGGAGGTTTGGGAGTTAAAAAAATTGAGAATTATGAATAATGCTCTCTTGGTTAAATGGTTATGGAGATTTTCAAATGAGTCTGAAGCTTTATGGAGGAAAATTGTTGAGGAAAAGTATGGTACTGATGGTCTCGATTGGCTTTCTAAACAGCCAAAAGGTTCATATGGTGTTTTTGTATGGAGGGGTATTATGCAGAGAAAGGAATTCTTATTAGACTAAGTCTTATGGGACAGACTAGATTGGATGGTGTGAAGATTAGCACTTAAGTGTATTAATCCCTTTAAAACAAAAAGTCCAGTTGAAAGCGAAAAAAATAATATCACTAGTTCTCTTCATTCTGAGCATTGAGATTTCCATATTTCCCACTAGCATGTGCAAATGACAGATTGTTTTTCAGAAATGTGAACTTTTCAATTGACCACCACCTCTCTAACTGTCCTTGAAAAACTACATATTTGCACAATGAGAATTGGTTCTGAATAAGTGCAATTGATTAACAGGTGAGGTTTATTTTGATCCGACACAAAATGGAGATTTAAGTTAGATTTCACCTGAGTGCAAGTTGTCCATTGTAGGTAATACCAAGAAAGCCTGCCATGCAGAAGAACCCTACTCTTTGGCCGCTAATCTAGATTTTGGGAAAGCACTCCCATAAGACTTAGGAGGTACTTTCTGAATTTTCCTTTCTTATGGTGTTTCTAGACTAGCACCCCATAAGACTTAGTCTTACAAAATTTTAGATTCAAAGTTAACAATGGTCAGAAAACTAGATTCTGGAAAGATGGGTGGCTGATGAATGATGCACTTTGCAATATTTTTCCTCATCTTTATGCAGCTTCAAGGTCTAAATTTCAATCTGTTGCTACTATATGTTCAAGTACTTTAACTGATCTTTTTGAAAAATTAAATCTCCCTAGAAGATTATCAGTAGAAGCTAATGGAGAATTCGATATCATTCATGAAAGTATGACAACTTTCAATTTAAATCCAAACTGTGAAGATATTTTTCATTGGGCTCTTACAGCAAAAAAGAAGTTTACAGTAAACTCTTGTTATAAAATTAAAGTTGCTCTCCAAGTGAAGATATATTTAGTGGCAAAAAAAATCCTCCAAAAGTGGCTTTCTTCATCTGGTGTTTAAGTCATTTCAGGTTTCCCACTAGAGACTCTCTCATCTGTAAAGGTATTGCAACATCATCAACCTGCCTCTTCTGCAATAATGATGAAACATCATCTCATCTTTTCTCACAGTGCGAGTTTGTAGTTGGAATATGGCAGCATTTTATGGGAAGATTGAATGTTTGTTTCACAATGCCTTCTAATGTCCCAGCAGCTCTTTTAGCCTGGCAACTGAATTTTGATACTGAGCAGAAGAAATTACTTTGGAATCTCTTAGCAGCAGCTATTCTTTGGTGTACCTGGAAGGAAAGAAATGCAAGGGTGTTTACAAACAAAGCTCATAATAAGGCTCATTTCATTCATATGGTGAAGTACAGCTTGTTTGAATGGGCTTTGGCTATCAAGGAATTTGAAGATGTTTCTTTTAATTCAGTTGTTGAGAATTGGGTTAATGTGTACTTCCCACCATAGTCTGTTTTAGGGTTTTTTTTCGGTTTTTAGACTTGCTTTGTCAAGTTTTTTTTTCCCTTCTTTCATTTCTTTTTTCTTTTCCCCTAGGCGGTTCAAGCCTCTTGTACCCCTTCTCTGATCAACAAATTCCTTTCTTTATCGATCAAAAAAAAAAAAAAAAAAAAAAAGCAAGAGAACTTACAGTTGATCCACCAGTATTCTGAGTAGTTGCACTTGCACCAGCTTCCGGCATATCTGCAGCCTTTCCTTCTCTATCAGCTGCCAAAACGGATTCATGTGAATTGGGTTATGCTCATCAACTGTAATTAAATTAATATTATTATTGATTGTGTTTGTTACCACAACTCAGTATCCTGAGATAAGGATGAAAATACCTGTGAAACCTTGGAAGATGTAGAGAACAATGTAATAAAATCATGAACCAAAAATGAAAGAAACAACTATAAAGAGATTACCTGTTCCTACATCAAATTATATTAGATGGATCTCCTCGCTGCTCGTCTTCTTGAATGAAGTCAACCCACAGTCCTTCAAGAGAGGATATGGATTTGAGGTCATAGGTTAAAGAATCCTTCACCTGTGGGCAACCCTTAATACTCAATGACTGAAGAGAAGTCCATCCTCGTAAATCAGGAAGATACTTAAGAACCGGGCAATCAACGAAGTCCAAAATCTTAATAGAGCCACTGTAAACTTCGTCGGATCCTTCCAGAGCAACCACGTTTTCATCATCATTTATACCGAAGCCTTCTAACTGATTGCAATTTGTAATGGACACATCTCGAAGATTAGGATTGTTTTGGAGTATGTTTATCGGGAAGTATATAAGATCTTCAATATTATTCAACCGTAGGTATACGAGAGATGTCTGGCTTCTCCCAACTGAGGATACGCACTTGTAGTCGACCTTTTCTAATACCAAGTCCTCCAGAGAAGGAAACGAAGGAATTTCTGTTAAGCTTTTGCAGCCAATAATCCACAGATCCCGAAGACAAGGACATGAATAACTCAACTTCTCTGGAAGGATCATATCTGTAAGTTTCAGTTGAATCAAGGAAGGAAACAAAGGTATTTCTGTTAAGCTCTTGCAGCCGTTGATAGTCAGATACCGAAGACAAGGATTCGAATGACCCAATTCTTCCAGAAGAAACATATCAGTAAGATGGAGATTTATCAAGGAAGAAAACCCGCCAACATCTAAACTCATCAATGAAAACCCTTTAAGAGAAAGATTCCTGAGATACGGGAGCTGCCTAATAGCTTCTGGAAGTTGTTTAATCTCTTTGCAGTTTATAAGTTCCAACGTATCCAAATTTGGAAGACAAGATGGGACACACATCCACGAGGGAAGGTCAAATCCCATGAAGTTATGGATAGTCAACCTTTTCAAACCGCTAGGAGGTTGGAGAGCTTCAAATACTTGAACATTACACGACTTGGAGTCCAACTCTTCTTCACCCCAACGTAGAAACAACTTACGCAGATTCTGTTTTCCTTGCAAATTTGCCCTCTCAGCATCTATTGGATCTTTGACGTTCTTAAGATCCCAAATATCTAGCACCTCAAGAAACTTTAGGTTTCCTATCTCTTCAATACCACCATCATCATTTGTTAGTTTTTCTGGCACCAAATAAACCAACTCTTGAAGGAACACTAGTTTTCCTACACCCAACACTGTTGGGTTACTCCTCCAATTGTAAATGAACTTTCTAAGTTTTGTCAAATTATTGACATCTTTGGGAAGCTCACAATTGAAAAGATTGAGATACTCTATATTGCTGAGGTTGGCAAAAGACTCGGGTAACACCATGATCCCAGTACCATCCAAGTTAAGGTATCTTAACTGAGTTAAAGCTCCAAAATCTTCAGGTAATTCCTTCAGTAACGGACATTCTTTGAAATTAAATATCCTCAGACTAGCAAGACCTACCACGGACTCTGGTAAGGCCTTTAAATGTTCACAGCTACTGACATCCAGCGTTTGCAAATTGGAGAGGGTGGTGACAGAAATAGGTAACTCTTCAATTGGGTTGAATGACAAATTTAGATAGCTTAGATTTTTCAATCCATAGATGGAGTCAGGAATGACTTTTAATTCAGAACAACGGAGATCAAGTGTTTGCAAATTACACAGACTTGTGACAGAATTAGGTAGTTTTACCATATCCGTCCATGAGACTTCAAGATATCTTAATTTTTGTAAAGATTGAATGTTTGAAAGAATATTTTGAATATGAACACCAAGGATGTGACTCAATATCAACGTTTCTAAACTATAAAGTTTTCTGATGGACTGGTCATTCTTTACTTCCCTAATATCCACAAATGAGAGGTAGAGGTACCTTAAATGTCTGAGCCTAAAACTCAAAGAAGGCAACTTTGGATAGGAATCAGGGTAATAACCTGGGTAAGAACCTACATGGAGTATACGCAAGTGCTTATTTACTGAGAATACAGAAGGATGCAGTTTTGAACCTGTAGGGATAAAAAGTGCCCGCAACTTCTTCGCGTTACTCAAGGTTTTCAGTGATATTGCTGATATATCTTCATCCAACTCTAACTGTAACCGGCGGACTTTAGAAACATCTTTAAACTTGCTTACCTTGAGGGATTCAAATTCATTTTCCCCAAGAGCATCCTTTGCAAGATCATGCACAAGATCATGCATCTGGCATGTCTCCATGTCTCCGAAATCATCCTTTATTAAATTATGAAAAAAGGAGCTCCACACTAGATTTTGAAAATATTCGTTTCCAATGTCTTCTATCGATTTTCTAGTTCTTACATCAGATGGTTTCAGAAATCCTTCTGCCATCCAGAGCTGAATCAAATTTTCTTTGTTAATGTCCCAATTCTTGGGAAAGATTGAGCAATAAGAGAAGCATTGTTTCAAATGTGATGGCAAGTTATTATAGCTCAATTTTAAAACTGGTAAGACTTTTCTTTGACCTTCTGGTGCATTCCAAATGTCATCATTTTGAATTGATATCCAATCCGATTCTTTGTTTTTTGAATGCAGCAGACCTCCAAGAAATTTTGCGGCAAGTGGTAAACCACGACATTTCTTGGCTATCTCCTTTCCTATGCATTCCATCTGTGGAGTATTTGATGCCCCACCTGGAGAAAAGGCTTTTTGCTGGATCAGAGACCAGCATGCATCATCAGATAGTTGTCCCAACTTGTAGGGTGGAATACTCCCCCCCTACAGTAGATGCAACTAGGTCTTTACGTGTTGTGATTAAAATTTTACTCCCTTGACCTCCAACGAGCAACACAGATTTGAGCATCTCCCATTGTTCCAGATCTTCGTTCCATACATCGTCAAGTACAAGCAAATATTTCTTACCATGCAACTGTTCTCTAACTTTATTCTCTAGCACATCGGAATTGGACATGCTATGAAATTTAGTCTGGATGATGGACTCCATAATGTTTGTCAAGATGTTTTTCACATCAAAACATTCAGATACATGGACCCACATTTTTAGCTCAAACTGTTTTTTTACCAGCTCATCTTGGTAAATTAGTTGAGCTAATGTAGTTTTACCAAGTCCTCCCATTCCAACCAAGGAAATGACAGAAACTTTCTCAGAATTTTTAGCACAAGTTATTGATGATGATGATGTTAATAAGTTTATTATTTGGTTTGTATCATCTTTCCTTCCAACAATTTCTGGCTCGCTTGAGAATGATGTGGTATGTCGACTCTGTTGCTCACCGTGAGCAATAGTAGTGTCACTAGGTGCACTACTTTGAAGATGAAACTTATGCATATTTTCGGTAATTTCATCTAATCTTCGGTTGATATTCTTAATTTTCTTGGCCATTTTGAAACGAAAAGCAAGTGGGTTGGAAGATGAAATGAAATCCAGTACCTTATGCTTCAAGCAGTCCCCTCTTTGTTCCCGACGTGAGGTTTCGTAGGAGAAGTCATCCATCACATCATCAGCTTCATATACCACGTCCTTTAGCCATCCCAACCAAAGTCTCACAGCTTCTTCCGTCACTTGCCTCCTTTCGGCATCAGCTACCACGGCAAGAATCATCTCGATGGTTCTTTGAAGCTTCTTCAGTTCATCTTTGACACCCCAAGCCGGAGTAATCTCTTGATCAACAGCTAGAACCAACTTGTTTAATATTTCTGTCACACCATTAGTAAGAATCCCATCTAACGCCATAGTGAGATAACTGAAAATCCGAAGAAGATTTAGAAATCAAGAGCAATACAAATTGCAAAAACTATAGATAATAATCAGAACTGATATTTAAGACCAAGTAGTTGCTATTCTTATGAGTTGAATCTGTATTTATTTTTTATAATAAAAGAAGACTTAATAGTACTGGATGAGATAAGAAATTATTGGTGGTCAATTAGCCAAGAGTACTAGATGAGAAGAAAAATTATTGGTGGTCAATTAGCCAAGAGTATCCACTATCCAAGATATTCTGTCTGCTAAGAGGTCTACCTTTGTAAGTTCGAATTTGTTATTGGAATGAATTATGAAGGAATTAGTAGTTGCCTAGCGGTAAAAAAATGCAGGGAGCAGCCAACAATCAAAAGTTATTGGTCCCGAAGATAGTTGAAGACAGTAAATTAATTTGAGGAATTCCAAACCAAGACTTGACCGGTTGACCCCTTGCTAGAGTCGAACCTCGATAAATGAATAACCTTGCCAAATGAATTATTTTCTCTGGTCCCGATTTGGGCAAAGGTGATAAATGAATAACATCGCTTAATGCATTAATGAATAAAAAAATATTGGATCCTTAACAGGGCCAATAGAAATATAAACGAATAATCACTGAATTATATATTAAAATAAATCAAAATACATAATCCGAAAATTTCACATAAAATATATGTAGGAATGAACTCAAAAACGATAAAGTAGTATGGATTTTTTAATTGAACTATGAGTAGTTTGTATTTATAGTTTGCAATAGTACGTATATTTTCTTAAACTCTACGTATTCAATTCATAAAATCGGATTAGTGGTCTCGATACAGAGTTCCGTAATTATTCTACACGTATGTTAACGATTGAACTTTGAATGTACCCTAATATAAAATCAAAAGAAAATGAATGTTAATTGAATTATAGATAAGAATTTGGACCAATATTTCCTAGGTATACTTATTCATTTCCTCCTATACAATTTAACTTCTTAATTAAGAAAATATTATCTAAATGAATAAATATTCGTTTATCGATAAATGAATACCCCGCTAAACGAATATTTTTTCTTAGTCCTGAGGGCATTCATTTATCGAAGTTCGACTGTATTTTCTCTCCTTGTTTCCACTATCTATCAGCCCATTAATTATTATTCTTCTTGTTTCCACTATCTATCAGCCCGTTGATTATTCTTCTTCTCAACCACACATGAGTACATTTGGGTGTGGGGAAGAGGGGAGGGGGACAATAGAATATACGAACCCTATGAATTATCGTGTCGGAATGTAACCATGATCGAATTGTAAATGCAAAACTAACTGCTAGTGAAAAATGCAGTATTTTTGTTTTTTTTGCCTAGTAAAGTAAAGATTTTGTTAGAAAAGGGAGAGCATGCAAAAGAACACCCAACCCCCAAAAATACAACAAAAAACCAACAAAAGGAAGGCCCTCAAAACATGACTATTTTAAGGAGTTTCGGAAAATACATTCCTCCCGTTTACAATGACCATATAGATAGAAATTCCAGACATGAAAGGAAAATATCTAGCCCACTGAAAAACTAGTGAAAAAATGCAATTGTGGGGTGTATTCTCTCTCATGTAATTTTAGGAAATTTTGTTACTCGGACAATATAGTCGTGTGGTGTATCCCTTCCCATTTCTAGATAGAGTTATGGATGGGATATGAACAGTATGGATGAGAACAACGGACAGTTTACATGCCTCGAGTACTACTCCTACATGCTACAGGTATATATGATATAAATGTTTAACAACTAAACTTTACAATTGAACTTACACATATTATGCTGACACAAATAATATAAATACTTTATATATTTGCTGCTGCTATTGTTTGACAGATTCGAAGAAATGACGCGTCGCTTCTTCTTCGAGGTGGAAGACTACTACAACAATATGTTGTGGATAACTGGGTAAAGATTGATTCGTCTAGACTTAGATGGTTATGGAATCATAAAGAGGAGATAAGGGCTGAGTTGCATCAAGGTCTACAAGATGCACGAATGGCTGGAGAAACCAGTGCAAGTAAGTTAATAGATAACCACTTTCTTTTTTGGGTTAGTACCAATTAAGACTAGCTACATTCATTTTATTTTTTTATCTTTGGATATTTACTGCAAAATTTTATAGGATGACGACAAACAGTTAAAATGAAAGTACTTCCTTGAAATCTGAAATTTGTTTTTTTGCATGACAGAGAATTTTGGTCAAAGGAAAGTGCTTCCTTCCTCGTACATGGGCAGCCCCCGTGACATGTACCAGCGGTATCAGGATGCAATGGCATTGGTGCAAAAATACGGTAAGCTCGATTTTTTCATTACAATGACTTGCAACCCACTCTAGGAAGAAATCGTGTCCAACCTAGGACCGGGTCAATCTGCATCGGATAGACCCGATCTGACTACAAGGGTGTTCCGTGCAAATCTTGAAGAGCTAAAGGAAGATCTTTTTACCAAGTCAATATTTGGCAGAGTAGCTGCCCATGTGCATGTTGTTGAGTTTCAAAAAAGGGGTATTCTCATATTCATATGTTAATTATATTGAGGGACGAAGACAAATTACTAGCTAGAGAGTTTGTAAGTGAGCATTCTAGTTAGCTAGCAAAGTCTTCTAGTATTCAAACATTAGTTGTAGAATCACCAAAATCCCTTAGTGTCCTTTGGAGAGGAAGTTGAAGTTCTATACGGTATTTAGTTTGTGGAAATATAGTTTGTGCTCGATTTTGTGGCACCTACTCACCGCCGAGTTTGAAGGTTCAAGAACGTGAAACGCAAGTGATCCACCGGTTCTAATTCATCCGCATTTGGAGCGATTACAAGGTATGAATTAATTGTTGTGATCTTGCAACAATGAACAGCACGTTAGATGTATCGAAAATAATATGTAAAGAACTAATGCGAAACAACTCTACCAAAATAACTTGACGAGGGCAGAATCACAGGTTCAACAAGTTGTCCTTAACACATTAGTTCGCGGGTATACTCGAGTTGAGTAATGCTAAACCCCTCACAGCGAAGATGTGTCCAGGATAAGACGGCCCGATATAACTTGAGTTAGCACAACGCAAGTTACCCTCTCTTCGAACTCCGCAACGGGGATGGAGATAAAACGTACGGAGAAAACCCTAGAATAAAGAAGAATTTTTCGGTATGTTGAAAACAGATTTTCGAGTTGTATTTATAGGATGAAATACTTGCAAATCAAGTTAGGTTTTGGTTTTCTTCAAAAACAAGTAAAGGAATTTTACCATAAATAGAACTCTTAAGAATTAATTTTGGAATTAATTTTCTCAAGAAAAAAACTCGCCAAAAAATAAATCCGTGTAGAAAAGGAACTTGGTGCATGGCATACGCGCATATCGCATGGGCAAAAATATGTATTTTTGCCCACCCGCTCCACCCACGTTTTACAATTCATACATAAGTGTATGGTTATATAGTGGAGCTCATCTTTAGTTTTCCACAATGTGGGACTAAAGGTTCCACTTCATTCACCCAAAAATGAGTGAGCATCCTTAGACCCTTAGGTCATTAGATCAAACCACACCAAGACCATAAAACCTTTTAATTAAAACTCATTTTCTCCAACATTAATAACCACGTTGTCATCATCATTTATACCAAAGCCTTCTAACTGATTGCAATTTCCAATAGACACATATTGAAGATTAGAATTGTTTTGGAGTATGTTTATCGGGAAGTACATAAGATCCTCAATATTATTCAACCATAGGTTTACGAGAGATGTCTGGCTTCTCCCAACAGAGGATACGCACTTGTAGTCGACCTTTTTTAAATCCAAGTACACCAGAGAAGGAAATGAAGGAATTTCTGTTAAGCTCTTGCAGCCGTTGATAGTCAGATACCGAAGACAAGGATTCGAATGACCCAATTCTTCGGAAGAAACATATCGATAAGCTGGAGATCTATCAAGGAAGAAAACCCGCCAACATCTAAACTCATCAATGAAAACCCTTTAAGAGAAAGATTCTGAGATACGGGGGCTGCCCTAATAGCCACGGAAGTTGTTTAATCTCTTTGCAGTTTATAAGTTCCAACGTATCAAATTTGGAAGACAAGATGGGACACACATCCACGAGGGAAGGTCGAATCCCATGAAGTTATGGATATTCAACCTTTTCAAACCGCTAGGAGGTTGGAGAGCTTCAAATACTTGAACATTACACGACTTGGAGTCCACCTCTTCTTCACCCCAACGTAGAAACAACTCACGCAGATTCTGTTTTCCTTGCAAATTTGCCCTCTCAGCATCTATTGGATCTTTGACGTTCTTTAGATCCCAAATATCTAGCACCTCAAGAAACTTTAGGTTTCCTATCTCTTCAATACCACCATCATCTCTACATTCAGGCACCAAATAAACCAACTCTTGAAGGCAAACTAGTTTTCCTACACCCAACACTGTTGGGTTACTCCTCCAATTGTAAATGAACTTTCTAAGTTTTGTCAAATTATTGACATCTTTGGGAAGCTCACAATTGAAAAGATTGAGATACTCTATATTGCTGAGGTTGGCAAAAGACTCGGGTAACACCATGATCTCAAAGTACCATCCAAGTTAAGGTATCTTAAGCGAGTTAAAGCTCCAAAATCTTCGGGTAATTCCTTGGTAACGGACAATCTTCGAAATTAAATATCCTCGGACTAGCAAGACCTACCACGGACTCAGTAAGGCCTTTAAATATTTACAGCTACTGACATCCAGCGTTTGCAAATTGGAGAGGGTGGTGACAGAAATAGGTAACTCTTCAATTGGGTTGGCTGACAAATTTAGATATCTTAATTTTTGACAAATTTAGGATGGAGTCAGGAATGACTTTTAATTGAGAACGATGGAGTCAGGGATGGCCTTACTTGTAGATGAAACAACGGAATCATTTGTTTGGGCGTTCCAATCATTTCTTAATGCAATGTCCGAAAACATCCAAAAACTATTTTTTCAGACCAAGCCCAAGCAATTGGTAATGCTATAGAGCAGGTTATGCCAGATACACATCATCGCTTGTGTTTGTGGCACATATATCAGAATGCAGCGAAGCATCTCTCTCACATTTATGCGCTAATACGATTTGCAAAAGATTTTCAAAGTTGCACAATGCACAATCTTGAGGCGAGAAGAAGAGTTTGAGACACTTTGGGTTTCTATGATTACAAAGTACTCTTTGTCTGAAAATGAATGGCTAAGCAACTTGTATTCTTTACGAGAGAAATGGGCTCCTGTGTATGGAAGAGAACATTTTTGTGCAGGAATGACATCAACACAAAGAAGTGAAAGTGTTAATAGTTTTGTTAAGGGTTATGTGAACTCCAGCCTCCGCATAAATGATTTTATAACGCAGTATGAGAAAGCAAATATGAATTGGAGGGAGAAAGAGCTTCAAGCAGATTATCGCTGTAAGCAAATTACTAAACCTGTTTTAGTATCTGCAATACCTTTCGAAAGGCAAGCATTCAAGATATATACTTCTAAAATTTTCAAAATGTTTCAAGACAAGCTTAAAAAAATTGGCTGTTATTTGGAACATATTGAAAGTGAAAATGATTTGATTTCTATTCATAAGGTGGAGATGCTAGTTCCCTTCAAGAATGACAAAGACCGCAAAGTGCATTTTGATAAAAAAGAAAAGAAAGTAGAGTGTAGTTGCAATGGTTTTCAATTTACAGGCATATTATGTGTTCATGCATTGCGAGTACTTCTTTCAAGGAAAATATCAGAGATTCCTACGAATTACTTTCTTAAGAGGTGGACTATGAAAGCAAGAGACGGTATTATTGTTGACAATTTGGGGGCTCCAATAGTAGCAGATTACAATGAATCCTCAAGTGTGCGTTATAGTGACCTAGCAAATACAGCTCTTGTTGTTGCAATGAAGGGTCCATAGATGAAGAGTCTAGTTCCATTGTAAGACGCCATTTGGCTGCTTGTACAGAAGAACTCATCGTCTACCAGAAAACTTTGGAAACAGAGGCAACAAAGTGCCAAGAACAGGAAACTAAACAAGTTGGTAATGTCAAAGGTCCCAATTCCAAAAGAAGGAATGTTGATGAACAAACTAAAATTAGGGATCCGCCGATAAAGAAGAAGAAGAAGGGTGAAGAGGATGGTAAGTACAAGTCGGCATTGGATATAGCTTTCAAGAAAAAAACTCCCAAGAGGGCACCCAAAAAAGACATTCAGGTAGTATATATTTTCTTTCTTATTTGCTTTGTTGGTTTTTGCTAAATAATAAATACATTTTCATTTTACTTTTTGTTCGTCAAACAGGGTACTGCTGTTTCGCAACCAACCTATAGTACTGGTGTTGGCGCCTCTACTGCTGCTAATGGAAACAAAGGATAAGTTGATTTATAATGTCTTCCATCTGGATTCATTTTTAATACCTTTTGTTCCTAATCCTTTGAATTTACTTTGTTAGTTTACATATAGAGAGGTAGTTTCAGATTCGATTGGAATGATACATTTTGTTTTAGTTACTGCTGTACTGGATCTCAATCATTAGACTTTCTATGAAACTTCTTTGTATCTCTTATGTTTTTAGTTTACAAAATTCCATTCATTCTCTTCCCCAATATGGTTTATGCATATTAATGATTTCAAGGGCTAATGCTGGAGACCGGTTCGGCTAGTATGGTGACGGGATCCATACTTAGAGTATGAAACCCTTCCATAAAGATGACACCTAGCACTATTTAATGTCTCATTTTATTAAAAACGGTTAATGAATAATTAGTTTTAACAAATTCCTAATTTTTTGGTCTTACCTTTTTAAACGTGATTCCCATTTATTATAAGATTAACCAGATTTCCTAAAAAGAAAAAAATAAAAGATATTTAATGATAGAAAAAATTTAGAAAATCTTTCTAAACGTGACCAGTTTTAACCATAGAGAAATACATTACTCTTTATAAAAATCTTACTCGTCTTCTTTGTTAAAAAATTAATACTTGTGAAATCATGTCGAGAAGAGAATGTATTAATCAGTGGGATCTTAATCTAATACCAGAAGAAGTAGTTGATCAAAATTCCAATAATTTAGATCAATGCAATGATGGTCAATGGGAACTAGAGTCGGAAGGCAGTGACGATGATATTGCAGGTAATCAAAACCCTAACTATTTTACTTTATGATGATAATGAATTCATAACTTATTTTGATAGTGATTTCTCTAATGTTGGTTCAGATAAAACAGATGTAATTGATGAACATAACTTATTATCTGAAGAAGTTTTAGAAAAAAGTTCACATAACAGATTAGCTTATGATATACAGTAAAAGGAAGCGTGTTTTGGTCGAGGAGGAGAAAATGTATGAGTTCTACAATCGGTATGCCGAGAAGAGTTGGTTTTAGTATTCGTAGAGGTTTATTAAACGTACAAAAGATGATAAAATTCGGAAAAGGGTCATCCTTTGCTCAAAACAAGGTTTTAAAAGAGACACGTAAAGGGACACCACAAAAGGCACGCCTAGATATGCGTACGGGATGTATGGCACGCATTCGGTGTATTGCTAAGGGTGATCAATTTGTTGTAACGAAATTCATCGAAGAACATAATCACAAACTTGTAGATTCAACAGAGGCACATCTTCTAAGGTCCCAAAGGAAGATATTGCCGCAACAAGCTAAATTTATGGAATCACTTCATTCTGGAGGTTGTGGACCAACTTTCGGATATTTGGTATTATGAGTGGTGAACTTGGTGGTCCACAACATTTGAACTTTACCCAAATTGATTGCAAGAACGAGTTTCAGAAAAGACGAAGGGAGATATACAAAGAAGGGGATGCTCAAGTTGCTTTAAATTATTTCAGGCGTATGAAGAAAGAAAATCCAGATTTTATTTATGAAGTACAAGTGGATGAAAACGACCAAGCATGCAACTTATTTTGGGCAGACGCAAAAGCAAGAATAGATTATGGATTTTTTGGAGATGTAGTTTGTTTTGATACCACATTTAAGACTAATAGATACAGCATGCCATGTGCGCCATTTGTGGGTGTTAATCATCACGGAATGTACGTGTTACTTGGGATGGCCTTACTTGTAGATGAAACAACGGAATCATTTGTTTGGGCGTTCAATCATTTCTTAATGCAATGTCAGAAAAACATCCAAAAACTATTTTCAGGACCAAGCCCAAGCAATTGGTAATGCTATAGAGCAGAGTTATGCCAGATACATCATCGCTTGTGTTTGTGGCACATATATCGAGAATGCAGCGAAGCATCTCTCACATTTATGCGGTATCTGATTCGCAAAAGATTTTCAAAGTTGCCTGTACAATGCTGAGACTGAAGAAGAGTTTGAGACACTTTGGGTTTCTATGATTACAAAGTACTCTTTGTCTGAAAATGAATGGCTAAGCAACTTGTATTCTTTACGAGAGAAATGGGCTCCCGTGTATGGAAGAGAACATTTTTGTGCAGGAATGACATCAACACAAAGAAGTGAAAGTGTTAATAGTTTTGTTAAGGGTTATGTGAACTCCGACCTCGCATAAATGATTTTATAACGCAGTATGAGAAAGCAAATATGAATTGGAGGGAGAAAGAGCTTGCTGGATTATCGCTGTAAGCAAATTACTAAACTGTTTTAGTATACGCAATACCTTTCGAAAGGCAAGCATTCAAGATATATACTTCTAAAATTTTCAAAATGTTTCAAGACAAGCTTAAAAAAATTGGCTGTTATTTGGAACATATTGAAAGTGAAAATGATTTGATTTCTATTCATAAGGTGGAGATGCTAGTTCCCTTCAAGAATGACAAAGACCGCAAAGTGCATTTTGATAAAAAAGAAAAGAAAGTAGAGTGTAGTTGCAATGGTTTTCAATTTACAGGCATATTATGTGTTCATGCATTGCGAGATGTATCACAGATAATATAGTTATAGCTCATGAACTTGTTGATTCCATGAAGAAAATTAAAGCTAAAAATGGTTGGATGGCTATCAAACTAGATATGTCAAAAGCTTTTTGAGAATAGAATGGTCTTTCTTAATTAGTACTTTACAAAACCTTGGTTTCTGTAATGAGTTTTGTCAGATGATTGAGCAATGTGTAGGTACTGTCTCTACTTCTATCTTGCTAAATGGATCTCCAGGTGAGGTTTTCTCTCCCCAAAGAGGGCTCAGACAAGGAGATCCCCTGTCTCCTTATCTGTTTATACTTTGTATGGAATCCTTCTCTAGGTCTTTACTACAAGCTGAACATAATAATCTGATTCATGGTATCAAAATTAATAAATATTGTCCTGCAATTTCTCACTTGTTTTTTGCAGATGATTCTCTGATCTTTGCAAAAGCAAATAGTAAGGAAGCTAGAAACCTTTTGAACATTATTGATCAGTTTAGCACCTTCTCTGGTCAGTCCATCAATTACCAAAAATCAGGTATTGCTTTTAGCAAGGGAGTGCCTAATCAGGTAAAAAATGAAATTTCTAGCATCTTTAATATTAAGAAATTAGCACTTAATGATAAATACTTAGGTGTTCCCTTACTGCTTCAGAGAAACAAAACTCAGTCCTTTAGGCCTCTTCTAGACAAGTATGGAGATAGATTATCTTGCTGGCAAACTAAATTCTGAATTATCCGGGTAGAAGCTGTATTGGTCCAATACGTACTTAGTAGTCTCTCTTCTCACCACATGTCTGTGTTTCCAATTCCTATAACCATTACTGATAAGATGGATTCTATCCAAATGAGATTTTGGTGGAATAAGAAACAAGGAAAAAAAGGCTGTTATTTCAAAAAATGGAAATGTGTAGCCCAACCTAGAGAATTAGGTGGTTTGAACATTAAACAATCTGAAATTATGAACTTAGCTTTACTTGCTAAACTGGCCTGGAGATTACTTCACTCTCAAGATGCTTTATGGTTTAAAATTATGAAAGGGAAATATTTTCCTCTCACTAATCCTCTAAATGATTCTCTATCTGTGCATGGTTCTTGGATTTGGAATGGTATTTGTAGGGGTATAGAAATAATTAAGAAATATGCTGTTTGGGAGGTTGGAGATGGCTTGGATATTTTAATTTGGAAACATAGATGGATACCATCAATTTCTAGCAGGGTTACTAGTCACTTAAGTTCCACTAACATGAGAACTGTTTCCCAACTTATTGATGCTGACACCAAATCCTGGAATCTTCAAACTCTTAATGCTCTTTTTGATAATCATACTGTGAATGCCATCACTAATATCGGGATCCCATTTCGTGGAAAATTTTGCTTTAGATGGCAACCAAATCCTAATGGTAGTTTTTTAAGTAGCTTGACCTATAGGGCCATTCTCAACAGTAGAAACCATGAGGAAGGAATTAGTAACACTGTGCCTATCTCTTGGAAACATTTCTGGAAATCTAAACTCCCTAAAAATATCCTACACTTCTGTGGAGATGCTTACTGGGGATTGTCTCCCCATAGGAGTAAATCATGTCTAGACAACGTAACAATGTAAACTCTAGTTGCCCTTTCGTAGCCAACACATTGAAAGCTTGAAACATTTGTTCATTGATTGTACTTTCTCTAAGATGGTGTGGAATTCTACTAACCCTGCTCTCATGAGTACTATCAATAATGTGGCTTCATTTCAGGATTGGCTAATCTCCCTTTTCCAGGTAAGTAATCCATCCAATAATGATACTATTCTTCAATGGTCTGCTTTCATTATGTGGCATATCTGGAAATGTAGGTGCAAGAAGGTTTTTGAGGCTTACCAAGACACCCAGAGTCAAGTAGTTTACTTGATCAAGTCAGATTATAATGAATGGAATTGTTTTCTTAATGCTAACACTTCTATAGCCACTCCAAACATAAGACCAGCTATCTTAACATGGGAAAAACCAGATCATCCCTATATAAAAATCAATTGGGATGCTGCATTTGATGAAGTCAGTAAGAATGTAGGCATTGGACTAATCAGTAGGTGTTTTGCAGGTGTCACAGATGGAGCTAGATGCTTCTCAGGGCTAAAAAGCATTAGACCAGAGCAGTAAAAGCAAAAGCTCTCCTTGAAGTCTGCATTGTGGGCTAGATCAAAAAGGCTATCGGAATGTGCATTTAGAGGGCATTGCTTAAACGTTGTTAATGCTTTGAATGGTAGTATAAACGTAATAAAGTGGACTACAAAAACTTAATTACTGATTGTGGTAGTATTTTGAATTCTTTTCTGAGTTGGAAATGCACTCATGTGCCGAGAAATGTAAACCATGTTGCGCATAAACTTGCAAAACATGGTATAGAGTCTCAATCTGTAGAGGAATGGTCTTCCACTCTCCCTGCTTGGGTACAACAATATACCCAAAGGGATGAATCTATGTAATCCTCTTCCATTTTTAATAAAATTTTCATCTTTCGTATTAAAAAAAAATAAAAATAAACAACATCTGTTGTAGGGTTTTCTCTTTTTCACTCTCATTCTTAGTTTTTCACTCTAAAATAAACGGATTATTTTAGAGAGATATAAAGGACGATGAAGAGGACAGAATTATCTCAAGTCACCCTTGAAGTACAGAAACTAGACGTAGAACATGATGGGAGAGTGATCGTCTTAGTGAACACCATAATATGAACCAAGCTGGAACTGCCCAAATAGTTTAGTCCTCCACTGGAAGCCTGAGACCCCGGTTTTGAACCAAACTGCTTTTCCCAATTTCGTGAGCTTAATTAGTTCTCGTATTTTCTTTTCAGTCTTTACGTCTTCGTTTTGGTACTTTGAGATTTTGTTCAAAAGTATTTAAAAGCAATATATTTGATACCAAGATTACTGCTAAAATGTAACTCACATAACTCAATTTACTCCAGCATCTTATTAGCACTTCCCCTCTAAAATAAGAAGTCGGACCATGATACTAAAAGGAATAAAAATTTCGTAAAAATTTATGATAATTTAAAAATAGAAGAAACAACAATTAATATAAAATGTCACTTATGTTTTGGTAGTTATTTGCCAATTCATAGTAAACACATTTATCACGAGTTTTTCTTGTTTGTGAGAAACAAAATAGGCATGAAACAGTAGCATAAGAATCTCACCTTCAGAATTGATTGCTCGGACTGTGTTCAAATTTGATTATATATTACATATAGTTAGCTCAGACATTCCACTACAAAATGCTGCACAATTTTTCTTTTTTTGAGTGAAAAGTTTAAAATGTATTAAAATAACTCTGCCTCTGGGGGCAGAGCCAGGAATTATGAGATTGGTGTGCAAACAATTTGTTATGGGCGCAAAAAAGATTTTCAGGGGTGCAAAGAAGCCAAATCAAGCTTTTATATATAAAAAGAAAATATTTGTTAGGCCTAAATTAGGCTTTGGACTTTGGAGCCATCTAGGCAGGGGTGCAATTGCACACCCTTGCAATGGGCTGGCTCCGCCCCTCTAGAGAGAAGATTGGGGAAGACACAACCCGAAGTGCCAAGCACTGCCCACCTTGAATGGATCACCCTGAGTTCGCGGCTATAGGTAAATGTCCCCGGGTCATCTGATTGTCCCGCAGTGTCCCAACCATAGTCACCAGTGAACTTTAAATCAGAAGCATTTGTGCTTCTGATATCCAAACGCGCTAAAGATTTCTTGATATATTTTTAAATCTACTTCGTACTCTAAAAACATTTTCATGATCATGTAAGTGTTAGCATTAGCAATAAATAAACCATTATGAATCTTAAATTTATCAAGTGACCTATAATATGCATCTTGACCACTCTTTTCACACGAAATTTGACTTGTTCTAAATCCACACGTTGAACAGTAACGATGTCAACGAAGTGTAATATAATATTCTTCTTTATCAATTTGCCCCACAACATCTTTAATAGGGTTTTCTTTTTCTTTTTTTCACTCTCATTCTTGTTTTCTCCTCACTTCCAAAACCGCCGCCGCCAGCACCGCAGATGATGGAGTCCGATGTCCATGATCATCGTAAACAACAAGATATTATTAGCAAAATGATCTATCCTCTCACGCAAGAGTTGTATTCATATACTCTCTGCATTCAATTTTTGTTGATATTTCTATAGGGCCTTTAATGCATTAAGCGAGGTTATTCATTTATCACCTTGGTCCAAGTCGGGACTTGAGAAAATTATTCATTTGGCGAGGTTATTCATTTATCGAACATTCGTTTATCAAGGTTTGACTGAACTAACAAATATTTTTAGCATTGTTCTTGACTATAGGCATGCGTCTGGGATCGAATTTGAATGTGGCATATATGCATGATATACATTGGCATATATGCATGATATATCTTGGTTTAATCTTCAACATACTCTGCAATGAACCAACGCCATTAACGTGAATTTCATTAGCAAAAGAGGAAGTACTACTTTATTCTGATTAGTTATGTCCACTGCACTAATGGGTGTCCCTTTATTTGCAAGCCCCTTCCGAAAGATGAAAGTTTAGTGGAAGTAAGAATAATTGATTCTACATAAACAAAAGTCAAACCTCGATAAATGAATGCCCTCGAGACCAAGAAAAAATATATGTTTAGCGGGGTTATCTATTTATCGATAAATGAATATTTTATCTATTTATCGATAAACAAATATCTATTCATTTATACAATATTTACTTTGTTAAAAAGTTAAATTGTATAGGAAAAGATGTACAAATATAACTTTTAGTGAGTAACGAATGATGAGAATGACCCTGAACCAGATCATCGTAGCGTAACATCGTACCAAATTTGTCATCTAAAGATGCTTTTCAAGCGATGGTCACTTCAAAAAATTACTTGCTACAACATGAGAAAAATATTCCAGTAATTGTGCAAGCATTGCATAAAATTAAGGATACGGTATTTTAGTTTATATATATATTATATATAATTTAGTGATTATTCGTTTATATTTCTATAGGGCCTTTAATGTCGTAAGCGAGTTTATTCATTTATCACCTTGGTCCAAGTCGGGACTTGAGAAAATTATTCATTTGGCGAGGTTATTCATTTATCGAACATTCGTTTATCGAGGTTTGACTGAACTAACAAATATTTTTAGCATTGTTCTTGACTATAGGCATGCGTCTGGGATCAAATTTGAATGTGGCATATATGCATGATATACATTGTTCTCTATGGTTATTTAGAGATATGCTAATTGAATTGTAGAGGCTCTAAACTTCTGCAAGGAAATAACCATGGCCATGAACGACGCTTTCACAAGCTAAGGCCAATGTACTTCTGATTTCTGTTTCTGGAGAAGCCGAAACATTTCTTCTTCGAATATCCATACACTCGCACTAGAAATTTCCGGATACAACTTGAATTTCAAAACGACTTCTGCAAGTCAAAAAATTTAACTTATCCTGGAGCAAAATATATTTATTTCTGACTACTGCTTCTGATTTTTGTTTCTGATATCCCCATACGTGCTAAAAATCTCCTGATACAAATTTAAATCTACTACATACCCTAAAAATATTTCTTAACCACTCTTTTTTTTAAACACAAAAGTTGACTTGTAATCTAAAGATTATAAACACTCTGTTGCCATGTAAGTATAAGGAGTAGTTCTTTATCAAAACAAGACCAGATATGTCCAAAATCTACACAAGTTCAACAGTAACGATGTCAACCAAGTGTAATATAAGGAGTACTTCTTTATCAAAACAACATCTTTAATAGGGTTTGCTTTTCTTTTTTTCACTCTCGTTCCTTTCTCTCCTTTCTTCCTTTGTTTTCTCCTCAGTTCCAAAACAGCCGCCGCCGCCACCACCAGAGAATCATGGAGTCTGATGTCCATGATCATCATCAACAACAAGATATTAGCAAAATGATTTATCCTCTCACGCAAGAGTTGTATACATATGCTCTCTGCATTCAATTTTCTTGATCTCTTCTTGGCTGGTCATTGAATTTGGACTCTCCTTCTCTATATCGTCTTCTATGTTTGATTTCTCTCTACAGTGTTCCAGTTTGTTTCCTTTTCTGGTGACTGCTCTTTGGAAGTGATGCTGATGAAGATGTTAAAATCAATGATTTATTGACTCGTTTCTCCCGATTCAATTGATTTAGTGACCCATTTTAGTGGTTCAGCAGTAACTTTGCCCTCAGTTCTCTGACGTAAGTCTGATTTCTTTGTTTTAGATCTATAAATTAATAAATTTATCTAACTGATTGATAATAATAAAGATTTTGTACTGCTTGAATTCTTGCAGGGTTTCTACCTTCTACGGTGGCACCAGTTGCAGGGCGTTTATGAACTATGTAGATAGTGGTTAATTAGGTAAGATGCACATTGATATGAGTTTTGACTAATTTTCTTGGAATGAATATATGAAGCAACAAATTAACAATTGAACGATAGATAGATCTGGTAGACTTTGTGACATGAGGCTTAAACACACTTCTATTATTATACATAGAAACTTCTATTGGTCATTTACATATTATTAAGGTTAACCTAAGGTGGAAAGGTTGTTTTCTGAAATTGGTCATTTACACATCATCAACTGCTCTTTATAAATTTTATCTGGGTTGGAAAAATATGTTTTTCTTTCATAGAGTTACGTGTTACTGTAATCGGGGAGGAGATTCGTTGTTGCTTGGAATGACAATTACAATTTCAAGGCTCTAGGAATAGGTCTTTCCTATTACAATCTAAAATGAAAGGTAGTAGCTACTTTAGCTACAACTGAAATTGCTAAGAACTTTCTTGATGACAAACATCTCTTCCGTTGTTTCCTTGATAGTGCCAGCTAATATTGTGAGAGCTTGGTCATTGCTATATTTTTCAGAGGTTAACTGCATGCATGGTAAGCCAGTTGGCTTGTAAAAGATGGAAATTGTTCGCGCCTTTGTGCGCTTGCTTGTCGAACACCGTATTGTTTTTTGAAGCTTAGAGTAGGCTATGCTAAGTATTACTACTGTTGTCACTGTTACTATGAGCACTACCAGAGTTGATTGTCTCTTTGTCTTAGTTCTTTTTACGCTTATAGTAGACTCTGACTTCCAAAATCTTTAGTCAATGAATGTCTGACAATTGCAACCAGGAGTGGTTTCCTAACTGAGCGCATTTTGATGTAATTGACAGGCTTCTGAAATTCTCAACCACTGGTTGTAACTTCTCCACTGAAATCTTTGCCCGCCACATCCAATGACATGAGGCAGGTAGGAAAATAATTAGAACCATTCTGTCATCTTCCTCTCGCTGTTGCTGCCGGACTCTGTGGAATGGATAACAATCACTCAACATCTACCTGTTCATGGAATTACCAATCCTGGGGATGATGACATTGGGTTCAGTAACAAGCTTAGTAGCAAACCTCCATGCGTGGACGAAGCTGCTAACAATTTTCGGGGTGTTAATTCATCATCTGCCTACGAGCATCCACCAAATCATGGAGAAATGAAAGTGGACATGCCTAGTACTAGCCGAAGTGAAGTTAAAACTTTTCGTAGGTGGTTGCAGTGGTTACTCTACAATAGAAAATGGTATGGATGTGCTGTGATGAAAATGATCTGTAGTTCTGAATGGTTCTTCAGCAATAATGATACTGGTGTTAGGAGGATGTTAATGTAAGATGATTTTCAGTATAAATAAGTGTGATGCCTGTGGCTGTAATTCTTTATTCACTCATGACTGGAAACCATAGTCAGTGTTCGGTTTGTCTGAGCTTTATTGAAAGATTGTGTATAATCCAGGCATGCTAAAAAGTTCCCTAACTATTGGGCATATAAAATTGACAGGCTTCTGAAATTCTCAACCACTGGTTGTAACTTCTCCATTGAAAACTTTTCGGAGGTGGTGGCAGTGGGTTACTCTACCATAGAAAATGGTATGCTATGATGGAAATGATGTGTAGTTCTGAATGGTTCTTTAGCAATAATGATACTGGTGTTAGCAGGCTGTTAATGTAAGACGATATTCAGTATAAATAATGCTGACATTATAAATAAGTGTGATGCATGTGCCTGTAATTCTTTATTCACTCATGAATGAATCTCCCCATTATAAACTGTTGTCTTATCAGGCATAACAATTGGGCATATAATCCAGTTATGCTAGAAAGTTCCCTAACAATTGGGCATATAATGCTGGAATTTATTTGCGAACTTTGCAGAGCATTGTCTGTGAAACATTGCGGCTTATACCTTGCGGCTTGGAACCTTTAACTCCACTTATGAACATGTATGGAATGTCACCAGCCTTTTGGAACATGTGGTTTCCTTTGGAATATGAACTTCAGCAGAACACATAATTTTCTTAATAAATAAAAAATGGATTATATTAGAAGACAGAATTATCTCCAAGCCACCCTTGAGGTACAAAAACTAGACGTAGAACACAATTTACAAGCTAAATTAATGTACATAGGAAATTTATTAAAACAAAAGTAGAAAATCAAAGACCATTTTGCCTAATTTGATAGGAGAGTGATCGTCTTAGTGAACACCATAATGCGTTGTGCATGAACCAAGCTGGAACTGCCCAAATAGTTTAGTCCTCCACTGGAAGCCTGAGACCCGGCTTTGAACCAAACTGCGTTTCCCAATTTCGTGAGCTTAATTAGTTCTCGTACTTTCTTTTCAGTCTTTCCGTCTTCCTTTTGGTACTTTGATATTTTGTTAAGAAGTATTTAGAAGCAATATATTTGATACCAAGATTATTGCTAAAATGTAACTCACATAACTCAATTTACTCTAGCATCTTATTAGCACTTACCCTCTAAAATAAGAAGTCGGACCGTGATACTAAAAGGAATAAAAATTTCGTAAAAATTTATGATAATTTAAAAATAGAAGAAGCAACAATTAATATAAAATGTCACTTATGTTTTGGTAGTTATTCGCCAATTCATAGTAAACACATTTATCACAGTTGTGTGTTGTTTGTGAGAATCTCACCTCCAGAATCGATTGATCGGACTTGTATTCAAATTTAATTATATATTACATATATTTCGTAGTTAGCTCAGACATTCCACTACAAAATGCGGCACAATTATTTTTTATTGAGTTGAAAGTTCAAAATGTATTAAAATAACTATGCTTCTAGGGGTAGAGTCACGAATTATGAGATGGGGGTGCAAAAATTTGTTTTGGGTGCAAAAAAGATTTTCAGGGATGCCTGAGGAAGCAAAAATAAGCTTGTATATATAAAATAATTTTTCTTGGGCCTAAATTAGGCTTTGGAGCCATCTAGCCAAGGGGTGCAAGTGCACACCCTTGCAGTGGGCTGGCTCTGCTCCTGTTCTAGAGAGAAGATTGGGGAAGACACAACCCAAAGTGCCAAGCACTACCCACCTTGAATGGACCACCCTGAGTTTGCTGTTATAGATAGAGGTTTCCGGGTCATCTGATTGTCCAGCAGTGTCCTAACCATAGTCACTAGTGAACTTTAAATGCTTTTGATATCCAAACGCGCTAAAAATTTCCCGATACACCTTTAAATCTACTTCATACTCTAAAAAAAATTCATGATCATGTAAGTGTTAGCATTAGCAATAAATAAACCAATATGAATCCTAAATTTGTCAAGTGACCTATAATCTGCATCTTGACCACTCTTTTAACACGAAATTTGACTTGTTCTAAATCCACACAAGTTGAACAGTAACGATGTCAACCAAGTGTAATAAAATGTACTGTAGTTCTTTTATCAATTTGCCCTACTATTTAAACAACATCTTTAATAGGGTTTTCCTTCACTCTCATTCTTGTCTTCTCCCCCCATTCAAAACCGCCGCCGCCGCCACCACCAGAGAATCATGGAGTCCGATGTCCATGATCATCATAAACATCAAGCTATTAGCAAAATGATCTATCCTCTCACGCAAGAGTTGTATACACATACTCTCTGCATTCAATTTTGCTTGATCTATTCTTCTCTGTTCATTGATTTTCGACTCTCCTTTTCTGTATCGTCTTCTATGTTTGATTTCTCTTTATCTTGGTCTTGGTTACATCTTTCTCTGGCCACTTTTGCTTTTCCGAAGTGATGCCGATGCAGATGTTAAGATCAGTGATTTATTGACTCGTTTCTCCCGATTCAATTGATTTATTGACTCGTTTTGGTGGTTCAATAGTAACTTGGTCCTCAGTTGTCTTTTGATGTAAGTTTCATTTCTTTGTTTTGGATCTATCAATCAATAAACAGCTTAATTGTTTTTATCAACAGATTTGATAGTAATTAAGATTTTGTACTTCTTACAGGGTTTCTACCTTCTATGGAGGCACCAATTGCTGCAGGGTGTTTGATTTCCAATCCGAGTTAATCTGAAAAACAAAGGAAAGAACATAGTGGTGAGTTTCATATCATATACATAAAGCATTTTGAATTTGGTAGATGGTAGTTGATTAGGCAAGGTGCACATTGACATGAGTTTTGAGTTGGTATCAAACAAAACGGTGATGCATAAATTTTTTTAAATTTTCCTTAGAATTGAATGTTCGAAGCAAATTAACAATTGAACGATAGATCAGGTAGACTTTGTGACATTTGATTGCTATATACATGTTAAAATCTAGAGAGTGAACGACGTTAAAAACACCCCTGTATGCCTTTGAGGCTTAAACACACTTCATTAGCGTCAATCATACTGTATGGTCTTTTAATAAACTGTATCAGCATTAAACACACTTCAACAGGCTTATTTTGGTGGTCCTCTTGGTAGAAGAGTTGCCATAGAGAAAAACGTAGGCTACTGTCTAGACACACCAAGTCTTGTCTCCTGCGAGTCAAGCGGGGTAGCTATACTCTACCGTTGATGCTGTTACACTACTACGGTTTTACATAATCTTCTTTTGGTCATATTTAACCATCCCAAATGCTGAAAAACCACAGAAACTTGTCCGTCTCAAAGAGTATTGTAAAGGCTTTTGAAGCTGATTTGGCCTGGCTTTTGTCTATCCCTTTGATTTATTATCCAGTCTTGTGTTAACTCTATGTATACTCATTTCCAGACAAGATACTGAAACTTCTTGTTAAATGGGTATAAGCACTGCTGGGTTTTTATGGTTTAGCAACAAATCAGGATTCCCTTAGCTTACGCTAAGCTGGGTTGGTAATAATCTTGATTGAGGCCTGGTTTAAGGTCTAGCTACTTGTGTTCTTAAGCTTTGATGCTACATTAAATTTAAGTAGTAATGAGCTCCCCTCTGTAGCTATTGAGTTTTCCTCTCTATCTCATGATGAACAAGGCTAGAGAGAAACATGGAAAGCATGGCAAGGTCTCTTTTGTAGGCATAAAAGCAAAGGTTTTTAATTCTCATTTTGCTGTCCATGTTTTTATTGGGTTGTTGCTGTTCTTTCTTTATTCTTGCTTTTTTATGAGTAGGCAGCATGCACATTAGGGCCTTTTGTAGTTCTATTTTATTATATACTAACATTAGATTGTAATGCGTTGCGACGTTCAAATGACGTTGTTTTAGGGTCCTTGCCTTTTTATTTATCTACTTAGGGCCCCTTGAAAATATCAAGGCTGAAAATGTGAGAGTGAACTTAACCATTTCAGTAAACCTCCCCCTAGTAGTTTGCATTGGGGTTGATATGCTGTCAGTTTAAGCCCCTCTCGCAACAGTCTGAAAATTGTTGAGTTCATTGCGAAACGATCTGTCTGTTTTTCTTGAATTTCAAATTTGAATACCGAAGAAAACCCGAACTTTTTATTACTGTTGCATTGCAGGATTTAGTATAGGATACGTTGACGGCGAATATTACAGACACCAAAAGTGACCTCATGGGAGTTGGTTCTTTTTAATGATAATAGTGTTAGCAGTTTGTTTTAGTAAGAAGGATGAGATTTGGTCCAAGGCTGCGGCTACTGTGGATAAGAAACGTTGTCGTGGAAAATTGGAACGGGGCTCAATTTCTGTTGCTAGCGCTGGTGTTTTTGAGCATCCTAATTCAGATTCCTCATGGCTTGAACTTATCTCCATGTTCGGAGGGATTTGTGGAAGTTCAAGAGGAATGTCATATGTTTGCTATGGAGGCGGAATCAGAGGCTGTTATTAAGCTTTTGTTTGCTGTTATTTCCTGTTTTTTGAAAGATTTTATCTTAGATAGATTTTTCTTTCCGCAGCATAAATAAATAATCAACTCGGAACATGATGATTTGTTGTGGAAGAGAGTTGATGTGTGAGAGAATTTGAACTATTTAGTTCTACACTACTCATGATTGTTCATTAAAAACCAGCCAGGACTAGGTTGCAAAAAAACCAACCAGAGCAATGGATGGAGAGGCCCGAGCTCAGGCGAAATAAAAATAATTTCTATCGGCTTAAGGTGGGCATCCAAACCATTCATCATGACCCATACTTTTTCTTTTAACATAAAATATGAACGATACAATATTCTTTTTCGTAATGTGAAATCCGTTGCCCCGAAAGTGACCAGAATTTATCAATGGAACACCAAATATGTTCAGGGATTCAAAATTTGCACAAGTTGTGCGAGAAATGCTCCACGTTTGTAAACAGCAACGGTGTTAACGAAGTGTAATAAAATATACTACTTGTGCTGTCTATTTAAGCAGCATCCGTAATAGGGTTTTCTCTTTTTCGCTCTCATTCTCTTCCTTTGTTTTCTCCTCCGTTCCAAAACCGCCGCCGCCAGCACCACAGATGATGGAGTCTGATGTCCATGATCATAATAAACAACAAGATCTTATCAGCAAAATGATCTATCCTCTCACGCAAGAGTTGTATTCATATACTCTCTGCATTCAATTTTTGTTGATGTCTTCTTGTACTGTCTTTGATTTCCGACTCTCCTTTTCTTTATCCTCTTTGATCTTTCATTTGTTTCTGTCATCGTTCTGTTTGCTTCCTTTTTTGGTAGTTTCCGCCCTTTCGAAGTGATGCTGATGCAGATGTTCAAATCAGTGGTTTACCAGATTTATTGACTCCGATTCAATTGATGTATAGACTCGTTTTAGTGGTTCAGCTCAGCAGTAACTTTGCCCTCAGTTCTATGTGTTAATCGATGTAAGTCTGATTTCTTTGTTTTAGATCAATCAATCAATAATTGTTACTAGCTTAATTATTTTTATGCAAGATATTTGATTATAATTAAAAGTGATGCTGATGCAGATGTTCAAATCAGTGGTTGACCAGTCCGATTCAATTGATTTATTGACTCTTTTTAGTGGTTCAGCAGTAACTCTTTGCCCTCAGTTATCTGTTGATGTAAGTTTTATATTTCTTTGTTTAGATCTATCAATCAATAATTAAAAGTAGCTTAATTAAATTTATCAACAGATTGATCATTATTAAGATTTTATGCTACTTGAATTCTTACAGGGTTTCTACCTTCTATAGCGGCACCAGGGTGCTTGATTTCCAATGCGAATTCATCTGAAAAACAAAGGAAAGAACATAGTGGTGAGTTTCGTATCATATACATAAAGCCTTTTGAATTTGGTAGATATCAGGTAAAATGCATATTGACATGAGTTTTGAGTTGGTATCAAACAAAATATTTATTAATTTTTCTTAGGATTAAAATTTATGCAGTCAATCAACAATTGGAGGTAGATTTTGTGACATTTGATTGCTATAATACATGTTAAAAGTTGGACTAGATTCTGAAACTTTTTGACCAAAAATTCATTCAGATTGTCCATTTAGTAGTTGATATCTTTTGTGCACTAACATCATTACTGTTTTCATATGTTATGGGATATATAGGAGGTGATAAAGAGTGGCCAAGTAGAGCGAAGGGCACAGGTGAAAGATCCTACGCGATTTTTCAAGGACCTCTACGAAGGAGAGGAGCTTGGAGTTCTCCATTTGACGGAGTTCTCCATTTCCCGTTTAGCTCAATTTTTAGCACTTTAACGCGTTACAGTAAGAATACTAAACTTTTTTTTTTTTTTTTTTTTTATGCACTATGTAGAAGTTCTTTTGCATTAATGATAAGTATCTGTTGTTCTGATTGGTTCTTAGGCAATAGTGCTATTTTGTTACATGAGTATAAACACTGTTGGCTGTCTATGATTTAGCAACAAATCAGGATTCCCTTAGCTTAAGTTAATCTGGGTTGGTAGTAATCCTGTTTGAGGTCTGGTTTAAGGTCTACTTGGTTAATTGAGTTGTCTCTCTCTCTCTCTCATGATGAACAATGCTAGCGAGAAACATGGTTAAACATGCATTTCTTTGTTAGGCAATTTGGATGAACTTTATTGGATCTCCATGTTCTTATAAACCGGAAGTGTTTTTCATGCATGGTTAACTAATAAGTTAATTAAGATTTTGTGGCCGTGCCATATATCTACAGTGATAACAAATATAGGTTAGTTATGATTGATGTTGTCCAGGGAACGTCACAGCTTGGTAGTTTCTTACCTGGGATGCATCGCCGTGGAAAAAGAACACCACTTTAAACTATAATGTCCGGCTAAGTGTCAACTAGATATCGTCATTAAAAGTACTGTCTATGGGGCAAACTTATTGTGGTTCAGTGTTAGTTATGATAATTGTTAGTTACACTTGTACATAATATTTACTGAGGGTATGTACTAGTACATGGCACCGCTGAGGCTACAACTTGTCTCCTTGCCCCAAGCAATGTAGACGCATATGGAATGTGTTGTCCGTATGTGATGAACTGATGAACTAAGGGATGGATAAGTAGCAGGAAAGGAACTGTGATGATTAGACTTACCATGCTACTAGTACTAGCTGAGGCTTCGTTGTGTTTTCCTGTTATTAAATTCTTGTCATTTCTGATCTTCGGATCTCTTGTGTTTCTGTTCCTATTACTGCTATTAGACGTCAGTTCATACCCATTTTCCTTTTTTGATTCACAGTATGTTTTGGGGGACCCTCCGAAGAATACGAGTGGCAAGGAGAAACCAAATTACATCCTAGTGCCAAGGGCGAGACAACCAGCATCTTTCAGACAAGTCAACTTCTGCAGCTGCTGCAACTGGAACAGTAACAGTTGAAAACGAAAATGGTAGGTCTACAAACATTTTTCTCTGTTGTCAACAGCACTAAAACCTAACAGTATTATTAAGGGATAGTTGGATATTTCTCATAACCGAAAGATTTAGTGGTTTTTGCTAGTTCAACCTCTTGGGAATCAATTACCCAATAATTTCATCTTAGTGGCAGTTTTTTATGAATGCAATTCATACAAGTAATATTATAGTTGAAAGTAGTTAAGTAGATAATTGAAGGTTGCATGGAGTAATTTCTCAAGTAGTTAATTGATACACATTATGAGACTGGTATACTTCTCTATCAAGCGAGCAAATATCTAGAAGCAGCGCCGCTCTCCTTCTCTTTTGATTTCTTTCTATGAATATTACTTGTTTCTCGTGCTTGTGATCTCTTCATATGGGTGCTTGGTATCACCATTATTAAGGTTAAGCTAAAGTAATATCAAGGTGGAAATACTGAAACAGTAACACCAAAGATTAGAGATTTTAGGTAATGTATCCTAAAGTTTTTGTATTGTTGACATTAGTATGTATTCTTTAAATTCATGCAACCATACAGTCTCTAAAATAATCTTTCTATTATATGATATCATCTTTTCTGCGTTCTTGAGATGTCAAATTTATGGTGTATCTATTCAATGAAATTGCAGCCCCAACTACTGTAGATGGAGTTCCTGGGACTGTTGTTCCACTAAAGAAACTGCTCATGTGAGCTTTGAAATTATATTGTTTCGGATGCTTCTACAGTCCTGCCAGAGTTGATTGTCTTTCTTCTTTTGACGCTTATAGTAGGCTCTGAGTTCCAAAATCTTTAGTCATTGAATGTCTTACAATTGCAACCAGGACTGATTTCTCGACTGAATGCAATTTGATGTAATTGATAGGCTTCTGGCGTGGTTTTGTAACTTCTCCACTGAGATCTGCGCGTCCAATTTCAAGTGGGAAAATAATTAGTACCATCACACTGCTGCTGTCGGACTCTATGGAAGGGATAATAATCGTTCAATATGTACCTGTTACCAGTCCTGGGGATGATGCGGTGGACATTGGGTTCAGTAATTCTTTATTCACTCATGGTTGAATCTCCCCATTATGAACTGTTGCTTAGGGTGTTTTTCATGCCAAAAGTAGGACCTTGTAATTTTTCTTTCAATGGCATGACTTGAAAACAGCAAGTTTATTTTTTGATAAAGCAAAGGAAAAATTCATTAAAATCAAGAAGTCACAAAGATGTGACAACTAGATACAAAAGCATTCAGCCATGCTAACAAGTCCCCAAACTATTGGGCATATAATGCTGAAATTACTTGTGAATTAACTTTGCAGAGCCATTGACTGTAATCCTTTTCCCCAAATTCTTCTAATCTTACCTTGAGGTGCGTAACCCTTAACTCCACTTATGAATACAATAAATAAACCACAATGAATCCAAAATCTGGCAAATGAAATGACCTATAATTTGCTTCTTGACCCACTCTTTTTCTTTTAACACAAAACATAATTGACACAAAATTAAAATCTGTTGCCATAAAAGTAACAAGAATTATCAATGTAGGACGAAATATGTCCACCAATTCAAAATCTACAAGTTGTGAACCAGAAGCATTTCTGCTGACTACTGCTTATGATTTCTGTTTCTAGGAAGCAGAAGCATTTTTGCTGCTAATATCCATACGCGCTAAAAATCTCCCGATATAACTTTAAATCTACCATGAAAAGTATTTCATGACCACTCTTTATTATGTAAACTAAAGATTCAAAAGTTGACCAAATATGTTCAAAATCTACACAGTAACGATGTTAACGAAGTGTAACAAAATAGACACTACTTCTTCTATCAATTTGCCCTACTATTTAAACAACATCTTTAATAGGGTTTTCTTTTCTCACTCTCATTCTTACTTTCTCTTGGTTGTTCCTTTGTTTTCTCCTCATTACAAAACCACCGCCGCCGCCACCACAGATGATGGAGTCCGATGTCCATGATCATCATCAACAACAAGATATTAATGTGATGATATCTCCTCTCATGCACGAATCGTTTGCATTCTTGATCTCGTCCTCCTTTGGCCTTGATTTTTGACTCTCCCTTTCCATATCCTCTTCGACGATTCATTTCTCTCTATAATCTGTTTGCTTGTTTCTCTGGTGACTCTCGTTCTTTCGAAGTGATGCTGATGCAGATGTTCAAATCAGTGGTTGACCAGATTTATTGGCTCCGATTCAATTGATTCATTGACTCTTTTTAGTGGTTCAGCAGTAACATTGCCCTCAGTTTTCTGTTGATGTAAGTCTGATTTCTTTGTTTAAGATCTATCAATCAATAATTAGTAGTACCTTAATTGTATTTATCAACTGAATTATATTTTGTACTACTTGAATTCTTACAGGGATTACGGCACCAGTTGCAGGATCTCAAAAACAAAGGAAGGATCATAGTGGTGAGTTTCACATCCATAGAAAAACCTTTTTGAATTTGGTAGATGATTAGTTAAGATGCATTTTCACATAAGTTTTGAGTTAGTATCAAACCTAGGATGATGCATAAGATGTACTAATTTTTCTTAGGATGAATATTCGAAGCAACCAATTTGCAATGGAACGATAAATCCAGTAGACTCTGTGACATCTGCTGCTATAATACATGTTAAAATTTAGAGAGTGAATGACGATAAACACACTTCATTAGCGTCAATCATACTGTATGGTCTTTTCATAAACTGTATCAGGCTATCAGCATTAAACACAATTCAACAGCCTCAGCCATGCTTATATTGGTGGTCCTCTTGATAGTCTTTTCTCCAGTGAGTCAAGCTGGGTATATATACTCTACCGTTGACGCTACTACGGTTTTACATAATCTTCTTTTGGTCATATTTAATTAACCATCCCAAATGCTGAAAAACCACAGAAACTTGTCCATCTCAAAGTGTATTGTAAAGGCTTTTGAAGCTGATTTTGCCTTGATTTTGTCTATCCTTCTTGTTGTGTTAACTCTATGTATACTCATTTCCACAGAAGTTTTAGTTAAGACTCAAGTTCAACTTATCGGTGCAATTTTTTTTTTTTTTTGTACATAATTGGTTAAAATTCATTGCATATTTGCATTTGATTTTGGACCAGATGCGAAAATTTAATTATTTTTAAACACGATTCGTTGGAATTTTGGCTAGATGCTGAAAGTTTTTGACCAAAAATTAACAAGCAATTGACGCTAATCCAAAATGCAGCATTCTTATTCTTAATTAATACGCTAAATCACTTTTCTGATATCTTTTGTGCACTAACATCCTTACTGTTTTCATATGTTGTGGGATATAAAGGAGGTCATCAAGAGTATCCCAGTAGAGACAAGGGCACAGGTGAAAGATCCAATGCAATTGTTGAAGGACCTCTACGAAGGAGGGAGCGCAGCAATCTGATTCATTGTATGGCTATGTAGCTATATGGACATTCACCCCATATAAAGCGGCAAATCCCTTCACGCAATGCTTCTAACTTTCCCGTTTAGGTCAATTCTAGTACTTCAGCTCGTTACGGTAAGAATACTAAACCTTTTTTTTTTCATCCATAATGTAGAAGTTCTTTTGCATTAATGATAAGTATCTGTTGTTCTGATTGGTTCTTACGTAATAATGCTATTTTGTTAGTGGGTATAAACACTGTTGGCTCAAGTTAAGCTGATTTCAAGAGATGTAGTGACTATTATATTGATAACATAAACTGCTCAACAATGGCTCTACAAATCTTATCTGAGTTGATAGAGTTACTGTAGTCGGGGAGGAGATGTTCGATTCGTTGATACTTAGAATGGCAATTATAATTTCAAGGCGTTAGGAATAGGTCTTGCCTATTAAAATCTAAAATGAAAGGTAGTAGCTAATTTAGCTTCAACTGAAACTGCTAAGCACTTTACTCTTTGACAGAAATCCTCTCTCGTTTCCTTGATAGTGCCTGCAAATGTTGTCAGAGCTTGGTTATTGCTATATTTCTCGAGGTTAACTGCGTGCATGGTATTGGTAAGCCTGTTGGATTGGAAAATATGGAAACCAGGAGTGGTTTCCTAACTAAACGCTTATACTAGACTCTCGCTTCCAAAATCTTTAGTCATTGAATGTCTTACAATTGCAACCAGGTGTGATTTCCTAACTGAACGCATTTTGATGTAATTGACAGCCTTCTGGAAGTGGTTCTCTACCATGGTTATAACATCTCCACTGAAAGCTTCGCCTGGCGCATCCAATTTCAAACAGAACCAGCGACATAAGGCAGGTAGGAAAATAATTAGAACCATACTGTCATCTTCCTCTCACTGTTGCCGCCGGACTCTGTGGAAGGGATAACAATCACTCAACATGACCTGTTCTTGGAATTACCAATCCTGGGGATGGATGATGTAGTGGACATTGGGTTCAGTAACAAGCTTAGTAGCAAAACTCGAAGCGTGGAGGCAGCAGTTAACAATTTTCGTGGTGTTAATTCATCTTCTGCCTACGACCACGTACCCACCAAAGAATGGAGAAATGAAAGTGGACATGCCTAGTATTAGCCGAAGTGAAGTTAAAGCTTTCGGAGGTGGTCAAAATGGTGTAGATGTGGTATGATGAAAATGATCTGTAGTTCAATAGCAATTTATAATGATACTGGTGTTAGGATGCTCTTAATGTCAGATGATTTTCAGTATAAATAAGTGTGATGCCTGTGGATGTAATTCTTTATTCACTCATGAATGAATCTCCCCATTATAAACTGTTGTCTTATCCATTTCACGTTTCATGAATCGGCAAACTGCCTAGGGAGTTTTCATGCCAAAAGTAGGCCCTTGTAATTTTTCTTTCAATGGCATGACTAGTAAGTTTATCAAACAGTATCAGGCATAATCCAGGCATGCTAGCAAGTTCCCTAACAATTGGGCATATAATGCTGAAATTTATTTGCGAACTTTGCAGAGCATTGTCTGTTTCTTTTTTTCTTTTTTTTTTTTATTTTTAAAATTACTTATATTGATAAGAAACAAAGATTACACAGGAAGATCCAAAATGTTGGTTACCCTTATCTCTTCTAACTGATAAGAGATATTGGTGTCTACCAACATGATGTTTTCCCTATTCTGTAAACTTGACATAGCAACTGAACTAGGAAAACATAAATCCGAAAGTAAAACAGAGTTAAGGAACTGAGGCATCAATAACCATTGTTGCTTATGAATTTCCTGTTTGCGCGCTTTTTTGCCAAAATGTCTGCCGCTTCATTACCTTGTCTATTTGTAAAACTAAAGCTCAAAAAGTTATCACAGGTCTTCAGAATTTTACTGCTTCTGAGACTATGCCCTGGTTTCTCCAAAAGATATTACTTTGTTTGTCATGAGCAAAAAGATGATCCTCTGATAGTCGCCTTCAATCCAGAAATTCTTTAAGTTCATACATACTCTTTGCCAGGTTGTTGTCTCTAGCATGATATGCTGTATTTGCGAACTTTGCAGAGCATTGTCTGTGAAAGATTGCAACCGTCCTTCTCCTTCATTTCCCTGAATTCTAATCTTATACCTTGCGGCTTGTAACCTTTAACTCCACTTATGAACATGTATGAAATGTCACTAGCCTTTTGGAACATATAGTTTCCTTTGGAATATGAACTTCAGCAGAACACAAAATTTTCTCAAAAATAAAAAAAGGATTATATTAGAAGACAGAATTATCTCCAAGCCACCCTTGAGGTACAGAAACTAGACGTAGAACACAATTTTACAAGCTAAATTAATGTACAAAGGAAATTTATGAAACAAAAGTAGAAAATCAAAGACCATTTTGCCTAATTTGATGGGAGAGTGATCGTCTTAGTGAACACTATAATGCGTTGTGCATGAACCAAGCTGGAACTGCCCAAATAGTTTAGTCCTCCACTAGAAGCCTGCGACCCGGTTTTGAACCAAATTGCTTTTCCCAATTTCGTTAGCTTAATTGTTTTCGTATTTTCTTTTCGGTTCTTCCGTCTTCCTTTTGGTAGTTTGAGATTTTATTCAGAAGTATTTAGAAGCAATATATTAGATACCAAGATTACTGGTAAAATGTAACTCGCATAACTCAATTTACTCCAGCATCTTATTAGCACTTCCCCTCTAAAATAAGAAGTCCGTGATACTAAATTGAATAAAAATTTCGTAAAATTTTATGATAATTTAAAAATAGAAGAAACAACAATTAATATAAAATGTCACTTATGTTTTGGTAGTTATTCGCCAATTCATAGTAAAACACATTTATCACAGTTGTGTGTTGTTCGTGAGAAACAAAATAGGCATGAAACAGTAGCATAAGAATCTCACTTCCAGAATTGATTGCTCGGACTTGTATTCAAATTTGATTATATATTACATATATTTAAGGAGTTTAGATGTATTTTAGGGACCACTAGTCTAAGGTATTAAAAAATTAAAAAAAAAACTTGTATATATAAAATAATTTTTCTTGGGCCTAAATTAGGCTTTGGAGCCATCTAGCCAAGGGGTGCAAGTGCACACCCTTGCAGTGGGCTGGCTCCGCTCCTGTTCTAGAGAGAAGATTGGGGAAGACACAACCCAAAGTGCGAATCACTACCCACCTTGAATGGACCACCCTGAGTTTGCGGTTATAGACAGAGGTTTCTGGGTCATCTGATTGTCCAGCAGTGTCCTAACCATAGTCACCTCTGAACTTTAAATGCTTCTGATATTCAAACGGGCTAAGAATTTAAAAATTTCCCGATATACCTTTAAATCTACTTCATACTCTAAAAAAAATTCATGATCATGTAAGTGTTAGCATTAGCAATAAATAAACCATTATGAATCCTCAATTTGTCAAGTGACCTATAATCTGCATCTTGACTAGGCCTGTCAATATATGTCTGATATCCGGAATCCGTTTCCGAGTATTAGGGATCTTATAGGATTTTATCCGTTTTATCGGATATCGGATACGGATATTTATTGGATATTTCTTCCTTAACCTATCGGAATCGGATTAGGCTCTATCCGTTTGGTTAATATCCGATATCCGATAGAACATGGATTTATTTGTGATTTACCCTAACCATATTTATGATTTATTTGTGATTTACCCTAATATCCGATATCCGATACAAATATCCGATATGAAATGTTGAAAAATTGAACTTAAATTTCAATTATAAACATGTTTTAAAGGGCAAAAGATGGTCATTATGAAGTAAAACCAAGCCACCCCTTAACCTTGTATTTTCTAAATGGCTCAAATACCCTTGTTTAATTAACACTTAAAATTCTGATTAGGTTAATTAATTGAGTTTGGATTAAAATTTTGAAATTATGAATTTGAGTAATGAAATTTTTGATTGAACTTTGGGTAGTTTTTTGATGAAAAAAAATTGTTTTGAAAAAATCTTTTGGAACGGAAATGAAAGCACACTACCTTAACACTTCTAAAGAGGGGATTGCAAAGATCTAGTATGAAATCATTATCAAAATTAGATTAGAAATCAACGATTTAAGTTCTGAAAGTATGAAAAGTCGGCAAGGTCGACGATGAAGTGCATGCCGGCTAACTTTGGCCGTCATGGTCTTCATTCATCGACCTTGCCGACTTTTATTTTTTTGACATACAGGAGACGACTGAAAAAAATTTATTAGTCGGCAAGGTCTTCAAAAAATACCCTGCCGGCTGTTCCGAAAAATATATAAGCCGGCAAGGTCTTTAAAAATAATTTGTCATGTGTATTAGCTAGGCATGGTCTTCATAAAATACCCTGCCGGCTGTTTAAAAATTATGAAAAGTCGGCAAGATATGCATGTCACGACCTTGCCGTCCGGCAAGGTCTTCAAAAAATACCCTGCCGGCTGTTGAAATTTTTTACAGTCGCCATGACTATTATGAAAAGTCGACAAGATATGCATGTCACGACCTTGCCGGCCGAAGACACATAAATCATAAATTTTGATTTCTAACTTAATATAAGGTATCTGAGATTGGGTATTATTTTGTACCCAATCTCAAATCGAATATGTACATACTCAGTTTGAGATTGGGTACAAAATAATACCCAATTTCAAAACCCGTATGATTTTTTTTTTTTTTTTTTTTTTTTTTTTTATCTGATCACGTATGATTAGAGTGAATAGAGTTTTTGGGAAAACAATTTGAAACATTTTTAGGAAGGATTCGGCCGGCAAGGTTTGGGTGGGGGGACAATTTGGTCTTTCAATATCATTTAGACACCCATTAGCACACTAGATTGGATGGCTTTAAATTTGGTATACCCCAATTAGTTTGGGTATACCCTAATCAAGCCAGGTATTTAAACATCTTTAATAGGGTTTTCTTTTCAGTCTCATTCTCGTCTTCTCCCCCCTTTCAAAACCGCCGCCGCCACCAGAGAATCATGGAGTCTGATGTCCATGATCATCATAAACATCAAGCTATTAGCAAAATGATCTATCCTCTCACGCAAGAGTTGTATACACATACTCTCTGCATTCAATTTTGCTTGATCTATTCTTCTCTGTTCATTGATTTTCGACTCTCCTTTTCTGTATCGTCTTCTATGTTTGATTTCTCTTTATCTTGGTCTTGGTTACATCTTTCTCTGGCCACTTTTGCTTTTCCGAAGTGATGCTGATGCAGATGTTAAGATCAGTGATTTATTGACTCGTTTATCCCGATTCAATTGATTTGTTGACTCGTTTTGGTGGTTCAGTAGTAACTTCGTCCTCAGTTCTCTTTTGATGTAAGTTTCATTTCTTTGTTTTGGATCTATCAATCAATAAACAGCTTAATTGTTTTTATCAACAGATTTGATAGTAATTAAGATTTTGTACGTACTTCTTACAGGGTTTCTACCTTCTATGGCGGCACAAATTGCTGCAAGTGGTGAGTTTCATATCATATACATAAAGCCTTTTGAATTTGGTAGATGGTAGATGATTAGGTAAAATGACTTTGTGACATTTTGCTTAGAATTGAATGTTAAACAAAACGGTGATGCATAAATTTTTTAAAATTTTGCTTAGAATTGAATGTTCGAAGCAAATTAACAATTGAACGATAGATCAGGTAGACTTTGTGACATTTGATTGCTATAATACATGTTAAAATCTAGAGAGTGAACGACGTTAAAAACACCCCTGTATGCCTTTGAGGCTTAAACACACTTCATTAGCGTCAATCACACTGTATGGTCTTTTAATAAACTGTATCAGCATTAAACACACTTCAACAGGCTTATTTTGGTGGTCCTCTTGGTAGAAGAGTTGCCATAGAGAAAGAGGATCTACCATAACTAAAAAAACGTAGGCTACTGTCTAGACACACCAAGTCTTGTCTCCAGCGAGTCAAGCTGGGTATCTATACTCTACCGTTGATGCTGTTACACTACTACGGTTTTACATAATCTTCTTTTGGTCATATTCAACCATCCCAAATGCTGAAAAACCACAGAAATTTGTCTGCCTCAAAGAGTATTGTAAAGGCTTTTGAAGCTGATTTGGCCTGGCTTTTGTCTATCCCTTTGATTTATTATCCAGTCTTGTGTTAACTCTATGTATACTCATTTCCACACAAGATACTGAAACTTCTTGTTAAATGGGTATAAGCACTGCTGGATTTTTATGGTTTAGCAACAAATCAGGATTCCCTTATCTGAAGCTAAGCTGGGTTGGTAATAATCTTGATTGAGGCCTGGTTTAAGGTCTACTTGTGTTCTTAAGCTTTGATGCTACATTAAGTTTAAGTAGTAATGAGCTCCCCTGTGTAGCTATTGAGTTGTCCTCTCTATCTCATGATGAACAAGGCTAGAGAGAAACATGGAAAGCATGGCAAGGTCTCTTTTGTAGGCATAAATAAAAGCAAAGGTTTTTAATTCTCATTTTGCTGTCCATATTTTTATAAGGTTGTTGCTGTTCTTTCTTTATTCTTGCTTTTTGATGAGTAGGAAGCATGCACATTAGGGCCTTTTGTAGTTCTATTTTATTATATACTAACATTAGATTGTAATGCGTTGCGACGTTCAGTAAACCTACCTCTAGTAGTTTGCATTGGGTTATTATGCTGTCAGTTTTAGCCCCTCCCGCAACAGTCTGAAAATTGTTTAGCTCATTGCGAAATGATCTGTTTTTGTTGAATTTCAAATTTGAATACCAAAGAAAACCTGAACTTTTTATTACTGTTGCATTGCAGGATTTAGTATAGCATATGTTTACGTCGGAATCACATATTGGGTAAAGAAACTGCTAGCCTCATGGGAGTTGGTTCTTTTTAATGATAATAGTGTTAGCAGTTTCTTTTAGTAAGAACGATGAGATTTGGTTCAAGGCTGCTGCTACTGTGGATAAGAAACGTTCTCGTGGAAAATTGGAAGTGGCTCAATCTCTGTTGCTACTTCCAAGATTGTTCATTACTAGGCCCAGTTTCTGGATTAGGTTGCAAAAAACCAACCATCAATGGAAGGAGAGGCCCGAGCTCAAGCGAAACAAATCTCCGACTTTTTGTTTTTGCTGATAGCCCATGTAGGACTATTAGGTGGGCATCCAAACCACCGCGGGTTGGCGATTTGTATTGCAATCCTAATCTGACATATGGAAGATCCTTAGAATCCCCTTGTCCTGTGTGGGACTATTTGTTGAGATAAAAAGTGAATCGCAAAACGGCCGAACAAGTAATGTTGAATCCCATGCCGGGTTCAGCCAACCCCTTTGGAGGCCCAAGAAAGCCGTCACATAAGTATGGAACACCTGTACGTAACAACAATGCTGGAGTCCTTCCTTGTACCAAAATAAATGGTTCACAGTTGAAGAATAAATGGTCTTTACCTCGCCACAAACCTTAATTACGTAGGACACAATGCACTGACGGTATTCAAAGCCAGCGAAGACGCCGTTTGAGTCTACAAATGGGCACGCGTTTGCACCCCATCATCAGTAGACCTAGAGCCATATGTCAAATACAAACCCAGCAAAAAGCTTAAAGGAACCTAATACAATAATTACAAGTTGCCAAGGAATTCCAGGCTGGCAATCTTTATCAGCATCTAATACAGGACGGCAATCACAATCAACATGTGATACACGTGTCAAGTTAACACTGGTTGAGCATTAGATGTCATTCCACCAACCACTACTCTTTTTGTAATAAATATCTTATGTTTCTCTTACCTGGTTTTGTAATAAAAATCTACAAAAACTAACTTCTCATGTAATCAATTCTTCTATTAATGAAAGTTCTTCATTTCTAAAATCTGTTAAATCTCACTATGAACGATGCAAGTTGGAAAAATTGGCTTGAAATTTTGTTTCAATACACATTGATCCACCACTTTTAACTTATCGAGGATTGTGACATTAAGATCTAGAATTCAACGGTTTTGATTTCTCAGAAAAAATAACCACCCATTTTTATAACATTACCAATTTACTCACGAGATCATTAAAGAAAAAGATTGTAAAGAATCCACCAAAATGATCTAAACGGAGTTCCCCGGAGAATGAGCCGAGGGGTCAAGGAACCTGTCTTTTATAAAAGAAGGAGAATGAAAGCTACTTTCTTGTTCGGAAAGGAAGAGACTCGACTGAATGGAAGAGGAGTGGAGAGAATGCAACTAGAAGTAAGTGACTTCTTTGTGGGTGTTATTCCGTCTAACACAAAGAAGATACAGTTCACTCAACGATTGCCTTTGGGTTCCGAACTCAACACGGGCAAGGAGCGATGTTCTTTGCGAGGTCTCGATCATTTACATGGACCCACTTTTCGTGAAATTTGTGGGAATTTGATGATATATAAACCGTCCCTAACGGAGAGGATCGACTCATCTTTAAGCATGATTCATCGCTTCGTGCCGCCCTGTCATCAAAAAAAAAACAAAGAAATTTAATATAAGGGTGCACTGATCCAATGATAATAAATCTACTACAGATATTGGTGAATATCCCAACCAAATTGTGTCATTTTTTTTGATGCAAAAAGTAATATATTAATCAAACAACAAAGTACATAAGATTTATAATATCTTTTTTCTCAAAAATATTGGTCTTCACACTAGATTGCGAAGTCCTTATCTGAATTTTGGTAGAGAGATTTCGAATGTTCTTTGCTCGAGCTTCCTTAGCTATGTTGTCCGCCGCCGAGTTATATCTTCTGTTAATATACTGTACCTGCGCTTGAGGGAGTTTTTGCAGGATGGTTTGAGTCTCTTTTATTGTGTTTTCTGCTTTCCATTCGGGAATCTGACTAACCATATTGATGGTTTCAGCTAGCATTTTACAACTGTGAACTGAGTAACGCTAGATAAAATGTTATTATCGAGCGTGGAGGAAGCTTTTAATAAAGCTTTTGATTCGCATGGAACGCTCGAAAAAGCCCCCTCACCGATCCCCGTTGCAATGTGCATAAAAGTTTGTCCCATTGAGTATAGGATAAAAGCATATCCCATTGTGGCATTTTCCTTCTTAAAGCCGCATCTATAAACGTAATCCAATCCGATGTTAAGCTTGACCATTTTACTTTGTATGTCGTGCCTTCTTTGGACCCTTTTGCTTTTCTTCAAATTTTCTTGAGGATATTGTTGTATGAATTTTCTTATTTGCTCTATGAGGTAATTTGGGTTTGGTTTGGTTTTTTCAAAGACTACAGAGCACCTGTACTTCCATATGAACCGGGCGATTGTTGCAATATTTTACGTGGAGGTTCCCAAAATCTGGTCTCGTAATCCACTCTTTAATCCAGGTTTCGATTGAATCTGTAATAATTCTTGAGTTTACCACTTCTAAAGATAGGCCAAACCAAACAGCTCTAGCGAAGTGACAAGTTCTTATTAGGTGTTGCTCTGTTTCTTGTGTTTGGGCGTTACACATTGGGCAATCCGTATTGAATTCTTTGTTGTGTTCTCCTAATCTTGCATTAGTTGGGAGAGCTTTTGGGCTAATTTCCAACGAATAATTTGATCCTCGGGATCACCTTGATTTTCCAAATCTTCTGCCAAGGAACTTCACTCGGGTTGCTATTTTCTTGGTCTTGGTTAATCAGGAAATTGTAGATATTTTTCGCCGAGAAAGTCCCTGAAGAGTGGTGTTGCCATCGAATCTTATCTTGTTCTTGACTATTTGGAGAAATGGCTAGAATTTTTTCTTTTATATCAGGCGTGAAAAGATTATCTAATATATCCTGATCCCAATTTTCATCTGTTGTGATCAACTCATTTACCCTTTGTGGAATAGGTTCCTTAGATTCCGTCGGTTGTTGAAGACTATTTTCAGTCGGAACCCATTTATCCTCCCATATCTTGACCGACTCTCCATTTTTGACTTGCCAAACAAAATTTCCTTTAATGAGGCTTAACCCTTTTTGTATGCTTGTCCAAATCCAAGATAAATTTGATGTTCAACCAAATTGTGTCATAAGCTGCTTTGATCATTGACCATCAATTTTCATATAATTAAGGCGGTGATGGATCATTCCACAGCCGGCCCATTACACAACATACTTATCCCATCGTGTAAAATGAGGCATTTTTCCTCCTCTCTTTCTTTCACATCTCTTACGGCAACAAAGGCGAGACGAGAGAGATCTCCTTCTTTCCAAGAATTTAATTTCCAAGTAAGTTTAGTAGTATTGGAAAAATCTATTCTGTAATTGTTCTGTTGATTAGGTTTTCAGAAAGTATCTCATTTATTTGTGGAATTAGGGTTTGATTTCATTTCACTGTACAAAAAAAAAGAAGGGAAAATCAGATTCAGATTGGGTTTTCTTCCTTCCGTTTCTTAAATCAAACATGCAGAATATGAAAGATGTTGGAAGAAAAGTTAATAGTGAATCGAAGCTGTTGTTTGGGTTGTTGCTGAAGACTAAAAGGATAAGGAGGAAGAAACAAAATGGTTGTTTATGTAATGATGATCTTGATATAATTGTTGGTATGAGCGAAATCGGAAAAGGTAATATGTTCTGCGGCCTTTTCTGCATTTAAAATGGTGTTGGATGCTGCAGATGATTGAAAATTGCGGTTCAATATTATTAAAGGGATTGCTGATGGCCTTAAGTACCTTCACGCTTAGTCTCAGATAAAGGTTATCCATGGAGATATTAAAGTCGAGAACATTTTATTAGATAAAGATAACATGTTATTGTACCATCACTGCATCCAAATCTGTCCTAATCTGGCTAGACGGAAATGCTGTTGGTAACAACAATTCCAAGTCATGTGGATCTAGAATCTTTACAAAAGATTCGAAGAAGAGTACGATCAGATTGTAACAACAATTCCAGGTAACAAAACAGTGGACACAAATGTTTTAGTATTTCCATTATGGTTGTCTAAGTAACTTATTTGGGATTCCCAATTGAGGAAGTTTCTTATTCATGTGGTGAGTATCTTTTGAATTGTTCCTTGTGGTGTTTTCTAACAATTCAATGTTTCTTGTTTATGTGTCTGGCAGATCAATTCTTCGTTTTAGCTATATTATTCAGAGTTAGCAGTCTGTGGGGTTTAATTTTGACTGCCATTTAACTTATTACTTAGTTCTCTAAGACTACTTGTATTCTAAAGTCCTGTAACAATGTTTTGAATAAGCTGCTTTAGTCTAGCCATACAAGTCATTGATGTGGAAAGTTACCTGGTATGGATGAAACTTAATGTTGCTACTGTCTGGTTACAAGCAGATGGGTGAATGTCTTTGACATGACTGCGCGATTTTTTTATATTAGATTTAGGTGCCATTGTAGAATGTTTGGCAGTGTATGTTCACTCAATTCCTTCTAGTACTGAAATTTGCTTAGACTCCTTGAGACTCCCTCACCTTCTTAAAAAGACGTAAGTTTGGATTTTGTTGTATTGATCTACTAGTGGTTAGTAAGCTTACCAATATGTACGTGGTAACAATTCTATAGATATCGTGTCCTTCAGTATCCTTTCAATTCTACCTGCTAGCTGTGTTGTCTTCTGCTGCATTATGAGTGATGAAATGGTCATATTTATGCTTTATATCAATTCCTTTCTCTGTGGGAGATAAGTCTATTCTGGCTGGTGCTTAGAGATTGATTTGGACACCTGTTCTAAATGAAACTTTGCAGGGTTGAGATATCTGAGTATTGCATGTTTCTCTTAGGTTAACATCGTTTTGAGGTTGATATCTTATCTCTGAGAGCTTGTGAATAGAGGATCTCAGTTTGCTTTGATATATGGAGGATCTCAGTTTGCTTTGAATTTGAACTAGATAAGAAACTTTAATTATTTTCAAACACGATTCATTAGAATTTGGACTAGATACTGACACTTTTTGACCAAAAATTAATAAGCAATTGGCCGCTAATCAATGCAGCACTCTTGATTAATACATTGAGAAATATGGTTTGGTGAGTGAGTTTGTGACGCTAACATATATTGATAAAAGGTCTAATTACTTTTCTGATTGTACATCTAGTACTTGATATCTTTTGTGTACTAACATCATTACTGTTTTCATATGTTTTGAGATATACAGGAGGTATAAAGAGTAGCCAAGTATGGAGAAGGGCACAGGTGAAAGATCCAATGCAATTTGTGAAGGGCCACTAGGAAGGAAGGAGCTTTAAGTTATCCATTTGACGGAGAGAGCCCATCAATCTGGTTCATTGACATTCACCCCATATAGAGCAGTGAATCCTTCACGAAACTCTTCTATTTTTTCCCATTTAGCTCAATTCTAGCACTTCATCGCGTTACGGTAAGAATACTAAACTCTTATTTCATGCATAGTGTAGAAGTTCTTTTGCCTGATCTGCTGTTCTATTGGTTCTTATGCAATAATGATATTTTGTTAGATGCAAGTATAAACACTGTTGGATTTTTATGGTTTAGCAATCCTGTCCGCTTGGCATTAAGTTAAGCTGGGATGGTAATAATCCTGATTCAAGTCTGGTATAAGTTCTGCTTGCGTGCTTAAGCTTTGATTAAGGTTAATGCTACATTAAGCGTAAGTAGTAATGAGCTCTCCTGTGTAGCTATGTCTCTCTATCTCACGACGAACAAGGCTAGAGAGAAACATGGCAATCCTGGCAAGGTCTCTTTTGTAGGCATGAAAGCAAAGGTTTTTAGTTCTCCCTCATCCAAGCATGAGGAAATAGGAAAGCCAGAAGTCTTAGTTAAAAACCTGCTTTGTAGTTATCTACATAACTTGATCCATCTCTGTGTTCGAGCCTGTTTGCAGTCATATAAAAATGCTGGCAAACTTTTTGAATCATGTATTCTAATGATACTCCATTTGCTTCAATTGCAGGTTGCAGCTTTGACCGTGGGATCTTTATTTTGTAGTCCATCCGCCTTTTGATTAGGAAGATTCCATTCATGGTAAATATAAGCTCTTTATACTCTGCAGTAGCATCTCTAAGATGCAAACGCACTAATTCTTTGTGCATGATGCATGTAATTAGAGTGTGAACATGGAGTTTTGAGTATGTGCACAGTTTTTTGTCTGGGGTGCATGTATGTACGGTCACAGGAATATATCAATACCTGACTATGATAGGATTTCTGTGATAAACATGAGGAAGTTCTTTGTTTCTACTTGTAAAGGTACTATTACTAACTATTGTACTTACAGTTATTGGTAGTGTTTTTTGCTCCCAAGAAATTCATCGGGACAAAAGTTGATTCCCTTTTGAAGGTAAAACAATAACTTGTGTGTTTTTTGTTGCTAAATGAATGAAACCACTTTTGCCTTTTATATTCCTTTATAGTTGGAGTTCCTGGTTGGGTTTTTCAGGTTCGTGGTGGAGGTGAAGGATGAGCTTTCATTGAAGAAATTCTTATAAGTTACTGATTGAATGCCTCTTGGAGGTCAAGAGCAAGTACATCCAAAAAACAAAGAAGAAAATAATCAAGAGTTACTACTTTTAAAAGAGGAAGAAGTTCAATGGACTGAGAAAAACTTCTGGTAAGGTTTATTTCTTTCATGAGTTTCTGGCAGACCGTTTTTTGTTGTTTTGGGAAATTGTTATCTTGCAGGCCCTTATTGTATTTTTAGTAATTATCATTTGTTTCCCCCATACTGCTCAGTGTAACTACTAACTAATTTCTAACCTTAGTTTAGATTACTTTTACTCTGTGGAAAATTCAGGCAGCTCTAATATAAACTTACTCGACCTCATGAAATATCTGTTTGTAGTTCTATCTTGCTATGTACTCACATTAGATTGTAATGTCTTCCTATAATGCTTTCCAACGTTCAAGTGATGTAATTTAGGGTCACTGCCTATTTATTTATTTACTTAGATGGATATTGGGGATATGGGTGGGAAAAGCTGAAAAGAGAACTTAAGGGATTCACTTGACATCACTATCCTAGTCCTATTAATTAGCATGTAGTTCGAGCAATTTGTTTCAGGATTGTAAGATTGATTAATCTACTAGTTGTCCTAGAATTCTGAGTCACTCAAGGCATTCCTAAATCGTCTTAGTGTGATTTGCACTGCACGTTGTATCTGGCATTATAAATGAACAAAAGAAATTCTTGTATTTGTACAATTCTTCCTATTGCATCTTTAAGGTTGTTTTTTCACACCTTATTTCTTATGAAACTTAATAAAACATCATTTATTTTTCTTCACAAGAATTATGATCACCTGATATTTCTTATTCTTGTGTCTAGTGGAAAAGTTTGAGAATGAAAATTCCAAGGTTGTCCTCGGTTGCAGGGACATCAACAAGAGACTAAGTAAGTATCTTTTGCCAGCTGCAAAAAAAAAAAGAGGTTACTAGAAAAACTTGGAACCTCTAATTTATTCTATATGGCCTTAAGCTATGAAAAATTATCATTTCAGATAGTAATTAATAATTTTACTTCAGCGGTAAGATATGCATGTTCCCATTCTGTATAAACGAAAACTAGCTAAAAGACTAGCTAGCTGACTGGTTGCCTTTTCATTTGTACTTCTACTCTCTTCGTTTACCAAACGTTGATGTCCCAGAAAATTTATTGTCATTGTAAGCTTCACCGCTCCACTGTATGGTTTATCTGTTTAGATGTAATATTGTGTTTAGCAAGTACCCAAGAGTACCTTGAAACTACCGTAGATTATGGGTATGGAAGCCGTCTTAAATGCATTGTTGGGCTTACATTTGCTCTTTTCGGTAAAATGCTTATTGTCCAATGTTGGGCCGGAATCTCCATTACTGGTGATATAGTAAAGCCTGTGGGTAAACATTGAGAAAGGAAACAATCATGGAGATTCATTCTCAATAATGCAGTCGTCGTGCGAAGTATGGATTTTGCATCAGGTCATGTTTTTTCTTTTCGTTGAATCCCAATTTTGAGACCTTGACCACAAGCTGCATCTAAACAACGAACGAGAGAAACTGGACTGGCTGCTACAGTTTCATCATCTAGTTCACCAACGCTCATAGCAAAATCATTAGCTGGTTAGGGACTGTTCCCCACTTCCAGTCCAGTCGCTTCCCCGATCTGGAGATTTTTGAGTATTCTGTCATCAGTTTTTGAGTTTCGATCCACCAGCACATTCCCGTACACATCTCTTGTCCGTCAGAGACCGATTTGTGCCTCAGTTCGAACAAACAATTAAGAAAATTAATCGTATCCAAAACCCCCACATGGACGGGTATTGGCCAAATCAAACGAGTTAATGCGAAACTCGTTTAAAGGGCTAAAGAAGTGACTCGACCGAATCAAAGTATGGATCTGGCGATTCATGTGATATTTGGGGTAGCGACTCGTAAGGCTCTAAAAACCATGATGATATAACCAGGAGGGAACGATCGTCGTGCGTTTTTTGCCCCGAAGGATATTGATACATTGCCCATTGTTGAAGTCTTTGCTGGTTCTTGAACAATAGTAAAAAAACTAGGGGGTTAGGTAATGGAGTTGTTTCTATGCAATAATAACAATGACAAGGGAACGATCGAAGCATTAGTTGGTTAGGTACTTCACATTGGCGATGCATAAATACTAGGCGGAGAGTGGCAGAGGATCGGGATAAGCCAAGCCCACACGAGTTACGAATTCGTGACTCGGTGTTTAACAGGGCCTTCTCTAGCCGCCGGCCAACACATTATTCAGGGTTAAAGATAAAAGGTAATCTGTGGCCATGAGGTAACGTTCCAATAGTACGGCATTTCAAGATGATGGTATGTTTACCAACATGAATGACCAAATAGAAAATAATAACTGCACCGTGACCCAAGATTTACCGTGTCATATCATCATAATTTAAATGTTTAGAGTTGAAAACCTGTTTGGATAGCATATGGAAAATTGTTTTTGGATATTGAAATTCAAAACAATTTTTAGAAGTAGAAAAGTTAACTTTTTTGGTGAAGCAAAATATAATTTTATTTTTGACTTCCGCTTTTGATTTTTGGTCCCGGAGAAATAGTAGTATTTCTATTTCTGATATCCAGACGCGCTAGAAATCTCCGGATACATCTTGAAATCTACTTCATATTCTAAAAAGTACTTCAAGATTCTGCATGAATTAGTATGAGCAATAGATGAACCATTATGAATCTGAAATTTTTCAAGTGTGCTTCTTGACCACTCTTTTTCATTTAATCTAAAGATTCTAAAATCTAACTTTAGGATAAAAGTTAACTTTAAAATTTATCAATGCAAGACCAAATAAGTCAATGGAGTCAATATCTTCCCAAGTTGAACAGTAACGATGTCAACGAAGTGTAATAAAATACACTTCTTTATCAATTTACCCTACTATTTAAACAACATCATAGGGTTTTCCTTTCTTCACTCTCATTCTTACTCTCTCTCCGTTCTTTCATTTTGTTTTCTCCCCCTTTACAAAACCGCCGCCGCGCCATTACCACAGATGATGGAGTCTGATGTCCATGATCATCATAAACAACAAGAAATTAGCAAAATGATCTATCCTCTCACGCAAGAGTTGTATACACATACTCTCTGCATTCAATTTTTCTTGATTTATTTTTGGCTGGTCATTGAATTTGGACTCTCCTTCTCTGTATCGTCTTCTATGTTTGATTTCTCTCTACAGTGTTCCTGTTTTATTCCTTTTCTGGTGACTTTCACTCTTTGGAAGTGATGCCGATGAAGATGTTAAAATCAGTGATTTATTGACTCGTTTCTCGCGATTCAATCGACTCGTTTTAGTGGTTGAGCAGTAACTTTGCCCTCAGTTCTCTGTTGATGTAAGTTTTATATTTCTTTGTTTTAGATCTATCAATCAGTAAATATGTTAATTGTTTTTATCAACAGATTTGATAATAATTAAGATTTTCTACTGATTGAATTTTCTTACAGGGTTTCTACGGCTGCACCAGTTGCTGCAGGGTGTTTGATTTCCAATGATTTCCAATCCGAGTTAATCTTAAAAACAAAGGATGGAACATAGTGGTGAGTTTCATATCATATACATAAATACTTTTGAATTTGGTAGATGGTAAGGTAAGGTGCACATTCACGGTGATGCATAAATTTTTCTTAGGATTGAATGTTGGAAGCAAATTAACAATTTGGACGATAGATCAGGTAGACCTTGTGACATTTGATTGCTATAATACATGTTAATTTCCTAAAAACTACTGTCTAGATACACCAAGCCTAAAATCTTGTGATTGAATGTCTTACAATTGCACCCTGGAGTAATTTCCTAACTGAACCCATTTTGATGTAATTGACAGGCTTCTTCTGGAACTGGTTCTCAACCACTGGTTGTAACTTCTTCTGTAATTGACAGGCTTCTTCTGGAACTGGTTCTCAACCACTGGAACTGTAATTATTTTCAAAAGCGATTCATTATAGAATTTGGACTAAATACTAAAACTTTTTGACCAAAAATTATTAAGCTGGCGCTAATCCAATGCAGCATTCTTGATTAATTGATTAATACATTGAGAAATACGGTTTAGTGAGTGTGTGATGCTAACATTTGTTGATAAAAGGTCTAATCACTTTTCTGATTGTACATTTAGTAGTTGATATCTTTTGTGCACTAATATCATTACTGTTTTCATATTTTCTGGAATATATAGGAGGTGATAAAGAGTGGCCAAGTAGAGAGAAGGCCACAGGAGAGGATCTTGGAGTTCTCCATTTGACGGAGAGAGCGCAGCAATCTGGGTCATTGTATGGCTATGTAGCTACTCCTCCAGCTGAGAATGGACATTCACCCCATATACAACGGCGAATCTTTCACGAGATGCTTCTAACTTTCCCTTTTAGCCCAATACTAGTACTTCAACTCGTTACGGTAAGAGTACTAAACCTTTTTTTTTTTCATCCATAATGTAGAAGTTCTTTTGCATTAATGATAAGTATCTGTTGTTCTGATTGGTTAGATGGGTATAGACACTGCTGTGTTTTTATGGTTTAGCAATAAGGATTTCCTTAGCTTAAGTTAAGCTGATTTCAAGAGATGTAGTGACTATTATATTGATAACATAAACTGCTCAACAATGGCTCTACAAATCTTATCTGAGGTGATAGAGTTACTGTAGTCGGGGAGGAGATGTTCGATTCGTTGATACTTAGAATGGCAATTAAAATTGAAAATGAAAGGTAGTAGCTAATTTAGCTTCAACTGAAACGGCTAAGCACTTTCTTGAAATCTTACCTGAGCTGGAAAAGAATAAGATCTTTCATTTTACTCTTTGACAGAAATCTTCTGTCGTTTCCTTGATAGTGCCTGCTAATGTTGTCAAAGCTTGGTTATTGCTATATTTCTCGAGGTTAACTGCGTGCATGGTATTGGTAAGCCTGTTGGCTTGGAAAATATGGAAACCAGGAGTGGTTTCCTAACTGAACGCTTATACTAGACTCTCACTTCCAAAATCTTTAGTCATTGAATGTCTTACAATTGCAACCAGGTGTGATTTCCTAACTGAACGCATTTTGATGTAATTGACAGCCTTCTGGAAGTGGTTCTCAACCATGGTTATAACTTCTCCACTGAAAGCTTCGCCCGGCGCATCCAATTTCAAACAGAACCAGCGACATAAGACAAGTAGGAAAATAATTAGAACCATACTGTCATCTTCCTCTCACTGTTGCCGCCGGACTCTGTGGAAGGGATAACAATCACTCAACATGACCTGTTCTTGGAATTACCAATCCTAGGGATGATGCAGCAGTGGACATTGGGTTCAGTAACAAGCTTAGTAGGGAGTTTTCATGCCAAAAGTAGGCCCTTGTAATTTTTCTTTCAATGGCATGACTAGTAAGTTTATCAATCAGTATCAGGAAAACATAAATCCGAAAGTAAAACAGAGTTAAGGAACTGAGGCATCAACAACCATTGTTGCTTATGAATTTCTTGTTTGGGCGCTTCTTTTGCCAAAATGTCTGCCGCTTCATTACCCTGTCTATTTGTAAAACTAAAGCTCAAAAAGTTGTAACATTTTACTGCTTCTGATACTGGTTTCTCCAAAAGATATTACTTTGTTTGTCATGAGCAAAAAATATGATCCTCTGGCAGTCGCCTTCAATCCAGAAATTCTTTAAATTCATACATACTCTTTGCCCAGGTTGTTGTCTCTAGCATGCTCAGAGCCTCTACTTCTTCTGTTGTATTTGCGAACTTTGCAGAGCATTGTCTGTGAAAGATTGCAAACGTCCTTTTCCTCAATTTCCCTAAATTCTAATCTTATACCTTGCGGCTTGTAACCTTTAACTCCACTTATGAACATATGTGTATGGAATGTCACCAGCCTTTTAGAACATGTGGTTTCCTTTGGAATATGAACTTCAGCAGAACACAGAATTTTCTCCAAAGAAAAATGGATTATATTAGAAGACAGAATTATCTCCGGGCCACCCTTGAGGTACAGAAACTAGACGTAGACCACAATTTTACAAGCTAAATTAATATACAGAGGAAATTTATTAAAATAAAAGTAGAAAATCAAAGACCATTTTCCCTAATTTGATGGGACAGTGATCGTCTTAGTGAATACCATAATGCGTTGTGCATGAACCAAGCTGGAACTTCCCAAATAGTTTAGTCCTCCACTGGAAGCCTGACACCCGGTTTTAAACCAAACTGCTTTTCCCAATTTCGTGAGCTTAATTAGTTCTCGTATTTTCTTTTCGGTGATTACGTCTTCCTTTTAGTACTTTGAGATTTTTTTCAAAAGTATTTAGAAGCAATATATTTGATACCAAGATTACTGCTAAAATGTAACTCACATAACTCAATTTACTCCAGCATCTTATTAGCACTTACCCTCTAAAATAAGAAGTCGGACGGTGATACTAAAAGGAATAAAAATTTCGTAAAAATTTATGATAATTTAAAAATAGAAGAAACAACAATTAATATAAAATGTCACTTATGTTTTGGTAGTTATTCGTCAATTCATAGTAAACACATTTATCACAGTTGTGAGTTGTTTGTGAGAAACAAAATAGGCATGAAACAGTAGCATAAGAATCTCACCTCCAGAATCGATTGCTCGGACTTGTATTCAAATTTGATAATATATTACATATGTGGAAATTTCTGAGGAACCCAAGTATGGTTCTTCTCTCTTTTAGAAACCCATTATTAAGATAGTATATATGTGTAGCCCAAAATACACAATCTACGGTTATGATTAGTAGTTTTAGATCAAATCTATAATTCCACTTTTTTAGATGGACTTAATTAACCTTGACCATTATTAACAAAATTATTTTTATATAAAAATTGTTGATTTGGATGGTCAACTGATGGGCGTTTTTTGTGGGCAGTTACTTAACTCAAATTGGTTAATGGACTAATATATGTAACGTATTTACATTTAAGGTTCCGTATTTTAAGATTCCAATTAACTTATTTATCTCATGCTAGCCTAATATATTTATTATTATTTATGTTCAAAATAAATAAGATAATGTATTTATTATTCCGTAATTTTAGGATCCTAATTAAGTGCGTTACCATATATGTCAACGGAATTTGGCTTCCTCTCTGCACTATTTATTTTCTCGTTTAATTAGCTTCCACTCGGCATTTCCTCCACTGATAGTAATCCTAGAGATAAGAGTAATAACAATCATGCTAATAACCTGATTTTTTACTATTGATTGTTGTTTGTAAAATTAAACCGATCATCGGGAATTTCGTTCAAAGCAATTACACATAAAACATATAAATGAAAATTACAATTATCACTAAAAACATATAAATGAAAATAACAATTATCACTAAACTGTGAAAATTGGAATTTTCAATATGCCATGATAATCACGATTTTCACGATAATTGATTAATCAAAGGTAAATTTTTTTTGAGTTTTTTACGATCATCTCGGGTGAAAATTGGAGTTTTTCTTAATTCTTCATAGTGATAATTGATATTTTCCCTAAATTTTCTATAGTGATAATTAAATATATTTTTTTTTCCTCATGAATTACGTATTGTGATAATTGAGTTTTTTTTTTGGTAGGTTACAACGAATTTTAGGTTTTGGGAGAAAATACCATACCATAATACAAAGAAAAGAGTTATTTTAGGGAGTTAGTTAGCAAAATTAAAAGATTTATTTTGTAGAGTTTTTATAGGAATTAAAATTAACTTTCTTTTACGTTTTTTGTAAGCTAGCCTTGAATGTAGGGATTTTCATAAATTCTCGATTTTTAACTGTTTTCTGTTTTAACTTTTCGAGTAGACCAAGCGATGGATAATTATTGTCATAAAAACAAAATAATTAATACTTTAAAAGGTTAGTATAGTAAAACTAGTAATTCTAAAACTAATTATGGGTTTCAAATATAGAGTATCTAAATGGTGGGCTTGTCATAAAGAAAATAAAAGAAAAGGGCTAGAAATATTTTCCCCCTATTACATATATTTCGAAGTTAGATCAGACATTCCACTACAAAATGTTGCACATTTTTTTTTTATTGAGTAGAAAGTTTAAAATGTATTAAAATAACTATGCTTCTAGGGGTAGAGCCCAGGAATTATGAGATGGGGGTGCAAAAATTTGTTATGGGTGCAAAAAAGATTTTCAGGGGTGCAAAGAAGCAAAAATAATCTTGTATATATAAAAGCCAATCACCAAGTGGTTTGGTGGTTGGCATGCTCCCTCCCACTGCGGAGGTAGGGGTTCGAACCCTGTAATTGCCAAAATCCACTCCAATTAAGGAGTTTGGATGTAGTCTAGGGACCACTGGTCTAGGGTATAAAAAAAAAAAATTGAATATACAAAAATAATTTTTCTTGGACCTAAATTAGGCTTTGAAGCCATCTAGCCAAGGGGTCCAAGTGCACACCCTTGGAGTGGGCTGGCTCCGCTCCTGTTCTAGAGAGAAGATTGGGGAAGACACAACCCAAAGTGCCAAGCACTACCCACCTTGAATGGACCACCTTGAGTTTGCGGTTATAGACATAGGTTTCTGGGTCATCTGATTGTTCAGCAGTGTCCTAACCATAGTCACCAGTGAACTTTAAGCAGTGTCCTAACCATAGTCACCAGTGAATTTTAAATGCTTCTGATATCCAAACGCGCTAAAAATTTCATACACCTTTAAATCTACTTCATACTCTAAAAAAATTCATGATCATGTAAGTGTTAGCATTAGCAATAAATAAACCATTATGAATCCTAAATTTGTCAAGTGACCTATAATCTGCATCTTGACCACACCAGTTGAACAAAGAACGATGTCAACCAAGTGTAATAAAATGTAGTTCTTTATCAATTTGCCCTACTATTTAAACAACATCTTTAATAGGGTTTTCTCTTCTTTTTTCCAGTCTCATTCTCCTCTTCTCCCCCTTTCAAAACGGCCGCCGCCTCCACCACAGATGATGGAGTCTGATGTCCATGATCATCATAAACAACAGGAAATTAGCAAAATGATTTATCCTCTCACGCAAGAGTTGTATACATATACTCTCTGCATTCAACTTTTGTTGATCTCTTCTTTTTTTGCCATTGATTGTTGACTCTCCTTTTCTGTATCGTCTTCTATGTTTGATTTCTCTTTATCTTGGTCTTGGTTACATCTTTCTCTGGCCACTTTTGCTTTTCCGAAGTGATGCTGATGCAGATGTTAAGATCAGTGATTTATTGACTCGTTTATCCCGATTCAATTGATTTATTGACTCGTTTTGGTGGTTCAGTAGTAACTTCGTCCTCAGTTCTCTGTTGATGTAAGTTTCATTTCTTTGTTTAAGATCTATCAATCAATAAACAGCTTAATTGTTTTTATCAACAGATTTGATAGTAATTAAGATTTTGTACGTACTTCTTACAGGGTTTCTACCTTCTATGGCGGCACCAATTGCTGCAGGGTGTTTGATTTCCAATGATATCCAGTGCGAATTCATCTGAAAAACAAAGGAAAGAACATAGTGGTGAGTTTCATATCATATACATAAAGCCTTTTGAATTTGGTAGATGGTAGATGATTAGGTAAAATGACATGAGTTTTGAGTTGCTATCAAACAAAACGGTGATGCATAAATTTTTTAAAATTTTGCTTAGAATTGAATGTTCGAAGCAAATTAACAATTTGGACGATAGATCAGGTAGACTTTGTGACATTTGATTGCTATAATATTACATGTTAAAATCTAGAGAGTGAATGACGTTAAAAACATCCTTGTATGCCTTTGAGGCTTAAACACACTTCATTAGCGTCAATCATACTGTATGGTCCTTTAATAAACTAAATCAGCATTAAACACACTTCCACAGCCTCAGCCATGCTTATTTTGGTGGGTATGATGCTGTTAGGCTACTACGGTTTTACGTAATCTTCTTTTGGTCATATTTAACCATCCCAAATGATGAAAAACCATAGAAACTTGTCCGTCTCAAAGAGTATTGTAAAGGCTTTTGAAGCTGATTTGGCCTGGCTTTTGTCTATCCCTTTGATTTATTAGCCAGTCTTGTGTTAACTCTATGTATACTCATTTCCACAAGATACTGAAACTTCTTGTTAAATGGGTATAAGCACTGCTGGATGTTTATGGTTTAGCAACAAATCAGGATTCCCTTAGGGGATTTTACCTAAAAGTGTGACTGAAAAGTGGGTTTATTCCAAAACTATGATCAATTTGAAATTTCTTCTAAAAATGTGACCATGACCGGTCAACGGGCATGTATGCCCTAGTCTTTTACGGAAATACCGGATTTTGTCCTCAGATGTGTACATATCGGGTAAGGATGTGTACACATTGAGTAAGGATGTGTACACATTGGGTCAGGATGTGCACACATCGGGCACTGATACCCCACCATGAATAGTGTCTGATGTGTAGATATTATATGTAGACATCCAAAATCTAGGCATTATCATATGTTGGATAAATGTAGACATCCATGTTTCGATGTGTAGACATCGGACACTGTTCATAAAATATGTGGACATCAGGCTATAAATATGTGGACATCAGCTATAATGTGTGGACATCGGCTATGAATATGTGGACATCAAGCTATCGATGTGTAGACATCGGGCTATAAAGGGTACTTTGGGTATTAGGTAAAGTCAGTCACACTTTTGGAAGAATTTTCAAATCAGTCACACTTTTGGAAGAAATGCACATTTCAGTCACAGTTTCGGGTATTTCCTCTTAGGGCTAAGCTGGGTTTATCTACTTAGGGCCCCTTGAAAATATCAATGCTGAAAATGTGAGAGTGAACTTAACCATTTCGGTAAACCTCCCCCTAGTAGTTTGCATTGGGGTTGATATGCTGTCAGTTTAAGCCCCTCTCGCAACAGTCTGAAAATTGTTGAGTTCATTGCGAAACCATCTGTTTTTGTTGAATTTCAAATTTGAATACCAAAGAAAACCTGAACTTTTTATTACTGTTGCATTGCAGGATTTAGTATAGCATATTTGGTAAAGAAACTGCTAGCCTTATGGGAGTTGGTTCTTTTTAATGATAATAGTGTTAGCAGTTTGTTTTAGTAAGAACGATGAGATTTGGTCCAAGGCTGCGGCTACTGTGGATAAGAAACGTTGTCGTGGAAAATTGGAACGGGGCTCAATTTCTGTTGCTAGCTCTGCTGTTTTTGAGCATCCTAGTTCAGATTCCTCATGCCTTGAACTTATCTCGATGTTCGGAGGGATTTGTGGAAGTTCAAGAGGAATGTAATATGTTTGCTATGGAGGCGGAATCAGAGGCTGTTATTAAGCTTTTGTTTGCTGTTATTTCCTGTTTTTTGAAAGATTTTATCTTAGATTTTTCTTTCCGTAGTATAAATAAATAATCAACTCGGAACATGATGATTTTTCTTTAAAATGTATTCCGTGGCCTATAAAATATGAATCCAAAATCCGTCGCATGACTTATAATTTGATTCATCAATGGAACACCAAATATGTCCACGGATTCAAAATTTGCACAAGTTGTGCGAGAAATGCTCCACGTTTGTTAACGAAGTGTAATAAAATATACTACTTGTGCTGTCAATTTGCCCTATACTATTTAAGCAGCATCCGTAATAGGGTTCTCTCTTTTTCACTCTCATTCTTACTTTCTCTTCCTTTGTTTTCTCCTCACTTCCAAAACCGCCGCCGCCGCCAGCACCGCAGATGATGGAGTCCGATGTCCATGATCATCGTAAACAACAAGATATTATTAGCAAAATGATGTATCCTCTCAGGCATGAATCGTCTGCAGATGCTCTGTGCATTCAATTTTTGTTGATCTCTTCTTCTACCGTCTTTGATTTCCGACTCTCCTTTTCTTTATCCTCTTTGATCTTTCATTTGTTTCTGTCATCGTTCTGTTTGCTTCCTTTTTTGGTAGTTTCCGCCCTTTCGAAGTGAATGTTAAAATCAGTGGTTTACCAGATTTATTGACTCCGATTCAATTGATCCATAGACTGGTTTTAGTGGTTCAGCTCAGCAGTAACTTTTCCCTCAGTTCTATGTGTTGATCGATGTAAGTCTGATTTCTTTGTTTAAGATCTATCAATCAATAATTAGTAGTACCTTAATTGTATTTATCAACTGAATTAGATTTTGTACAACCTGAATTCTTACAGGGATTACGGCACACAGCCTGCTCTGAGAGAGTATTGTAAAGGCTTTTGAAGCTGATTTTGCCTGGCTTTTGTCTATCCCTTTGATTTATTAGCCAGTCCTGTGTTATCTATGTAGACTGAAGTTCAACTTAATCATTGCATTTTTTTTTTATTTGTACATATTTGATTCTCAATCCACTAATCACAGTAAAAATTCATTGCATATTTGATAAAGAGTAGAAGGTGATAAAGAGTAGCCAAGTAGTGATAAAGAATCCCATACATAAGGGGGCGCCTTTATCCCCTGAATGGCAGCTTAGGAGCAGGGTATCTTTCTATTGGCCTTCTTAGGATGGAAGCTTAGTAATAGAATCTACTGGCCGTTATGTTATCAAGGTATCCCACGGGCAAAGGTACTGGGATCTAATGTAAGTTATGGAGAAAGATAATTTGCACTAGGAGTGGCATTGCTTCTACGGGCCGTTCTATCTTAGCTTGAATCCCCTAGGCCGTGGATGCCAACTCAACAATGCAAAGGAACGAAACTCATAGCTGACACTTACAAGCCCTAACCTTTTGGGGACGTTCAGATAACCTTCAACCTTTAGCTAACAACTGGGACTTCGAGAGACTCAACACCTTGTGGTCTCCAACTCCAACTTCTACGGTTTACTTTCAGTACAATCTAGGAATCCCTTCAAACGAAACATATAATCACTAACATCCCTACTTGTGAACATGTGCATGGGACTGCTTGAACTCAACTCATGTTCGGGGATCGAATAATGGGACTTTGCACCTCAACCACGGCCATAAAGTATTAAAAAAGCTACCTCCTGTAAATGGTCCTGGGATGGAAAGTCGGATGGACAATTTAGATTAACAGTGTTAGAAGCATCCCCTGAAGATAGAGGTAGAAGTCAGCTGGGAATTGGGTACGAGAATTACCACCCAGAGGATGATGTGGACTATCGCATGTACTACCCTCTGAGCTATCCTTGTCTCTCTTTCATCGTATAGAGAAGAAAGATTCTTTTGTACGCCCGGTTCACCGGGTTCTCTTTGCAAGTAAAGTAAAGAATCAAAGTCAAAAGCATAGTTTGATCTGGCTCAAGCAGTATGCAAGCAATATGTTAATGTTAACACAAGTATGTTGAACAAAGTTTAGGATCGGGTGCGAAAGAGGCGAAGGAGATGCATATACGACAATCTTGTGGTGGTCTGGACACGCTCTAGGGGAATAATCTCTTTCTTCTTTCTGCCTTTCTTTCCCATGACGACTAGAAACGGGAAAATCAAAAATTTCACTTCGAATTTCGGACCTCAACATCCTGCTGCTCATGGTGTTTCACGATCAGTATTGGAAATGAACGGAGAAGTAGTAGAACGTGCGGAACCACATATTGGATCACTACATAGAGGGACTGAGAAATTAATAGAGTACAAAACTTATCTTCAAGCTTTACCTTATTACGATCGTTCGAGAGGGCGATCGCGGAGTCACCGAATGAAGTCTTAGTTTATTTCGGAGGTGCTAACCATTTGAGGCGAGAGATGACTAAGTGACATATTAGATATGGCGGCGACAACAGCATGTCTTAGAAGGGAGATAAGAGGTGGAGCCAAGGACCCACTAAGAAGACACTAACGTATCTACAACTACATCCTCGAACGGCGAGTCAAACGGGCGTGAATGCGAGATGCCCCAGCGGAATGATCGGCGGACAGAGGCTAGGGCTGCTTCCTTCCTCTCCGCTTACGTCGAGTCCCTCATCCTAACGGGTAAGTGCCTTCATCCCTCTCCTCGCACCCACGTACGAGTACCTAAAGTCCTTAACAGTCTTCGGGTTGGGTGTGGCCGACCTAACGGCCGAGTGATGAGGTCTCACCCCTACGGGTCCCTCTCCTTGGCGGTCGAGTCTCTAAAGAGCCTCTCCCTCTGCAGTGAGTCACGTCGGTTCCTCTCCTTTCAGTCGAGTCCCTCCGGGCCTCGAAAGAGGGTCTTCTATTCGGTGTATTAAAGGCTAAGCGTTACTATAGATTGGATTCATCTTCGCTATAAATTATAAGGGGCTTCATTCATTGAGATAGGTTGAAAGAGAGGGTATGATCCAAAAGCTTAGTCTCGTGGCCCTAGTGCGTGATCCTTTTACTAAGAAGGAAGTCAGACATCTGAATGGTCGTGAGTGTCTGCGTATCATAAAGAAGCAATAGAAGAATCCCATACATAAGGGGGCGCCTTTATTACGATAAATGTCTACTTCTTTGCTTAGTGATTCTATTACATCGGTATAGCGAAGATTTAGTATAGCATACGTTGACCGCGAATATTACAGACACCAAAAGTGACCTCATGGGAGTTGGTTCTTTTTAATGATAATAGTGTTAGCAGTTTCTTTCAGTAAGAACGATGAGATTTGGTCCAAGGCTGCTGCTACTGTGGATAAGAAACGTTCTCGTGGAAAATTGGAACAGGGCTCAATTTCTGTTCCTAGCGCTGGTGTTTTTTAGCATCCTAATTCAGATTCCTCATGCCTTGAACTTATCTCCATGTTCGGAGGGATTTGTGGAATCTGAAGAGGCGGAATCAGAGGGATTTGTGGCATGAGTTACAACTTTGAATCTTGGTCATACTCTAAAATGTATTCCGTGGCCTACAAAATATTACAACATCGTTCGTAATGTGAAATCCGTTGCCCCGAAAGTGACCAGAATTTATCAATGGAACACCAAATATGTCCAGGGATTCAAAATTTGCACAAGTTGTGCGAGAAATGCTCCACGGTTGTAAACAGCAACGGTGTTAACGAAGTGTAATAAAATATACTACTTGTGCTGTCAATTTGCCCTATACTATTTAAGCAGCATCCGTAATAGGGTTTTCTCTTTTTCACTCTCATTCTTCCTTTCTCTTCCTTTGTTTTCTCCTCACTTCCAAAACCGCCGCCGCCGCCAGCACCACAGATGATGGAGTCCGATGTCCATGATCATCGTAAAGAACAAGATATTATTAGCAAAATGATGTATCCTCTCACGCAAGAGTTGTATTCATATACTCTCTGCATTCGATTTTTGTTGATGTCTTCTTATACCGTCTTTGATTTCCGACTCTCCTTTTCTGTATCCTCTTTGATCTTTCATTTTTCTCTATCATCGTTCTGTTTGCTTCCCTTTTTGGTAATTTCCGCCCTTTCGAAGTGATGCTGATGCAGATGTTCAAATCAGTGGTTTGCCAGATTTATTGACCCCGATTCAATTGATTTATCGACTCGTTTTAGTGGTTCAGCTCAGCAGTAACTTTGCCCTCAGTTCTATGTGTTGATCGATGTAAGTCTGATTTATTTGTTTTAGATCTACCAATCAATAATTAGTAAGTAGTAGCTTAATTATATATTTCAACTGAATAAGATTTTGTACAACCTGAATTCTTACAGGGTTTAACGCACCAGTTGCAGGATCTCAAAAACAAAGGAAGGATCATAGTGGTGAGTTTCAGAAAACCTTTTTGAATTTGGTAGATGATTAGGTAAGATGCATTTTCACATGAGTTTTTGAGTTGGTATCAAACAAAGAATGATGTATTAATTTTTCTTGTACACTTTGTGAATTTGAGGCTTAAACACGCTTCATTAGCCTTAGCCATGCTTGTTTTGGTGGCCGGGGACTTTCCATAGAGAAAGAGGACCGCTCATAACTAAAAAAACAAAGACTACTGTCTAAACACACCAGGTCTTTTCTCCTGCGAGTCAAGCTGGGTATCTACACTCTACCATTGATGGTGTTACACTACTACGGTTTTACCTAGTCTTCTTTTGGCCATCCAAAATGCTGAAAAACCACAGAAACTTGTCCATCTCAAAAGAGTATTGTAAAGGATTTTGAAGCTGATTTGGCCTGGCTTTTGTCTATCCCTTTGATTTATTATCCAGTCTTGTGTTAACTCTATGTATACTCATTTCCACACAAGTTTTCCTTGAGACTTAAGTTCGAATTACATATTGTTTTGTTTGTACGTAATTGATTTTCAATCCACCAATCACATTAAAAACTCATTGCATATTTGCATTCAAATTCGAAATAGATATGAAACTGTAATTATTTTCAAATACGATTCGCTAGAAGTAAGTAAGCAATTCATAAGCAAAAATTCATAAGCAATTGGCGCTAATCCAATGCAGCATTCTTGATCAATACATTGAGAAATATGGTTTGGCAAGTTCGTGATGCTAACATTTATATTGATAAAAGGTCTGGTCACTTTTCCGATTGTACACTTAGTATTTGATATATTTTGTGCACTAACATCATTAATGTTTCATATGTTCTAGGATATATAGGAGGTGATAAAGAGTGGCCAAGTAGAGAGAAGGGCACAGGTGAAAGATCCGACGCGATTTGTGAAGGACCTCTACGAAGGAGAGGAGCTTTAAGTTCTCCATTTGATGGAGAGAGGGCAGCAATCTGGTTCATTGTATCGGCCATCTAGCTACTCCTCCAGCTGAGAATGCACATTCACCCCATATAGAGCGGTGAATTAGTCCTTCACGAGATGCTTCTGACTTTCCCGTCAAGTTCAATTCTAGCACTTCAAGGCTTTACGGTAAGAATATTGAACTTTTATTTCATCCATAATGTAGAAGTTCTTATGCATTTAATGATGATGATCTGTTGTTCTGATTGGTTCTTAAGCAATAATGATACTCTTATTGGATGGGTACAGATACTGTTGGCTTTTTATAAAAATCAGGATTCCCTTAGCTTAAGTTAAGCTGGATTGCTAATAATCCTGATTGAGTTCTGGTTTAAGGTTTAGTTGTTTGCTTAAGCTTTGATGAAGGTTAATGCTACATGATGAGCAAGGCTAGAGAGAAACATGGAAAGCATGGCAAGGTCTCTTTTGTAGGCATAAAATCGAAGGTTTTTAATTCTCATTTTGCTGTCCATGTTTTTAATCTAAACTCAAGCTGCCCACGTACTTATAAATCAGAAGTCTTTTTCACGCATGGTTAACTAATAAAACTTCGTGACCGTGCCATATATCTGCAGTAATAACAAATATAGGTTAATTATGATTATGTGCTGAGGGATGTCACTTAGGTAGCTTGGTAGTTACTTACCTGGGCTGCCTTACCGCGGAAAAAGAACACCACATTAAACTATAATGTGCGCTGTGTCAACTAGATATTGTTACAATTTCACATAAAATTTATTAGGGGTATGTACTATAACATGGCACCGCCGAGGCTACAACGTGTCGCCTTGACTCTAGCAATGTAGACGCATATGGAATATATTGTCCGTATGTGATGAACTCAAGAAGTGATATATATATATATATATATATATATATATATATATATACCAGCTGAGGCAAGTCACTGAAGCATCGTTGTGTTCTCCTGTTATTATTTTCTTGTCACTTCTGATCTTTTGATATCGTTTGCGTTTCTGTTCCTATTACTACTATTAGACTGTTCATGGCAGAGTTGATTTTTTCCTTTGTCTTTGTTCTTTATACGCATATAATAGACTCTCACTTCCGAAGAATGTCTTACAGTTGCAACCAGGAGTGATTTCCTAACTGAACGCACTTTGATGTAATTGACAGGCTTCTGGAAGTGGTTCTCAACCACTGGTTGTAACTTCTCTATTGAAAACTTCGCCCAGCGCACCCAATTCCAAACAGAAGCAACGACAATAAGGATGCACATTCTGAGCAGCAACTCCAGTACTCTTGACTTTCGAGAAGGATGAGCGGCCACCTTGGCCAAACAACATGCGTTCAGTTTTCAAGGACACTCTTTCTGTTGGTTCACAGGCTGTGCATCTGGTTCAGATTTTTATTCAAGAAGGGCTACAGATGAGAAGGTTCTTTTAAATGATCGATCGACCTGATTGTGGTGTATTGACTCTTCGTCAATCAGACTAAAATGTATCCTGACTAGTCTGCAATCTGGCTTGGTTGACCATAGTTATTCATTCTCGCAACATGTGCAATGAGTGTAGACGTGGCATTTCTCCTAAAAATTATTGACTTATCAAAAGAGCTTGGATTTTTACCAAAATTTACTGTGTCGGATAAGTTTGAGATTGTAATTGAATGCTGAAGGCAAGATGAATATGTCAGATGTGGAACATATATTACGAAGCTTTTTTAGCTCTTTTAACCAGAGCTAAAGGTGCTTATTGATTTTAAGTTAGAAATATATACAGTACCAACCTTATAGGAAACATAGGCAATAGCCTGGGCCCCCGGATGCTAGGGCCCCCATTTTTTTTTTATATGTATACTACTAATACAAGTAGTATGCACGTGCGATGCAGTCGGCAACATTACATTTTCTTAAATTTTTCTTCCATTTTTCTAAAAAGTAGTACTTTTATTTTATTTTTCAATTTGGCTTATTATTAGGTAAAAATGAAGAAATAAAAATATCACTTTTAATGAACGGAGGCAATCTTTCGTATCCGAAACTGAAATCTATAAGTAATTTTATAGTATATCAATTAAGTATTTGAGCATCATATAGGCAACATGTAAAAAGTATATAGGATCTTTCAATTTACCTTTAAATTATAGCTATTTTTTTTTTTTGGAGAACTACAAATATATTAATTAGTAAAAATTTGATATAGTTGTTTATACTCATTGCGTAGATGATTCAAAGAGCTTTCCAAATATATAAAATTCACAAAAATCGGACGCACCATTCGGAAGATATGAAGTTTTAAAATATTTATCAACATTTTTATAAATATGACATTTCTGTAAATAAACGATTTCACATATTATTATTTTTAAGTCCCTATTATGTTAGGCATTTCAGTCCATATTGAGATTTATTGACCAAATGGTTCCTATTCCGTTAAGCATTTTGGTCTCTATTCCGTTTGGTGAAACAAAATCCGTTAGGTGAACCAAAAATGGGTAAGGATTTTTTATTTAGCTTGCTTGCATTAAAGAGGGGGAGATGTATACTACTACTACTGTCAGCCTATTTCTAAACTATTTTGGCCTAGAGGAACGTTGTATTTTTAGCCCATCCGACTGTCTGGTATATACGAAAGTAAAAACCTAACTGGTTAAATCCATTCACACAAATTGATTTCGTCATTCGCGGAAGAGTTGTCTCTGCATCTCTCGACATTCAGCTCGGTACGGTAACTTTATCGATTAGAACAATTTCAACAGAGATGATTCTTCAATTTTGTTATTATTTATGTTTAAATCTACATGACATCAATTCCAATTTCCTGAAATACGAGATGCTTTGCTAGAGTAGTCGGAATCCATTGACTTTAGTGCTAAAACAAGGGCTGAAGCTGATTCTTTATTTACATGTGAGATAGATCATTTAGAATTTATATTCGGGATGGTTATTTGGCATCATTTCATGCTTGCAGTCAACTCGGTTAGCAAATTGTTACGGAAAGAAGATATACGTCTTTATGTTGCCATGGATCGAGTAAAAGATCTTCTTTCTTTTTTTGAGAAGTGCAGGGATACTGGATTTCAAGACTACCACAAATCATCCGAAGGAAAAGAAATTTTGGCGAGCCTGTGACCCAAGAAGAGATGGCATTATCTGTGAAATTTTTCGTAGTCGTTTCCATTTGAAAATTTTATTACATACTTATGTTTGTTTTTTCTTTTCTTTTTTTGTAACCATACTTATGTTATCGGTCTTTCTACTTTAAAAAATCGTTGATTTTTTTTCTAGGGCCCCTATTTTCGGTTTTCGCCTAGGGCCCTAAAAATCTTGGTACGGCATTATACAGGTACCTTTGTCTCATCTCCATATGTTGAACTTCATTATGTTGTTTTTATTCCGGGAAGTGTCTACTATACAAATTATGGATGGATGAAAGTTGGAAATACATGTACCAGCCAAAATAAAAGTAGGCTCTGTCATAAAGCCTAAAGGTACATAATAGAATAAAGATTCTAAATTCCGGTGCCATTAAGTAACAAGCATTTTATCAATGCAAGACCAATGTCCAAATCTACACATGTTGAACAGTAACGGTGTCAACGAAGTGTAATATAATATGGGTATACTTCTTTATCAATTTGCCCTACTATTTAAACAACATCTGTAATAGGGTTTTCTCTTTTTCACTCTTATTCTTAGTTTCTCTCCTTTGTTTTCTCCCCCTTTCAAAACTGCCGCCGCCACCACACAGAATCATGGAGTCAGATGTCCATGATCATCATCAACAACAAGATATTAGTATGATGATATGTCCTCTCAGGCATGAGTCGTTTGAAATATTGATCTCTGCATTCAGTTTTTGTTGGTCTCTTCTTTTTTTACAATTGATTTCCGACTCTCCTTTGCTGTATCCTCTTTGATGTTTCATTTCTCTTTATCATAGTCCTGTTTGCTTCTTTCTCAATTACCTTTCTCGCTTTCGAAGTGATGCTGATGCAGATGTTAAACTCAGTGGTTTACCAGATTTATTGACACCGATTCAATTGATTTATTGACTCGTTTTGGTGGTTCAGCAGTAACTCAGTTCTCTGTTGATGTAAGTTTTATATTTCTTTGTTTTAGATCTATCACTCAATAAACAGCTTAATTGTTTTTATCAACAGATTTGATAGTAATTAAGATTTTGTACTACTTGAATTCTTACAGGGTTTCGACCTTCTATGGCGGCACCAATTGCTGCAGGAAAGAACATAGTGGTGAGTTTCATATCATATACATAAAAGCCTTTTGAATTTGGTAGATGGTAGATACTGACATAAGTTTTGAGTTGGTAATTTTTCTTAGGATGAAAATTTATGCAGTCAATCAACAATTGGAGGTAGATTTTGTGACATTTGATCGCTATAATACACTCTTCATTAGCGTGTGTTAAAAACACCCATGTATGCCTTTGAGGCTTAAACACACTTCATTAGCGTGTGTTTAAGCACTCATTCTGTATGGTCTTTTAATAAACACTCTTCAACAGCCTTAGACCAAGCTGGGTATGATGCTGTTACACTACCACGGTTTTACATAATCTTCTTTTGGTCATATCACTACACCAAATCTAGGTTTTCCTAACAATAGGTTTCCTAACTAATTTTAATTTAGTAACTCAAATGATTCATTATAATTCTAGTAACCCTTACAGAGAGTTAGCAAATCAGAAAATAGTTACCATAATTCAGATTTAATTTATAAAAACTAAATAACTATTCAATGTGTGAGATTAATAGTTATTCATTTCTAACACACTTTTAACTAAATCACTATTACAACTATTTCTACCCAAAATTGGATGTATACTAAATGAACCCAAGTTTATAACTCTTTATCATTTTTATTAGTAACACACTTTGACATAGCTAACACAATGATTTTTTTTCAAAATTAGAAAATATAAAATAGAGTTTTAAGATTTTATAAATCTTTTGTTTGGAACCAATTTAAGTTGTAGAACCTTAGAATAACTTAAATCCAGGAACCAGAATGATATGGGAACCGAATCCTTACTTGGCTATTTTTCCCAAATGACCCGTCCGACAGAAGAAAAATCGTTATCTATCTCTCTTCTCCATTGAAAAATTTGAGAACAAAATTCTGAAGCTGAACTCAAAGAACCCAAATCCGTTATCGTTCTTATTGAATGTTTATGATTGATTAAATACCCATCTTCATTCTTATGATTGATTTCTATTTGTTTCTTGAACGCATTAACTTCAGAGGAACTTGAAGAGAAATAATCAAATTTGTTTTCTTCAACTCATTCATATTGTTGCTGGTATGATTTATCTTCTTCTTCTTCTTCTTCTTCTTCTTCGATTACTCTTATTAAAAAATTTTAATTATGAACCTAGGGTTTGAACGGGATTTTTAAAATTGGGTTTAATTTGGGGTTCTGGACCTAGGGATTTTTAAAATTTGCCTCTTATGAGTCTTACTTGGTTTCCTATTTCGACAAGTCTGTTTGTGAATCTAAGAGTTCATTTGTTGTGTATGATTTTGTATTCTAATAGTTTGGATTGACAGCTTTTGATTCAGGGAGAGATATAGCTGTTCTCTTGGAGGTTAATAGGGGTGATTCTATTCATCAGGATTTCGAAACCAGCCAGAGTAATTTCTTATCTCTAACTTGTATTGTAATTGATGTAGAAATTCTCTGTTAAGTTATGTTGTTGATTTCAATTTGCGATACTCTTTGTTTCACAATGAGTTTGGATTGGTTTAATGTTCTCATCAATGTTGTCAGTGCTTGGTAGTTTAGTGGTGTGCTATTTCTGCCTTTGGATTCGATTAAGCTTATATTGAGTTTTGATGATTAAATGCATGTTGCTAAAAATAATCTATAAGTTGAAGGGCGAAAGCCTCATTGCAACCTTAGTCATTTTAGGAAGTTGTAGATTATATCTGCCATTCTGCCTATTCTGGTGTATGGATTGAGTTTACTTTTTGTTGTTGTTGATGATGTTATTGTGAACTGGTTTTAAGAACTTACTATCACGATTGCAGATTTTGAGGGTCATAAGAGAAACAGCGCGATTGTATTGTTGTTTTATGAGTGCATAACTCTGAGTTTAATGCTTACAAGTTTTCTAGAGTGATGCAGGACTTTGGGATATATAAGTTCATGAGTTTTTTGGACTATCCATGACCAAAAAATTAACCTACTCTTATAAGCAGAATGACCTTTTAAGGCAGCTACATTGTGGTCGATTTCTTTTCATCTGAACAACAGTATGTGGCAAATGGGATCTGACACTCTAAAGACCCTCTAATACTGATTGGACTATCATTTGGCGTATGCGTTTAATCGATATGCATTATTTGAATGAGTAAATTTTAGCGCATCTTGATTTTGGTTTGTTGTTCCTGTGCTTGAAACAAGGAATTCCATTCTAAGTGTTATTTCTTTTATAGGGAAAAGCTTCAAGTCAGCTAAGGTTTATATATAGTGCATTGTCTTGGAGTTGGTCTTCAAAATCACTTCAGTCGAGCAGAGATGCTATTGAATCACATGACCCAAATGAGCCGTGCAAACCTGGTGCCCATTGCATCACACTTGAAAAGATCAATGCTGAGGAGTAGAAGCTCTATAAAGAAATTAAGGTAATCAAAGATGAAATGCTGAGGAGGAGCAGCTCTATAAAGAAATTAAGGTAATCAAGATCAAATGCTGAGGAGGAGAAACTCGGCGGATGTCTTCTGCTTAAGCTGCACCGAGTAGCAGGTATGTGCATATGCAGGGGTGAACCTGTGGTTTAAAGTGGATGGTAGAGTGACTTCTAAAATGCTTTATTACAGGGTGCAATTATGAAATTCTGATGGATTTCTTTTGTTATTAGATACTAATGGATTTCCTGACTAACTTAATGGTATGGAGTTATCCTTGGCAGGTCAGTCGATCATCAGGGTCATTTGAGTGGTGTTTACTGCTTAGCTCTTCATCCCATTGATGTTGTACTTACTGGAGGAAGTGACTCTGTTTTTCGGGTATGAAATATAAATTAACCCTTTGTATATAATTCAGGGTTCAGGAACACTTTGTATATAATTCAATTCTCGTTTCTTATGCTTAGGCTTAGCTATACAGAAACACTTTGTATATAATTCTATATCTAAATACCATTAACCATTGTAGACTTTATTGCTTTCTTTCGCACCAGATGAGAAGCTAACATGGTGAATTTTAATTTTAATTCACATAGAGACAAAAAAACAAAAAGAAAACAGTGGTCGGTAAACTTATTTCCTGACTTGAATTTTTTTGAGATGGGAAGAGGGATGATTAATCACTGACCAATTACAGCCAATGTAAACGATTTATCATCATTCATGACAGTTGTTGGGATTGCCTTTAATGAAGTATGCTTGTGTCAGACACAAATGAAGCATTTGTACTTATTCTCTAGCTAATTATGTCCAATTTATTTTGCCTGTGGATCCTGTTCCTGTTCCATCAAGTTCTTATCTTACATGAGCTTAATTATGTATAGGTCAACATCAGTATGATGTAGCGACACAATTCCAGAGATCGTAAAGTGAACCAATAATAATCTTGCTTAGATTTTTTTGTCATTTCCATTTACTTTTCTATGTGAATTGTATTCTAGAATGAACCAATCATAATTTTGCCAAAAGTTTTTTTAACCGTTTATTATTGATTCCTTCTTTCTCTTAGTTTTTATCTAAAGTAAGGCTTGCTTTTTTTTTGCATAGCTAGTCAAAGAGAAAAAAAAAAACGGATCCAGTTTTGTGGCTATGTGTTATGAGACTATGTGCAGTAAGATTGATGTCTTCTTTGATGCGAAGAAGGTCATTGATGCTCTTCAAAGTAGGGAGGTACCTCTGGCTTTAGCTTGGTGTACAAAGAATAAATCCAGGTCGAAGAAATCCAAGTTGCAACATTATTTCTCTAAGTTTTTGTTTGTCTTGTGATATTTATCTCGGTGAAAATGTCATCATCTTTATAAAATATGCCAGAATAGGGTTTGTTCAGACTTTTAAAACCAGCATTAGAAATTCAGTACTCGTTAACATCTTATAAGCTATATAAAAATATTCTTTGTATTATTTCTATATCTAGAGAAGCTATCATAGACTTTATTGTTTTGTTTCGCACCAGATGACAAGTTAATTTGGTGAATTTTGATTTTCAGAATGCTGGGAGAAGTGGAAAAGTCTTGGATGTTTGAGAAAGATAGATTTGAAGCCTTTGGAAATCCATCTGCAATTTCAGGTGTCATAGGTAATCGTTTTTCCCCTTTTTCTTTAGATTCTTTCAATTGTTTCTGATCATAATATAATAGGTTCATAAGAATAGAATTCCAGTCCCTAACGTGATCGAATGAGACTTGTTTCCTTGCAGTTTGTCATCTTAACTAAATACATACTTACAACTCTGTTTTAAAGAAGCACTTGACCACTTGCTGCTGTGAATGCTTCCCTTATTATAATATTTGAAATGATGCTTTAGGTGCTTGTTTGATTAATATTTTAGTGCCAGCCAGATCCTTACATGTATTATGTTACCACTCATGTTATATATCCAGCATAATCAACAAAGTATGGTGTTTCAGAGTGGATAGAAAGCTTGATCACATGTCCTTGTTTATAGATTATGTGATGTGATATGTGAGAATTGGTAAGCCACGGAGTTAAAGATGCATTTTATCTAGAAAATACTGTCCAAAGGATAACAATTCTAAAACTTTCTTCGCTGACTATTATGTTTCAGTTTTTTCTCCCACCATTTTCCCAATTCCTCTTTTGACTCACTATTTCACTTGAATGACTAAACTGAAAATCACTTTTTCGTAAGGGTTTCATGAAACTGCGGGTGCGATTGACTTTTTTGTGCTTGCTTGTGTATGTATGAGTGATCAAATGTGTTTGGTGTTGACAAATTCTGAAGATAATCATATAAATTCTTTAAACTATACATGTGTGAATACCAATGAATCTGTGGTGCAATGGAAGCACATCTGACTTCAAGGCAGAAAATGCGTGTTCGATTCACGCCAGGTTCACTAATTTGCATTCTCCATCAATTCTCTCTTTGTAGCGCAAATTATTTAAATGTGTGAAATTGGGGGTGAAGGTTCATATGGAACGGTGACGTGTTTCAGTAATGCAAATTATCTTTAACTATATGTGCATCTTAAATCCCAATAATCCCGATAATTAGTTCATCGGGACCCTAAACCTACCGATATTATTGGTTACGGATATAAAACTACTGAAAATATGGAAATCAGAAGGTACGCGTACCGACTCAACTGTATTGATTCCGGATAAGTGGTACGCATACCGGCATAGGTTTATAGTTTTACGATTTTGGGTATGCATACCTAAATCATTTGTTTGTGAATTGGATTTTTATGGTATGCATACTCGGTATGTACACCGGGGTATATCTCTAGCAATGTGAACCGGTGTATGTCTCGTGTCATCTCCGATTATCTCGTGTATATCCCTAGCTCACTCTGATTCGTGTCTCATAAATTGATTGATGACTAGAAATTTACCGATTTTGTGCACTTAATTGTATTTCCTCATTATCGTTTTAAAAACGGATTCCCAATTTGGAATTAGATCGATCTTGTAAGTCAAATTTATAATCTTCATACGAGGGTTTAGTCTTGATATAATGTCAAAGTCTTGTTTTTATCGATTCATTTTGAGAAACTTAGAGTCTTTATCTGAATCCTAAACCTACTGATATTGTTCATAATAACAGGATTTTCCAACTCAATAAGCTGTTGAGTTGTCATTACGGTAAGCTGTCTTACAAGTGTTTTAGAGAGTTAATCAAATTCCAAACATATCGTAGAAAATAGTTTGAGTGCATCTGAAAATATTCGACAGGGATGGTGTGCCTAACGGTTATGTGTACCAACCCAATTCGTGAACTCAGAACACCAAGGTATGCGTACAAGGCACGTGTACCTCAAGGCAGTTTCTGAATTCAGGAACTTTAGTATGCATACCAGGTATGGATACCACAAAAGGCCAATTCACGAACAAATGATTCAGGTATCTAATGTCAGTCTTTGTTCGTTATAATTCATTTTCAGAAACTCGATTTTTGTTCGTCAAATTTCACAAGTACAAAATCTAAACTTCTAATTAGAATTTAAATCGACTCCCTGATCACATTCTTCTAATTTCTACCAAGTCAAATGTCGATAATTATATTAGCAACAAAAAATTTGGTTTGGAAGGAAAAAAAACATTTACTAATTAAGTTGAGGAAGAGGATTTTCCGGGACAATCTTCAGTTCATCATGGGTAAAGAAACATCTTATACCGAGTGTCCAAGTTTTAATGTTAGAATCCAGTTTATTATGAATTCTTTTTCGGAAAATCAGCCTTTAGATGTTTTTCGAGCAATTGTTAGTTCGTTATAGGTCAAGAATATTGTTCATATTATCATTTAATAACCTCTTCCACTAAGTCGAAATCTTCACTGCTCTAAACCTACGGATGTTTCTCGGTTACCCTTAATGACCTCTTCCACTAAGTATAGAATCTTCACTGGAGTTATAAACTAACAAGTGTTTTTCATATTATCCTTAATGACCTCCTCTACTAAATCAAAATATTCATCGAAATCCTAAATCTACCGATGTTGTTCATATTATCCTTAATGACCTCTTCGACTAAGTCGGAATCTTCACTGAAGCTCTAAATCTACTAATATATGTTATATTATCCTTAATAATCTCTTCTTCCACTAACTCAGAATCTTCATCAGAATCATAAACCTACCAATATTGTTCATATTATCATCAATGTCATCTCCTACTATGTAGGAATATACACCTGAGCACTAAACCTACCAATGTTTGTCAGATTTTTTTATTGACCTCTTCCATTCGTAAGTCTGAATCTTTAACGAAACCCCTAATCTATCGTAATTAAGTTTTGAAATTTTGTTTAATCGAAAGAGAATAACAGTTCTTGATTTCATTTCTGATTCATTCTTATATATTTTTCGGATTTATATATAGTTAGATAACAATATCCAAATTTATTTTGATTTATATATAGGGGTGAGATCTGTTGACATGGTTATAAAGACACAACGTTGACTTGGTGACACCTTTTGCTCTAAAACATCTAAACGACAATGAATTTGAAGCTAAGATTTTGGTGACATGTTTCTCATATAAAACTCTACATTCCTACCAAAATGAGAGTGTTTCGAAATACGAAACTTTGGATTTTGATCTTACGAAGGTTCAAAAGAAACACACTTGTGTTTAAAAGAAACACACTTATGTTAATCAGTATGAGAATCCATTACTATTTGTCTACCGTTGATAAATCTCCGCAATCCGTATGAGAATCAATCTCGACCGTCAAATGTTTTTTATACAAAAACCTAAATTTTTTCTCCTCTCACTTTCCTCTTTCTCTTCTTTCCTTTCTCTTTCTCGGTGGGTTCTCCTCTTTAACTCCGCCGCAACCAAAACCCTCTCTCGTAACAGAATTTCCAAATCAAGTTCTAACATAAATCCTTGTTAATCCGTGAATCAAAAACCAATCAGTAATCGAAGAAAAACCTCCAATTGAAACATTCATAACCCTAATTTTTTTTTGGATATTTTCCCTGAAATAAAAAAAACCCTTGTTCTGTGATAATAATTGTTCTTCGATCTACTATCCAACGATTGAGGTATAATCCCGAGCTTAATTTGTTGTTTTTTGTTTTTGTTTAATCTGAAATGGTTTCTTCTTTACTCTTTCTTAGGCAAAAGAAGCATTAATGAACAAGAAGAAGTCTTTTCATGAACCCATAACTCTGTCTATCTTCTTTGTTGCAAAAGATGTTCAATTCTTCTTCTTTTTTTTTTTTTTTTTTTTTTTTTTTTTTCTGGATCTGAAACTAGGGTTTTTCAATTTGGGGATTTTCTGATTTTGTCAGTAAAGATGATACATATATAATTTATTTTCAAAGGGTCTCTGTTTATTAATATGGTTGGTTGTTTTGAACAAAGGAAGGGTTTGTTATTGGGTTAGTTTTTTTGTGTAATGAATGTCATCTTTGTTGATCTAGTTTTGTGTAAATGACTAACAGGTTATTAAACTGTTGCCTATCTACAATGCCGCCAAGGAAAAAAAACTAAGACTAAGAAGAGCAGCAGGTAATATCACAATCAACAAAGTGAAACATCATTGGCTTCTTAGACTTGATAATGTTTTGCCTATTTTAATGGTGTGGTCTCGTTTTATATAGAAGAATGGAGAAGGCTTTACTACATTATTTTGTTTGTGTTTGGATGGGAAACCCGGAATAAAGATGTGGAAGTCCCAATTATAGGTCGGTATATCAACCATGCATTCGATAAAATTGAACGTATTTCGATTCGTGAACAATTTGCCAATTTAATAGTAAAATGGTAAATTCTGCTGAACCTATTGTTTTACAGCGGAAAGTCTTGGAGCAAGTTGGTGAAGAGCTAATGAAAAGAGAGATGTAAGAGCAGCATTAAGTCTCGTGAAGGAGTTAGTGGGAAACCCGGTGGTCTTTGTTGCTTTGGCACAGCAAGGCAGGTAACTATTTTGATTTGTTCTTTTTTCCCATCAGTTGGTGCATTCTATCAATTCTTGGAACCATAGATGATTGTTCTTGAGTTGGTTCCTTATTAGCCCTTCTATAGTATGAATGATGGAGGATGGATCAATTTTGTTGTTGCTGTTCTTATGTAGTTGCTTGCTTTTTGTGTTAGTCTTATTTGTGTAAGTCTGTAAGATGTATCATTAAATTCTGATTGCCAATGGGCACTTGTTTGATTTTTACCATTGGAGAGTAAGATGTAGCATTTGGAATGGTTGTCTTATTTGTGTTTAATTGCACTGCAGATACTCCCAAAGCTATACGCTTTGGATGAATTGAAACTGAATGACATTGATCCTTCAGCAATTCTTTCACCTGTGGATGGGACTTTGAGTTCATTTGAAAGGTAACTTCAACTTGCTGTTTTAAGATCAAAGAATACAATTTACAAAACACGCCATGTGATATGCAGCATCATATCAATTGGACCCTTCTCTGGAAGCAGGCACCAATATATTTCATTAGCCCTATATTTTTTTGTCGCAAATCTTTCTTTCAACGATTTGGAGTGACAAATTGTCTCTCTATTTAACTGACCAGACAAATAAATTCATGTTGCAAATTTTGATGGTTATTTGTTGTCAATCAAATCTTAATTGTACATTTGTTGTCTTACTTTGCAGGTTGATTCTCGAAAGCTTACATCCAAGGTCAGATTTCAATAACATTTTTGAGTGGGTTACCCTGTACCAGTCCAGTTTTCTTTGGTTGCTGCTGAAGCTGGGGAAATAGTTATGATCAAGGTCAACTCTTATAAAAAGTAGGCTCTTTGTTGTAGTGATAAGTGTTTCAGCTTTCGAATCTGAAAGATTGCTATGTAAATTGATATTTTTGGGCTCAAATATACTGGATATGAACACGAATTTGTAGTTTCACCAACATTCTTGTTATAAATTTGCACTTGAGAAGAATTTGATTCTGGCATGATATTAACTGCGGTGATATTTTCAGGTCACCGGAACCTTAAATTTTCAGGTAGCCGGAACCTGACATTTCAGGCCGGAATCACCTGATACTGTTTTTTTTTTTTTAATTCAAATCTAACAATTTCCTAACGGAAAAAATACGTTAGCCTATTCTGAAAAATAAGACACATGTCATCTCTTTATTAGCCACTTGAACTGTTATACAAAGGGTTAGCAAAGATTATAACACAATCTCCACATTACAAACTAAATATAAAGTGTAAGATACCAATAGTTAGGATAAATATTGTAATGAAAATGAAGTGTTAGCCTATTTAATTTCCCTAATGGAATAAAAGAGTTAGACAAAATCCTAACACATTATATAACTGCCAATAGGTCACCATTTTTCTTAGTTAGGGAAATTAGCTCTTATTTTTCCGTAACACTTTTTTTCCATGAGGAAAACTTAGATATGGTGTAGTGTATTTAACCATCCCAAATGCTGAAAAACTACTGAAACTTGTCCGCCTCAAAGTGTAGGGGACTTGCCAAAGTAAAGGCTTTTGAAGCTGATTTTGCCTGGATTTTGTCTATCCTTTTAATTTATTAGCCAGTCTTGTTGTGTTAACTCTATGTATACTCATTTCCACACTAGATTTAGTTAAGACTCAAGTTCGACTTATCGGTGCATTTTTTTTTTTTTTTTTTGTACATAATTGGTTTTCAATCCATTAATCACAGTAAAAAATAAATTATTGCATATTTGCATTTGAAATTGAAATTGAAATAGATATGAAACTGTATTTATTTTGAAACGCAATTCGTTAGAAGTTGGACTAGATTCTGAAACTTTTTGACCAAAAATTCATTCAGATTGTCCATTTAGTAGTTGATATCTTTTGTGCACTAACATCATTACTGTTTTCATATGTTCTGGGATATATAGGAGGTGATAAAGAGTAGCCGAGTAGAGAGAAGGGCACAGCTTGGAGTTCTCCATTTGACGGAGAGATCGCAGCAATCTGGTTCATTGTATGGTTATGTAGCTACTCCTCCATCTGAGAATGGACATTCACCCCATATAGAGCGGCGAATCCTTCGCTTCTAACTTTCCCGTTTAGCTCAATTTTAGCACTTTAACGCGTTACAGTAAGAATACTAAACTTTTTTTTTTCATGCATAATGTAGAAGTTCTTTTGCATTAATGATAAGTATCTGTTGTTCTGATTGGTTCTTACGCAATAGTGCTATTTTGTTACATGAGTATAAACACTGTTGGCTTTCTATGATTTAGCAACCAATCTGGGTTGGTAGTAATCCTGATTGAGGTCTGGTTTAAGGTCTACTTGGTTAATTGAGTTGTCTCTCTCTCTCATGATGAACAATACTAGCGAGAAACATGGTTAAACATGCATTTCTTTGTTAGGCTATTTGGATGAACTTTATTGGATCTCCATGTTCTTATAAACCGGACGTCTTTTTCACGCATGGTTAACTAATAAGACTTCTTGGCCGTGCCATACATCTACAGTAATAACAAATATATGTTAGTTATGATTGATGTTGTTGAGGGAATGTCACTCAGGTAGCTTGGTAGTTTCTTACCTGGGCTGCCTCGCCGCGGAAAAAGAACACCACTTTAAACTATAATGTCCGGCTAAGTGTCAATTAGATATCGTCATTAAAACTACTGTTTATGGGGCAAACTTATGGTGGTTAAGTGTTAGTTATGATAATTGTTAGTTACACTTGTACATAATATTTACTGAGGGTATGTACTAGTACATGGCACCGCTGAGGCTACAACTTGTCTCCTTGCCCCAAGCAATGTAGACGCATATGGAATGTGTTGTCCGTATGTGATGAACTGATGAACTAAGGGAGGGATAAGTAGCAGGAAAGGAACTGTGATGATTAGACTTACCATGCTACTAGTACTAGCTGAGGCTTCGTTGTGTTTTCCTGTTATTAAATTCTTGTCATTTCTGATCTTCAGATATCTCTTGTGTTTCTGTTCCTATTACTGCTATTAGACGTCAGTTCATATCCATTTTCCTTTTTTGATTCACAGTATGTTTTGGGGGACCCTCCGAAGAATACGAGTGGCAAGGAGAAACCAAATTACATCCTAGTGCCAAGGGGAGATACAACCAGCATCTTTCAGACAAGTCAACTTCTGTAGCTGCTGCAACTGGAACAGTAACAGTTGAAAACGGAAATGGTAGGTCTACAAACATTTTTCTCTGTTGTCAACAGCACTAAAACCTAACAGTATTATTATGGGATAGTTGGATATTTCTCATAACCGAAAGATTTAGTGGTTTTTGCTAGTTCAACCTCTTGGGAATCAATTACCCAATAATTTCATCTTAGTGGCAGTTTTTTATGAATGCAATTCATACAAGTAATATTATAGTTGAAAGTAGTTAAGTAGATAATTGAAGGTTGCATGGAGTAATTTCTCAAGTAGTTATTGATACACATTATGAGACTGGTATACTTCTCTATCAAGCGAGCAAATATCTAGAAGCAGCGCCGCTCTCCTTCTCTTTTGATTTCTTTGTATGACTATTACTTGTTTCCTGTGCTTGTGATCTCTTCATATGGGTGCTTTGTACCACCATTATTAAGGTTAAGCTAAAGTAATATCAAGGTGGAAATACTGAAACAGTAACACCAGAGATTAGAGATTTTAGGTAATGTGTGCTAAAGTTTTTGTATTGTTGACATTAGTATGTATGCTTTAAATTCATGCAACCATACAGTCTCTAAAATAATCTTTGTATATGATATCATCTTTTCTGCGTTCTTGAGATGTCAAATTTATGGTGTATCTATTCAATGAAATTGCAGCCCCAACCACAGTAGATGGAGTTCGTGGGACTGTTGTTCCACTAAAGAAACTGCTCATGTGAGCTTTGGAATTATATTGTTTCTGATGCTTCTACAGTCCTGCCAGAGTTGATTGTCTTTCTTCTTTTTACGCTTATAGTAGGCTCTGAGTTCCAAAATCTTTAGACATTGAATGTCTTACAATTGCAACCAGGACTGATTTCCTGACTGAATGCAATTTGAAGTAATTGATAGGCTTCTGGAGTGGTGTTGTAACTTTTCCACTGAGATCTGCGCGTCCAATTTCAAGTGGGAAAATAATTAGAACCATCACACTGCTGCTGTCGGACTCTATGGAAGGGATAATAATCACTCAATATGTACCTGTTACCAGTCCCGGGGATGATGCGGTGGACATTGGGTTCAGTAATTCTTTATTCACTCATGATTGAATCTCCCCATTATGAACTGTTGTCTTATCCATTCCACGCTTCTTGAATCGGCCAACTGCTTGTAATTTTTCTTTCATTGGCATGACTGGAGAACAACAAATTTATGTTTTGACAAAGCAAAGGCAAAATTCATTAAAATCAAGAAGTCACAAAGAAGTGACAACTAGATACAAAAGCATTCAGCCATGCTAACAAGTCCCCAAACTATTGGGCATATAATGCTGAAATTAACTTTGCAGAGCCATTGACTGTAATCCTTTTCCTCCATTTCCCCCAAATTCTTCTAATCTTATACCTTGAGCCATTGGCTGAAATTACCACAATGAATCCAAAATCTGGCAAATGAAATGCCCTATAATTTGCTTCTTGACCCACTCTTTTTCTTTTAACACACAACATAACATAATTGACACAAAATTAATCTGTGATCAAAAATCTGTTGCCATAAAAGTAACAAGAATTATCAATGTAGGACGAAATATGTCCACCAATTCAAAATCTACAAGTTGTGAAGAAGCATTTTTGCTGACTACTGCTTCTGATTTCTGTTTCTAGGAAGCAGAAGTATTTTTGCTGCTACTATCCATACGCGCTAAAAATCTCCCCATATAACTTTAAATCTACCATATAATGTTTCTGGAAATACTGATATCCATACAACACGCCTAAAAATCTCCTGATAAAACTTTGAATCTACCGAGTACCCTAAAAAGTATTTCTTGACCACTGTTTTTCTTTTAACACAAAATTTGACTTGTAATCTAAAGATTTTAAGCACTCTGTTGCCATGTAAAGTATCAAGTATTTATCAATGCAAGACCAGATTGTATGTTCAAAATCTATTCTACACAAGGTGGTGAACAGTAATGATGTTAACGAGGTGTAATAAACTAGACACCACTTCTTCCTATCAATTTGCCCTAGTATTTAAACAACACCTTTAATAGGGTTTTCTTTTTTCCACTCTTATTCTTAATTTCTCTCCGTTCTCCTTTGTCTTCTCCCCCCTATGAAAATCGCCGCCACCACCAGAAAATCATGGAGTCAGATGTCCATGATCATGATCAACAACAAGATATTAGTATGATGATATCTCCTCTCAGGCACGAATCGTTTGCAGATGCTCTGTGCATTCAATTTTTCTTGATCTCTTCTTATTTGGTCATTGATTGTTGACTCTCCTTATCTGTATCCTCTTTGATCTTTCATCTCTTTCTATCATTGTTCTGTTTGCATCTTTCTCTGGTAACTTCGTTGCTTTCGAAGTGATGCCGATGCAGATGTTAAAATCCGTGACTCGTTTCTCCCGATTCAATCGACTCGTTTTGGTGGTTCAGCCGTAACTTTGCCCTTAGTTCTCTGTTGATGTAAGTTTTATGTTTCTTTGTTTTAGATCTATAACTTAATTATTTCTATTTATAGAATTGAGAATAACTAAGATTTTGTACAACTTGAATTCTTACAGGGTGTTTGATTTCCATTGATACCCAATGCGAATTCATCTGAAAAACAAAGGAAAGGACAGAGTGGAGATGCATAATATTTCTTAGATTTGAATGTTTAAAGGAAATTGACAATTAACTTTGTAACATCTGCTGCCCCGCTATAATACATGTTCAAATTTAGAGAGTGAATGACACCAATGTATGCCTTTGAGGCTTAATTAGCGTCAATCATAATGCATGATCTTTTAGTAAATTGTATCAGCATTAAATATTAACCATCCCAAATGCTGAAAAACCATAGAAACTTGTCCGTCCGAGACAGTATTCTAAAGGCTTTCCACAGAACTTTTTGACCAAAAATTCATAAGCAATTGGCGCTAATCCAATGCAGCATTCTTGAATATTACATTGAGAGATATGGTTTGGTGAGTTTGTGATGCTAACATTTGTTGATACAAGGTCTAATCACTTTTATGATTGTACATTTAGTATTTGATATCTTTTGTTTGCACTAACATCATTACTGTTTTCATATGTTCTTGGATATGTAGGAGCTTATAAAGAGTAGCCGAGTAGAGAGAAGGGAACAGGTGAAAGATCCAATGCAATTTGTGAAGGACCTCACGAAGGAGAGGATCTTGGAGTTCTCCATTTGACGGATAGAGCGCAGAAATCTGGGTCATTGTATGGCTATGTAGCTACTCCTCCAGCTGAGAATGGACATTCACCCTGTATAGAGAGGTGAATCCTTCACGAGACACTTCTAACTTTCCTGTTAAGCTCAATTCTAGCACTTTAACGTGTTACGGTAAGAATACTAAACTATTTTTTTGCATGCATAATGTAGAAATTCTTTTGCATTAATGATAAGTATCTGTTGTTCTGATTGGTTCTCGCAATAATGCTATTTTGTTACATGAGTATAAACACTGTTGGCTTTCTATGATTTAGCAACAAATCAGGATTCCCTTAGCTTAAGTTAATCTGGGTTGGTGGTAATCCTGATCGAGGTCTGGTTTAAGGTCTACTTGGTTAATGCTACAGTGCTATTGAGTTGTCTCTCTATCTCTCATGATGAACAATGCTAGAGAGAAACATGGAAAGCATGACAAGGTCTCTTTTGTAGGTGTAAAAGCAAAGTCAAAAGCCTAGGAAATAGAAAAGCTTGGAAAAGATGAAAATTGTTGGCGTCTTTGTGCGATGTCGAACATGGTATTGTTTTTTTTTGAAGCTTAGATTAGGCTATACTATAATACTATATTGTTTCCGATGCTTCTACGTTCATGCCAGAGTTGATTGTTTCTTTTGCCTTCATTCTTTTTACGCTTATACTAGAATCTCACTTCCAAAATCTTTAGTCATTGAATGTCTTACAAATGCAACCAGGAGCGATTTCCTAACTGAACGCATTATGATGCAACTGACAGGCTTCTGGGGATTTCAAACAGAACCAGCGATGTGAGGCAAGTAGGAATTACCAATCCTGGGGATGATGCAGTGGACATTGGGTTCACTAAAAAGTTTAGCAGCAAACCTCGAAGCATGGAGGCAGCAGATAACAATTTTCGGGGTGTTGATTCATCATCTGCCTACGACCACCCACCAAATCATGGAGAACTGACAGTGGACATGCCTAGTACTAGCCGTAGTGAAGTTAAGACTTTCGGAGATGGTATTGATGAAAATGATCTGTAGTTCAGTGTTCGGTTTGTCTGCTTTATTGAATGATTCGGTATAATGCTGAAATTATTTGAACTTTGCAGAGCCATTAACTGTAAGAAAAATAGACAACGGATGTGAAAGGTTGCTTTTCCTCCATTTTCCCCAAATTCTAATCTTATACCTTGCTGTGTAACTTCCTCATAAATGGAACACCACAACCCAAGTTTAAGAATTTAGCCTAAAACTAGGTTCAAAGGTCAGAAACCATGAAACAAAAAAAACCAACCAGCAATGGATGGAGAGGCCCGAGCTCAGGGGAAATTTGCTCAGGGGAAACAAAATCTAATATGTCAAAAATCTACGCAGTTGAACAATGATGACGTTAGCGAAGTGTAATAAAATACCCTTCTTTATTAATTTGCCCTACTATTTAAACAACATATGTATTAGGGTTTTCTATTTTTCACTCTCATTCTTAGTTTATCTCCTTTGTTTTCTCCCCTTTCAAAACCGCGGCCGCCGCCACCGCAGATGATGGAGTCTGATGTCTATGATGATCATAAACAACAAGATATTAGCAAAATGATATGTCCTCTCAGGCATGAGTCGTTTACATATATACTTTGTGGCTGGGATTCTTCTTGGCCTCATCTTCTCGTGGCTGAGATTTCTGACCATCCTTTTCAATTCTGTATCGTCTTCAATGTTTGATTCATCTTTATCATTTTCTTGGTTGTCACATTTCCTGGTGACTTTCACTCTTTCGAAGCGATGCTGATGCAGATATTCAAATCAGCGATTGATTGACTCGTTTCTCCCGATTCAACTGACTCGTTTTAGTGGTTCAGCAGTTGATTTCTTTGTTTGATGTAAGTTTGATTTCTTTGTTTTAGATCTTTAATTAGTAGCTTAATTTATCTAATTGATTGATAATAATTAAGATTTTGTACTACTTGAATTTTCTTACAGGGTTTCTACGGCACCAATTGCTGCAGGTTCTAACTTATAGCATATCATATTTAATCTGCAGGTTCAAACTTATAGCATGTAAGGCTTTGCCGGTGGTGGTTGTGGAAGTCTTGGAACTTGCCCTGCACCAGTTTGAGCATCACAGTTCTTCCATCTTTTGGGTCTTGGCCGCAACACAAATTCGTCTTGCTTCATTTGTCCCTCAGTTCTTGTGACTTGAAGTGACTGGACGAGTCAAAATATGAATCTGGCGATTCATGTGGGATTTTTTGCGAGTCAAGTCGATCAAGAAATTGTGGTAGTGACTCGTAAGGCTCTAAAAACCATGATAATCACGAGGGAAGTTCATGCGTTTCTGGCACCGACGGATTCTAATACATTGCCCATTGTTGAAATTTTTGCTGGTTCTTTAGCAATAGCAAATTATAAAAGAAGAAAATCGATGTTAGTGGAAGCAATTATGTTTGTGTTGAGAGGAAATATCATCATGCTTCTTACTTCTTCAGGATTTTGAGTCTACCACCACCATCACCACCACCACCACGTTCCCGGGCTCTAGGCATTGACTATGCTCATTTGGAACACATGAAAGCGAAGAGTACCAACTCTCCAATCTTTGAGAGAAAAAATCGTTGTGCAGAATACTTCTTCTGGGTGGCGTAATTTTTACTCTCCAATAGGATTTCCATGGTGAGCTTTCCTATCATATTCCATGATGAAAGCTCTCATAAACAAAGGAAATATGATACTAGTTGAAAGTCTGTCAGAGTTTAGTGTTGGCCGGCCGGTCATCTGGTAACATTCCAAGTGATCATATGTTTCCGATTCAATAGACATTCTCATGATCACTTCAACTTACAATTAAAATGTTTTTGAGAGGATAAAATATCAACTCTCTGATTTAGACATAAATATACTTCATACTATTTAATCGGAATTTAATCATTATCTACAGAAAATGGGTCATTTGTGAAATGGAAAACTTAAAACACGGTTCAAATGGACGAGTAAAAAATTTTATGGGTGAAATGGACAAAAAAAAATAGCAAGGATGAAAGCTTAAACTTAAAAAATAGCAAGGATGAAACCTGTGTAAAATAAAAATAAGAAAAAATATTTGAAAATGGACATGATGAAACTGGTTACATCCTGCCTATTTTTAAATTTTGGGATTTTTTATAAAATGCCCATGTGGGGAAATGCATTTAATAAAATGCCCACGTTTTTTTCATATTTTATTTAATGCCCATGCCGTTAGCGATTCCGTCCGGGCCCACAAAAATAGTAAAATCTCTTGGACTTAGTCAATTTCTCATCTGATGAGATGAGATTTTGATGGGCACAATTACTAAAGTACCCATGAAGCTAGAAGTGTTAAAAGAATCCTCTACCGTCCACACGTAAATTAATTGACGGCTTAAGATTAGCTGGATTAGATTGTTACACATGTTAACAAATCGACCGTTCCGGATTAATGTATACCAGATCCAAACACATGTTAGCTAGGATTTTCTTTCTTCTTTCATTTGTCTTCTTTTTTTGCTCTGCCCCGTTAACAAAACCAATTCGTCCCCTCCGTTTATCCCTCTACTGGTTCTCTACTCATCTTCTTTAATGGAAAACAACAGATATTAATTACCGCTAAATATTTCAGAAGCTAAACATTGATTTCTTCTTTAATTTTACTATAAGAATCACCATGAGAGCCTAAAACATATGCGACGCCATGAAAGTTGCAGAGAAGAAGCTCGACGCCATGAAAGTTGCGGAAAAAGCTCGAGAATCTAGTAATTCTAATATTCCTCCATCTTTTCACTATTCGGGTCTATTCCTCTGCCTAAAATGATGAAGTATGTTTTAACATATATTTGAGCTTGATTATAGATCCATGTGATAGAGATTTGATGTTCTGATAATGAATGTTGGTTTGTTGGTTTGGATGTGTGTTGAAAATTATGCAAGGATCTGTTTAAGAGATGGTCAATTTTGGAGGATTCTCGTTTTCTAGTGGAGACTCTGGTGACATAATCAATCATTTGTTTGAACTTCAATCGAGCAGTTGGGGATCTCAAGTTTTGGTTCTTAGAAAAATATGTGGATTTAATTGGATGTCTGCTTCTTTTTCTAATTCATTAATCGGGTTGTTGTAATTTTATATGAATTGACGATTTATGATTTTCAATTGATGCAATTTGATGTTTGGGGCCTTTCGATTTTCAATTCTGGAACTAGGGTTCATGTGTCCATTAATGGAAGACTGAAATATTTGGGAAGAAGATGAATAGTGTTTGGGTTTACAGTGAGTCACGAGTAGACTGCTTGCATTGTACTGAGTCGCGAGTTGAATGTAAATTAGTTGGCTGTTTTAACTCGACCCTAGCTAAACGATTCAGGGACTTGAATGTCTTTTAACATGACCTATTTTTTGCCACCTATACACTAACGTCTGTTAGCCGTTTTTTCAAAAAAACGGGACGGAAAAGGTCAAACCATGGGCATTAAATATATAATGAAAAAAACGTGGGCATTTTCTTAATTGCATTTCCCCACATGGGCATTTTATAAAAAACCCCTTAAATTTTTGTCCATTTAAACAATATCTAAATCTGACTTTCCTTTTCGCCCAGGAAATTTTGATTTTGGTCTTTTTAACCAATTTTGTGCATTATATAGTGGTGATTGTGGAACTCGATCCTATAGTACTCAAAGTTGCTCCATATATATATTTATACCGTTTTGGGAAAAGGCTTGTATCCATATCTTCTGGTTACATCTTGAATCACTCTTTCATTCACCTTCTCTTACATTTGCGTCGTTCCCTAGGAACATATGCTAGTCATAACAAACAATTGCCTAGCCATTTGCGTGTCGATCCTCCATTAACCGTCTCAGTTCAGGTTCACAGTCGCCTGGTATTGCTGGCCTGAGCGTATTGCTTAGGACACCAGCTGTATCAAAAAAGAAAATGTTACTCTTAGAATTCTTTTGAATTAAGCCAAGTATATGCACAAGAAAAGAAAAAGAATACCCAGGTTTGTGTAAGGACTTTCACCCGTCATGATCTCCCACAAGACGATCCCGAAAGAGAACATATCAACATGCCATCAACAGGAATTATCAACCTAATTAAAGAATTCAAATCGATCAAAACAAGGAAAGTAAATTCAAAAATCCAGAAAAAAAGAAAAGAAAAAGTTTACTATATAATCACATAATTAAAAGGAGTCGATTAATTAACTTACAATTGTTTTGAGAGGAGGCGGTTATAACTACCCCATAAAACATCGCAGTTTTCACATGGTTGAGCTGGGTTTTTGAGAGGAGATACCATAATGCTGTTGATTCTGGTTTCCGAGTCTCCACCACCACGTTCCCATACAAAACCTCTCTTTAACCCAAGACCCATTTGTATTCGTTTCTGTCTTCACAAATGAGTGTACAGGCAGGCTGATCACTTATAAAGAAACACATGGGAAGACCCATGCACTCGTATGGTTTACACACTGTCAAACATATCTTCTTCGTACATATAGTCGGCAGTGCGGTCCGTCTCTCTATTAACCTTTTGCATCCTTTAGCATATAGTGCGATACGAATCCGAGGCCATGAGAGGTACTCCTCAATGAACCATGGCCATTAACGTGGCTTTCGTTAGCAAAGGAGGAAGTACAATTTTATTCTGGTTACTTACGTCCACTAATGGGTACCTTTATTTGCATGGCTCCACATGAATACCCCTTTCGAAAGATCAAGTTTAGCGGAAATAAAGAATCTGATCCTATGCGAACAACTGACGAATATTTTAACACTGTTCTTGACTAGGCATGCAGCTGAGATGGAATTTGAGGGTGGGGTATATGCATAATGAGGCTCTAAACCTCCGCAAGGAACGAACCATGACCATCAAACGTGGCTTTCACAAGCAAAGGCCAAAGTACTTTAATTATTGTGGGCACAAGGCATATGCATATGTTTAATGGTGCATGGAGAGGAGAGGGCCATGAGCACATGCAAGCATACGCATATGTTTCCTCTCAAAAACAAAACTTTATGAGATATATGCTCTTGCACATTGATGCTGGAAGGGCCATGAGCACATGCAACTTAATCTCTCTATGCAGTGACGGAGCCAGGATTCAAATGTGGGAGGGGCCATAAACATTAGCTTGGAAAAATGAAACCATAGAGTATACTACAGTTGTATTGGAATTTGAAAATCTTGGGGTGGCCATGGCCACCCACAAGTAACATTTGGCTCCGCCACTGTCTCTATGTGACTATGCTCATATGGAACACACGAAAACGAAGCGTACGTCTTGATTTTTCACAGTGATTTTTTTCCTTCCAAAAAACAAAGAGGACCAACTCTCCGATCTTTGAGAGAACAAATTCATTGTGCAGGTGGTTCATATACTTTGGGTGGCATAGTTTTTACATCAAATACAAAAATAGGATTTCCATGGTGAGCTTTCCTCTCGTAAACAAAGGAAATTTGACACTAGTTGAAAGTTTGTCGGAGTTTAGTGTTGTCCGGCCGGCCATGTCGCAAAGTAGTGTAGCTCCGGTTTGATTTAGTCTTTTGATTTAGTCTTTCCGGTTCACTAATCTTAGGTCTTAGTAGGAGTTAGTTGAACACCCACGTTGATTTAATGGAATAAAAATAGGATCTCTTTTGGTAGTTTGTTAGACATTCAACATTATAAAGCCTAGTTTGGTATTGCCGTGAGTTTTACAAAAAGTGCTTTTCTTATCTTTGTCTTGTGCATTCTTGTGTTGTGCTTTAAAAATATAGTAGAGTCGGATGTTTGGTAAACTATAATATGTAAAGTGTCATGGAACCAACAAACCGTAAATTTCATTTTGGTAAATTATCATGTTGAAGTGCTTATGATGTGGCTAATGACGAAAATAGACATGGTTTAAAAATTCTTTTTAAATTACCTCTATTAATAATAAAATATATTTTTTTATTTTGAATATTATTTAAATAAAGATAAAAAAAATAATAATAATTTTACCAACCAAAAGTGTGTAATTTTCTTACAAAGAATGTATAACAAAAAAAATAATTTATATTATCGATTGAACTATAATTCATATTAATATTTTAATTTAATTTTAATTTTAATTTTTACCTTAAAATACTATTATTATTGTTTATTTTATTTATTTTAATTATTATTGTTGTTGTAATTATTATTTTATAGCAAAAATTAGATTAATTTGATTAGTGAAATAATTGTACATAAATAAATATTTAAGGGAAGATTTTGTCTTTTTAATATAATAACAAGGTTAAAATAAAGAATCAATTAATTAAAATTGAGTGGGTCCACAGCTTATGCTTTTACTGCTTTTAAAAGCTACCCAGGAGTAGCTTTTAAAAGTCGGGCTAAAACAGAAGTGCTTTTGGTGAAAAGCGTTTTGAAAAAAGTTTACCAAACGCTATATTTTTAAATATTTGTTACAAGTTGGTTACAAAGTGCCTTTATAGGAAAAAAAGCGATCACAAACGGGGCTTAAATAGAGTTGTAATTCAGTAGAAGTTCATTTACTGAAAACCGTTTGTTATCTTATCTTGCCTTGTTAATTCTTTAGAGAAATAAAATCAATTTTCTCTATTTGTTCTCTCTGTGTTTACAACTTTATCTTGATCACCATTTGCTACATGGTATCAGAGCTAGGTTAGTGATAGAGTGTATGCAGAGTGTTTGATTTTATTTCTCAGTGAATTGTTTTAACTTTTCTTCTCTTGCAAAGGTGTTGTATCTTTCTACTGTTTTATCAACATGAATGGTGGGAGTAGTAATCTTTCTCACTCTCTGTAGAAGCTTGTTGGCCGTAATTACCAATATTGGAAGCTATGTATGGAATCTTATCTTCAAGGACAAGATCTATGGGAGTTGGTTTCAGGTGTGGAAGAGATTCCAGCGGATACTCCACAAAATGTAGAGGCACGTCGTAAATGGAAGATCAAGTGTGGGAAATCTATGTATGCATTAAGAACATCGATCAGTAAAGAGCTTATTGATCATATTCGTGATTTGGATACACCTAAGAAGATTTGGGATACTCTTGAAAAGCTATTTACTAAGAAAAACACCACAAGACTTCAATATTTGGAGAATGAACTTGCTGCAGCAAATCAAGGTAATCTTTCTATTCCAGAATATTTCTTGAAGGTTAAAAATTTCTGTTATGAGATTTCAGATTTAGAACCAGATGATCCCATTAAAGATCCACGATTGCGGCGATATCTTATACGTGGTTTGAGGAAGGAGTTTATGCCTTTTATTGCTTCGATGCAAGGATGGCCAAATCAGCCCTCTGTCATTGAGCTAGAGAATTTGTTGTCTAATCAAGAGGCATTAAACAAGCAAATGTCCAGTAAGCCTACTTCTGAAGTTGAGGATGTGGTCTTCACCAAAGACAAAGGTAAAACTAAGTCTACCCCAAAACCAACAGATGAAACTATATCATGTCGTAGATGTGGTAAAAATAGACATATTCAAAGGCATTGCCGTATGAAAATTATTTGTGAAAGATGTAATAAATCTTGTCATATCAGACCAAATTGTCGAGTAAAGCTTGCAAATGAAGATGCTAATATTATTCATGAAGAAGAGGAAGATGATGAACCGGTATGGGAGTAATGTTTTTCTATTAAAGTTGGTGAACAATCCGCAAATCAAAGAAAGAGTTCTAAGGTCTTCATTGATTATAACAAAGACTAGATTGTCAATTTCGGTTGTTCTCATCATGCTACAGGTAATGCTTCTCTAATCTCCGAAGTTCTTCCACATCAAGGGAAGAGGGTTATTGTTCGCCGATAATATACTACATCCCGTAGTGAAATGAAGGTCACCTAATCTGTTAAAGGCGATTCAACTACCGATGGTGTTTCTCTGGAAGATGTTTTTCATGTTAGGGTTTAAAGAAGAATCTTGCTTCAGTTCCGCAAATAACTGATTCAGGGAGGTATGTTTTATTTGGTCCAAATGATGTTCAAATTCTTACGAATTTCAAATATGTTGATGCTCATGTTCTTTTCACTGGACAAATCTTCTTTTTGTTTTTCCGTAATATCCACTATTCTCTAAAATGAAATATCGATGCAACTGAATCGAGCAGCGATCTCCCGATGATGAAGTGTTAGTGGGTTCTACTTATGGCTCCGGAAGGAAAGTAACTAAAGCCGTTTTGTTCTGCAATTCTTGAAGTCTTTTAGGTTTGATTCTATGACTTTATCATTAGATTTTAGATCTGGTGTCTGTTCATATTATATTTAACAATTTTTTTTTCATTTTCATTTTGATTTCAGAATTTATTTTCAACGTATACGACTTTCAACAATGGTGGAAGAAGGAAGAAGAATCTCTATGATCTATCCAATTGAATTAAATTTATATAAGTGGAACATGCCAAGATTGAAGTATCAAGATCCATTCTTATCAAATAATGAATTGTATTTCCCAAGTTGTGATGCTTGATAATTAGTTTGAATATGTGATTAAGGCATGCATTATAATAGACTTGATTAATTATTGGTCAGTAATGTTACATGAACTTTCAGTAATGCTAAATAGAGTAGAACCTCTGTAAATTAATACTCTCTAAAATAATAAAATTTCTTAGTATTTTCTTGGGCCTATAGTGCTAAAATAATAATTTCGACAATATAATAATTTAATACGTTTTAAAAATTTCTCTTAAATATTTATAGGTCTCAAATATTATATAAATTAATAATTACTAATAAGAAAATTGAAAAGTTTTTTATACATAGGAAAATATGAATCAATATTTACTTGTTATCCTGTGAAGTTCAAATCTAATTGTATTTCGTCCCTAATAGTTCGTAATATCGTCTCTAATAGGTACATCGATCATAGACCCCGCTCAAGTTAATGAGAACAAGAGAAGTGTTTTTGTACATTTTTGAATCTGGTTAGAAGCTCCAGCGGCCAGGGTTATGAAACAGATGGGGGCCTTAATTTACTTGTAAACTGATTTATCGTCTCTCCATTATAGCTTACACTTGAGATCACAACTTAGGTTTTGTTCATTTTATTTTAGAGACATATCCTGGTGTGTGGGTTTCTTCCGCATTATTTTGTAGAAAATAAAGTATCAGTGGTGGTTAGTGAAATGCAAAGCAGTACTTTGTCCTTATGTTATACTCACTTGGTTCCAATTTAGATGATGTTTTTGGAGTTTTAACGTATACTAAGAAATGGACATAGTACTACTTTGCATTACAAATTTGACTACCAAAACCTAACTGCAAAAGGCGTGTACAGATTCAACCCTCCAAGAGTATCAATCACACAATCCCAACCGTCTATCAAATCCCTACATGTATATAAATATTTTTATGCAAACTTAGTGAACCCTAAAACAACCACCATAATGATATCTCCTCTCAGCATTTTAACTTAACATTCATTTCTTACTTGTTTATTCTTGGAAGATGTATCTGCTGTTGGTTTCTCAATCATAACCCTTCGTTCTTTAGAATATAAATTTTCGGTGGTAGATAGAGTTGCTAGCACCAAACATAACTCCAAACAAACCCCAATTTAATCCAAAATCCTAAAGAGTATCAAACAAATTCTAAATTTGATTCACAAATCATTTTCTTCGTCTCATATTTCTCTTGACTACTCTTAAACGTAGTTCGACATTACATATTGAACCCACAAAATTCAATCCGGTCCTCTCGTTCAAAACTCTTCCTGTGTATCAAAAGACATAATCTCAACCGTCTATCAGTAACCCTACATGTTTATAAGGGTTTAAGTTTTCTTGTTGCGAGTAGAAGTGATTCACGGCGGCTGAGAGAAACCCTAAAAGAACCACAGATCTAAGCTCATCCAAACAAAACCATGGCTAATTTTCCAACACCATCACCATCATATCAACAATCAACGCAACTCAGCATAATGATATCTCCTGTCAATATTTGAACTTAACTCAGCATAATGATATCTCCTCTCAATATTAGAACTTACCCTTCCACCACAAACTCGGGGTTTTATTTTTTTTAAATCAACACAACAACACTCAGCAGATCTATGATCTATCTACTACATATGTAGGATCATCAAATCAGAACCATCGATGAATTATCAACACCATTAACAATTACAAGTTAGCTTAGCATAATGATTTCTCCTCTCATTATTTTCACTTCTTTGGAAGCATAACTCATGTACTGTAATGTTTGTAATTATATATATTTTTGGGATCTTATTTCATTCATAGTTCTTCTTCTCAATTAATCTCTGATTTTCAGTTTGATTTCGGGGTTGTTTAAGTGGTTTGGACTTTTCATGGTATAGTGGTGGTAGTTGCAGATCCAATTTCTTTCTACTATTACAATCTAGCAGGTTTGAGTTCGTTATATTTATTTATTTTTTCATTTTAGAGTTTCTGGTGGTGTCCTGCAGATAGATTATGTTTGCTGGGTTTTCTTTCTTTCTTTAGAAAATAGCAGCGTACTCATTTGGTCTAATTATAAATATCACTTGGATCTCTTCTCATTTAATCAGTTCTTCTCTGATTTTCATTGTTGTTTCAGGATCAACAACTTATGCTTTAGTATCTTCTTACGGATTTTTGGTTGTCACTCCCTTCATATCAAAGAATTAAATTGATAAAGTCATAAGTTCATTAACGATAAGGAATGTCATCAGAAATCAATCTCTTGTCACTAATTTTACATTTTCATTGTGTTTTTACTTAATGTTGTTTTCAGTACCTCCTTCGTATAGTAGATGAAAGTTCCTGTTGTGTTTGTTGAAATTGTCTCTTTATTCAAATTAACCTTAAACTAAGTGCTATGATGCATGATTTTGGTAGATGAATTTGTATTTTACTTAATTCAAATTGGACGGGCCAGATGCAGTCCAAATGGCATTGAAAAGACAAGACTGCATTAAAAAGTTGTATAGGCGTGGAATTACTCCAACCACCCACATCAAAAAGAAAACGGAAAATTGGTCATTTGTCCAAATATTTTTAAAACATGGTTCTAATGGACGAGCAAAAATTAGTACGGGTGAAATGGACACCAAAAAAATAGCAGGGTGAAATGGACACCAAAAAAATAGCAAGAATGAAGCTGGATTCATCCTGGCTTAAACTTAAAAATAAATGAGGATGAAACTAGATGCATTCTGAGGTAAATTTAAAATAAGAAAAAATATTTGAAAATGGGTAGGATGAAATTGTTTACATCCTGGCTATTTTTACATTCTCGTCCATTTAAACAGTATCAAATTTTACATGTCTTTTTCACCCAGGAATTGTTGATTTTTGTCTTTTTAACCGATTTTGTGAAAAGAAAATATACAAATATAAGTTGAGCTACAAGCTGCTCACCGCATCTTTAAACGAAAGAGAAGCTACTAGACTGCAATAGTTTCCCATTGAAACAATATTTGACTAACAGGTATGTTTTCAAATATAATACCGGTTGAGGTTGAGCTCCACAAGCAGATGTTTTCCTTAATGTTGAATTTAATCTCCTCAATTGATCTCAGACGTCCACCATGAACTCGAGAATTTCGTTCCTTCCAAGTTTCCAAAAAATATATTAGAGTAGGTTCGAAACTATATTTTCTCTCAAAGAAGTTCATTTATCTCGTTCCAAAAAACTCATATAATGACAGGAGGCATAAGTTCCCAAATGCTTTTACCGGAACTGGTAAGCAAAGGGTGATGTCCTGATTTCAGAAGATTATATATGCTCTCTGGAAAGACCCAAAACCAGTTAGGAGGTAGCATACTTGTCCAAATTTTCCAAGGGACTTTTCATTACAGAAAAAAGTGATCTTGAGTTTCTAAATCATCCCCACACAAATGCAATTCTATGTTTTAAGAACCAAATTTCCAATTTAATTCATGAAAAAGCATTTTCAATTTGACTCAAGTCAACATTACAAATTCTTAACTACCAAAATCTAACTGCAATACCCTGGTAAAATACCTTACACGTGTATCAAACACATAGTCTCAATCGTATGTCCAAACCCTAAAACAAGTAGGGCTTGAGCTCTCTGCCTTAAAGCTCTTCTTGTTACAAGTAGTAGTGAACCCTAAAATAACCACCACAGATCTAATCATCTAAGCAGCAGCACCATGCTCATCCAAACAAAACAATGGTTGTTTTTCAACGCCATCAGCATCATCAACCATCACATCTATCTCAGCATAATGATTTCTCCTCTCAGTATTTTCCCTTCATTTTTTGTGTTAGTTTCTTCTACAGTACCGTTTCTTCTTTAGAAGATTCTCTTTTAGTGGTACGAGGAGTTCAACGTGCTTGAAGCTCTTTCTAGCTAATATTTTCTAGCTATTTCAGGTATGAATCTTTAGTTCATCTTTTCATTTTAGATCTGGGTTAAGTTCAGATTATGATTTTAGATCTGGATTCTTTATTCTTTACTACATATTAATGGTGTTTAATTGTATATCAGTTTTTATTTTATTTTCTGTTCATTTTGATTTCAGAATCTCTTCAGCGTATGTGGCTTAACTTTCAACAATGGTGGAAGAATAATCTCTGATTAATCCAATTGATATCAAATATTAAGTATTTAATAAATACTTAATATCAACGATGGTGGAACATGATAAGATTGAAGTAAATTTATGATTGGTATGGATTTTTTTTTTTCACACAAAAAGAAAAAAACGCTGTGACTTGAAACCTGTGCCCAAAACCAACCTTCTCTGCAATACCACAAAGCAATACCACTTCTATTCTTATGAATCCAGCCTCCTAGAAACTCCGGCGTCCAAGGACAGGGCAGCGGTGCTGTTCTTTCCCCTTGGGTCTGAGTCTTTTGGGAGTGTGCTGATTGACTCCCTCCGGCGACTAAGGACGGGTCGGGTTTCGATCTTTCCCCTTAGGTCCGAGGGTACTTGGTCAGTGGGATTCATGGTGGTAAAATTCCATTCTATTCTACTGGAGTGTCTGATCTGTGGTGAGGTTTAGGAATGACAACATCTTATGCACAAGTGGGTGATAAGAATTTTGAAGTATGTTTGTTCTGGAAAGAGATTAGACCCAAAGTAACCATTATAGAGAGATCAAATGGGTATACAAATTCTTGTATTATTCCGTTCGAGGGAGCGGTATGGCTGGTCAATACAATCAGGGAAGCAAAATCTAGAGGTAATAGCACTACCAAAGTATCAATGGAGATTGCCTTTAGGCCATGGATCGCTCTACTATTGATTGAGAGAAGTAATAGTAGGGGAAGTATATTTCTTGTTGATTGGTTTTGGTAATAGTGGTGAAAAGGTACATCACCCGGGTGATTAGGAAGGTCTTAGACAGGAAGGATGGAGAAATTTCATAAGTCTGATGCAAATAGGTATTAACAAACATGAGGAATTCCACAGGCGAGGAGCGGCTAACAACAAAATTGAATCATTGAAACTCAACAATGGATGGCCAGAGTTGCGGAATCAGAATCTTCATGGAGGAAATATCAAAATCAAAGGAGTAGGTGGGAATACTTCATATTTAACAATAGCAACAAGAGAAGGTCCAAAAATCTCGTATGAAGGGAGAGAGAACTTTTGATCATTGGGATGAAGTTATCATTTGTAGGTGGAGCCAAAACCAATAGATTGGAGGATGGTGGAAGATCGAATTAAGGCAACATTCCATATTCAAGAACATGTTAAGATAAGTACATTTTCCGAGAATAAGGGGTATTGTTCATTAAATCGGTTAAAGTTTATGATATCTTTGATCAATCAAAAAATCATTGCTTTCTTAAGTGGTGAAATCAAGTTCTCGTTGGTGGCCATGGGTTAATGCTATCAACCCCTCCATTAATGATAAAAAGGTATGGATATCTCTCGCTTGGAGTACCCTTTCACTTATGGTCCAAAGATACAGTGGAAGTAATTCTCAATAAATTTGTTTCAATCATTGAGATTGACTTTAATGAGCTTGGAGGAATTAAGGTTCTTATTAATTGCAAAAACAATATCAATGATTTGCCACACTCTGTGCCATTGATAGAGGAAGGTTTGGTGTTTACGGTGGGAATTGCGGTACTAGATTTGCAAACCCGGTAAACCACTCAATGCAATGAAGAAGACAAGGGCCAAGAAGTAGTTGAGAATAAAGTTGTTATGAGGAAAGAAGGAGTCCATAGTACATCCCACGTGGGAGAGGAAGAGTGTGACAGAGGAAAGAAGGTTTGTGGCATGAATCGAAGTCTTCTTCAGACTAGTCAAATAGACCCAAAAGGACACGCTGATGTGATTACTCAAGGAAATATAGATAAGGTCCGGGAGGACCAAGCTAAATAAAAGAATTCGAACAAATGCGTACTATGATAGGAAAAAGGCAAGGAAAAAGAGAAATAAAGTGAGAAAGAGAAACAAGATCGGGGAAAGCAACGCTACATCCGCACAAATTGAGGAAGTCAGCGGGGCGTCAAATACTTCTAAAGGGTTGAAGCTGACATTGGGTTATTACGGTGACCGTAGAGTAACTTCGATAGACAAAATCCAAGATCAGCCAACTCAAAAGAAAGAGACGAGGGCCCTTTGGTAGAAGAAGACCAAGTCCATCTTGGCATAGTGCAACACATTTCTAAACCGGACCTAGTTACACGTATTGTATGGCAAGCTCTTTGGTGGATCGGTTTAGGCATAGGGAATATTTGGGTCCAACTTCGAAATGGAGAGAATCAACATGATGTCATCTCGGTGTCCTAGGTCTCTGTTTCCATCTCTTCTCTACCTCCGGAGACATACAATCTACCATTGGGTGATGGAGAATTCGGGGATTGTTCGATAAGGAGTTTCCATCAATTTTTATTGAAAATTTACAAGACCCCATTGAGGCATTATCTAACCAGCAATTTAGATAGAACACTATACGTACGCTGACGAGGGTTTGAGTAGTGTAGTAGAAGAAGATGAATTCACTAATGCTATTGAGATGGATGAAGTGTGTGAGAGAGATAAAAATGAAGATGTAGGAAGGAGAAAACATCAATAGATATCCCCCAGATCAATCAAATTTCGCTTGTCACCAATGCATTTGAAGTGTTTGAGGCAATTCCTATCAACTCTAAGAGTCCTAATGCTACAGATATCGACGATCAACCCTTGGAAGAACAATAATGGACGTCGGGAGAAGCTGAGGAAGACCGAGACAATTTGGAAGTGGAAATAATGACAGATACAATTGGCAAAGAAAAAGAAAATTTAGCTCAGCAAATGATGCAGAAGGAGAAGGAAGACCAATGGAAGGTTGAGAAAGAAAATTTGCGACAGGCAGTAACAAATGTGGGGGTGCTATTGGGCTTACCACTCAAGGGGATGGAGTGCATGGTAGAGGAGAGTATCATGGGGTCGCTAGTGTTGGCCATGGAGAGGGGGAAAGCTAGAATTCTCAAAGCTAAAAAGGTAGATCAGAGTGGAATAACAGATGACAGTCTTATTGGAGTTCAACATATGCTGGAAGGGCCTTATGAAGAGATAGAAGACCTAGAAGAGTGTAGCGAAGGGGAGAAGACCGCAGGGAGTGAAGATGAGAGTGAAGACATGGAGGATGAAGCCGAGAGCTCGAGTATAATTAGAGAAGGTCTGGCTCGTTTCAGCAGAGAAAAAAGTAGGATTCAGAGCTTTCTTAGGGGCACAATTCCTGAAGGGTCGAAGGAGGAAAGAAGAAAAAAGGCAAAGGCTAAATGGCTCCAATGATAGAGAAAACAATTGCGTGGAATATACGGGGTCTAGGAGAAAGAGAGAAAAGGATAGCCATCAACTCGTTCTTATGAAATGGAATCCGATGTGGTACTACTTCAAGAAACTAAACTCCAAGATTTCTCTATTCAACTTAGAGAAAGAGGTTTGGTGTCACCCTAATGTGGATTATGTAACACATTCCTTCCAAGGGAACCAAAGGAGGGATAAGTATATTATGGCGGAAGGATAAAATTGAACTCGTTGACAAACCGGAAGGCATTTATTCTTTATCTTGTATGTTCGAGTGGACAACGTCCCAACTAGAGTTCTTTATATCAAATATATACGCCCAAACAACGGGAAGGAGAGGAGAACTTTATGGAGGGAGTTAGGAGAGGTTATGGGGCTGTGGAATATTCCTGGATTTCTAGGAGGCGGCGGAACGTTACAAAATCGATTGCGAGATAGAAATAGAGCTAGAGGAATCAATCGGGGTATGAGGGATTACATAAGATTCATTTCCAATTTTGATTTGGTGGACTTGCCCCTTAGTGGTGCTAAGTACACTTGGTCTAACTTTCAAGATAACCCATATTGTAGCAGAATTGATAGATTCCTTATCAATCCATTATGGGAAGCCATGTTTTTGATACTATGAGTGCTAAGCCTAGACTGTGTCGAGATCATACGCCTTTACTGCTGTCAACAACTATGATGAACGTAGGTGCAAGGCCTTTTAAACTGGAGATTATATGGTTGGAAAGTGCTGACCTTAAAGAAAAGATGCAAATTTGGTGGAGAGATCTTAAGTTTAGTGGGAATCCTGGCTATGTGTTCTGGTAAGAAATTGATGGCGGTGAAAGAATATCTTAAAGTATGGAATAAAGAGTGCTTTGGCAAGGTAAACAAGAAGATGGATGCTGCTCTCCCAGATACAAGAGGTAGACTTTGTTGACGAGGAAGGAACAACCACTCTTGAAGAGCGCATTAATAGGGTTAATCTCAAAAAAAGAATACATCAAATGGGCAAACATGGAGCACAAAAGGATTAAAAACAAGACTAAAGGGCAAAGTGGATCGAAGATGGTGATAGGAACACCGGGTTCTTTCACAGAATTATAAATGGGAGGAGAAGAGCTAATAATATTTCTTGTTTGAGGATCGATGGAGATTTAACAGAAGATCGGAGTATTATCGGGGAGAAACTACAGGAGTTCTATAAAGATTTGTATTCAGAGCAAGAGATGAGCAGGCCATTTATAGAGGATATACAGTTTGAAAAAATAAATGATGTACTGAGAGGAATGAAATGGAACTACAAATCACGGAAGATGAAGTTGTTACGGCTATTAAACAGATGGAAACTAATAGAGCGCCGGGGCCCGACGGTTTCCCTATCGAGTTCTACACACATGCGGGATATTATTAGAGAAGACTTCATGAGCATGGTTCGGTTCTTCGATGTTAATGGCTACTGGATTGGAGAACTAATAATACTTTTATTACTCTTATCCCCAAAAGAGATAATGTAGAGTTGGTGAGGGACTATAGGCCGATCGGTCTAATTAACACTTGCTACAAGATTATCTCCCATGTTCTCTCTTCTAGGCTTAAAAGGTACTTCCTCATCTTATATCGAATACACAAACAAAGATTTGTGCAAAACAGCAAATCATAGATAGCATTTTATTGGCGAATGAATGTATTGATTCTAAGTTGAGGGATGGAGTTGGATGGTTGTTCAAATTGGACGTTGAGAAGGCTTATGACAAAGTTAGCGGGGATTCTTGGACACAATCATGAGCAAAATGGGTATGGGTCGAGAAATGGAGACGGTGGATAAAGACATTGATATCAACAGCCCACTTCTCCATTCTCCTCAATGGGACGCCCGGGAAATCAGTTCAAGAGCTCGGGGGTTGCGACAGGGGAGACCCTCTATCTCCCTTTCTATTCACCATGGTTATGGAGGGACTTTGCAAGATGGTTCAAAAACTGGAAGTTAATGGGTTATATAGAGGTTTCACTGATTAAGGCGAATGGAACACAATTGTCACATCTTTTATTTGCGAGATGATACAATCTTCTTCTCTAGTGACGATGCGGAACAAATTCTCGAATATTCGAGCTCTCTTAATTTGCTTCCAAATAAGTTCGGGACTTAGCATCAATCCTATAAAGAGCTCAGCAATTAAGTTCGGGGATACAAATTCTGATGATATTGTTGAGAATAGTCTTGGTTGCAGTTTTGAAGAGCTACCTATTAGATACCTAGGGATGCCGGCAGGAGCCCAGTATAGAAACAAGAATATTTGGGATTCAGTCATAGAGAAGACGGAGAAGATACTACAAGGGTGGCAGGGGAGTTTTTTATCCTATGGTGGCAAATTAGTATTGATCAAAAGTGTTTTGAGCACACTTGCTATTTTTCTCATGTCAATTTATTCAATGCCGCCATCAGTCGAGAAGAAATTAAACAATATTATGCGTAACTTCCTTTGGGGAAGTGACACAACCAGAAAGAAATATGCACTAGTCTCATGGGCTACGGTGAGTTTGGCCAAAGAATATGGAGGCCTAGGCATTCAACAAGCTGCGGATAATGAATGATGCTTTCTTGTGCAAATGGTGTTTGGAGATTCACAAGCGAAATTAATTCTCGTGGAGAGTCATAATTGCGAAAAGTATGGGCTCACGAAAAACAAATGGGATACAAAGAATATTAGATCCTCGTATGGTAGTTCAGTTTGGAAGGGGGTTAACAAGAGGCTGCAAAAGTTCAAGGAGGGCATTAGATTTCGCATTGGCAAGGGAGATAGGACACTTTTCTGGGAAAGATCACCTGGATCGGCGACAACACACTTGACAAAGAGTTCCCTAACCTGTTCGTTAGTGTCAAGGAAAAAGATCACAACATCGACAAGTTCTACTCAATTATTGATGGCATAATTAATTGGAACTTAGATTTGAGAAGAAGACTCACTGATAGGGAAATTGAGGAAGCAGTAAGGCTAACAACACTCTTGGAATCAGTTAATATCAATGACAGTGAGGATACTAGGGTCTGGAAACATTCGAAAGATGGGTTCTTCACGGTACAATCCTGCTACAAAGCTTTTTCTACTAAACCAAATGTTGTTTTTCCTCATAAGGCAGTATGGAATAGTAAGGTACCATCTAAAGTGACTTTTTTCACTTGGTTGATACACCACAATTCTATACTCACCCAGGATGTACTGAAAAAAAGAGGTCGGTTCTTGGTAAATAGATGCAACATGTGCAAGATGGAGGAAGAATCAATTAATCATCTATTCTTACATTGTTCCGAAGCAACAAAGGTGTGGAGCCATTTTTATAAAGCTTTTGGAGTTGATTGGGTTCAAGGAAACGATGTTAGGATGCTGTTTGTTGAAACAAATACTAGGATGTTCTCAAGCAAAGGAAACTTTATTTGGAACTTGCTTCCATTTGCCATCTCATTTTGGAGAATCGGAAAGAGAGGAATGAAAGGACCTTCAATGGAAAGGAAACACCCATTCACAACCTCATATTGGATATCAAAGCTGACATCTTATATTGGTCTCAACCCGGGAAAGTCTCTGGATGGAGTGCGATTTGAAGACCTAGTATTCAGGTGGGAGCAATTGGTGAGAGATTGAAGATTTTCATTATTTGTACTGGACTGCACTGTGACTTGCTTACAAGTCACAATGGGTGTTTTTTATTCCTTGTGTATTCTTTATTCTTTTATCAATATATATATTTTTGCTGATCAAAAAAAAAAAATTATGATTGGTACAAGTTATTTAGTTCTTATATATTTACTCCCAAAGGTGTAATATATTTAATAAATAGTTTAAGTCATCACTGGATGCATGACTTTTTAACAAGCAAACATGAAGAGTAATGTTGGGATTTCAGCCATAATAAGTTTCCTCTCAAATGTTTGTTTTTGAGTTTCGTCTGAATTAAAGACTAAAACCATTTCGTACATCTCTTTCCGAGCAATTCAGCCAACAATTTTTGGCATCAATAATATCTTTCATCAAGGGGACGGCCATCATTTACTCGAGAAAACATTCTAAGTCTCACATTAGCGATTGAAACTTTAATAAGTGCTTGATTGTAGGGACACCTACTTGAGAAAAGATTACACTGATTGCGTCTGGGAACGGTACCAATCTTAGCCGGAGGGTCCAGCGGCAGTGTTGGCATAGTGCTCACTGATCTCTTAGTTTTTTTGATTTCCTAGTACCAAAAAAGTTTGTGAGTTTGGGTCTAAGTGACCTGGACGAGAATTAGAGAAATGATCAGCAGTATTCTTCGAGTTTGAATGAGGTTCCACTAATTTTCTATTTTATGTAGCCATAGGCCCAAAGCCAATGCATTGTGTCATCTTGCTTACCACCACACCACATGAAATTGCACCTTGAGCTGCAACAACAACCATGCAAGCAAGAATGGCACATGCCAACTTCAGCATATCTGCCATGTTTTCAGTTGCTGAAGTCGAAGGCAAGTGATAGTTTTTCACTGAGCTGAATCGGAGAGCTTGAGATTTTATGGTTTTTGGTTCAAGGAGCATACTCTTCCACATGGTAACATGAATGGTTTTATTGGTAGTTAGACATCGCTTAAGACGTACTCATACATAGTTGAGACCAAATTTTATCCTTGCCAAATAAACGAGTTCAAATAACACATTACGAATGGTTTTGATAACTAAAAATTCACCATAGGCCGGCTAATTTTCCTCTCTAATCCTGACTCGGAATTAAGTTTTGGATGTTCATATGAGCAGCCATGTTTGTTCCAAGGGCTAATAAAGACTGGGTCAATTTTAAAACTACTATTGACTGCAACTGTATAAACCCTTCACGTGTATGAAACACACGAAATCTCAACCGTCTAAAACAACCAATATGGCTATATAAAGCTTCGAAGCCCTAAATTCCCAAATCTGATATGAACCTCGGCGGAGAGAAGAAGAAAACCCTACTAAGTCAACAGCCACAAGATCTTTCTTTTTACTATCACAAAAGAAATTTAACACCATCAGAATCATCAACAGCTTATCTAGCATAATGATTTCTCCTCTCAATATTTTCTCCTGCTTTGGGGAACTAATACTAGCTCAATTATTTGCGATTCCCGGAAGATTTCAAAATGAGATGGGAAAATCGAGATTGATAACAAGGTAGAGAAGCTTATTTATGATCAGCGAAGCAGCCAACAAATTGTGGACTCATTTTAGTATTGGTCAACGCTAGAAATTTGGCTACAAGACCAACGCGGAAGTCATGCGCCCCCCCAACAGAATGGATTTTTCAAATCATCACTTTCCAAACCCTAGGTGGTATCTGTTGGAGTTTTGGTTAAACTCAAACTATGGAGTAATGATATTAGTGGGTCATTATTAGTCCTGGTCTTAAGGGTTGTTTAAGTTGTTTATGAACACGTCTGTTAGTGGGTGTGCGAAGTGGTTTTGTAAACCATAGTGTGTCCTAGTAATTAGGATCGTTGGCTGTTGCGAATGTGCTTCTGTTTGTGGAGTTAGTGCAGGTTAATTGAGTCATGAACTGTAGCCTATAAAGGCAGAATTTCTAGTTAATGAAAATTGGGAAAATTTATAAGGCTGATCTTACAAGATTTTTTTTTGTTTTTTTTTGACAAAAGAGTAGCCAACAATTGGCATCAATTGTTTGCTCAAGGGGACAAAAACATTTTCTACACAAAATTGGTTAAAAAGACCAAAATCAATATTTCCTGGGTGAAAAGGACAGTCAGATTTATATACTGTTTAAATGGACAAAAATTTAAAATATGCAGGATGTAAACAGTTTCATCCTGTCCATTTTCAAATATTTTTTCTTATTTTTATTTTACACATGATGCATCTAGTTTCATCCTCGCTATTTTTTAAGTTTAAGCCAGGATGAATCCAGTTTCATCTTTGCTAATTTTTTTTGTTCATTTCACCCATAAAATTTTTTACTCGTCCATTTGAACCGTGTTTTAAATTTTTTTTGGACAAATGACCCATTTTCCGCATTTTCTAAGGAAATACATTTCAACCCTGGTAAGGACATGCTAGTACTTGGTGCACATGCATGTCTTTAGAGTTTGGTCAGAGTAGGTCTTGTCTGTAGGGCACATGCAAGTGCAACCACAATATCATCGACCTTGACTCATTTCTTTCTTGGCCAGAGACACTTGATGGCATGGCATGATCTAATAAAGCTAGCTAACTAAGATCTTGACTCGTGACTTGAGAACTGATAACGATATGATTGTTACATCTTTTGTGGATAAGACTTATTCAATGCATTTGCAGTACAGAGAATATGCCATCGAAGACTTGCACTGTTTGGGTAATAAAGTCCTCATTTGGAGATAGCTAATTAGCAAATCTTCATTTTCATTCATTCAAAGTAGGAGGATTACATGAACTACCAGGAAATGTCTGGTCTGATTAAATGATACTAAAACCCAACAGAGACAAATTCTACTACAGATCCGCATAAGTACGTGCAGTAGACCTCCTAATTACCTAATGCTTCATCCACTAAACATCCATTTTATTCTTTATCATATCAGTCTCCAGTGGTGTAATTTTGAAATTTACTCCACACTGCAGCAACACACATTAACAAACATGTAGAACAACATTTTAAGCAACATCGATATATTTAAATTAGAATTAGAGTTCGTTACTCTTCAAAATTTGGACGATTTAATATCATCTTTATTAAGAAATTCTTAATTAACAACTAAAAGCACAGATAACTGTGATGATGAAGATTATGCTACATATACGTACTTGGTGCAGTCAGTAGAGGGGCTGATACGGCGCAGCTGGTCAGGGATGTAAACACCACACTTGCTTGGGAGTGAAGCATCATCATCATAGTTAATCTCGGGGACAGGAACTTCAGCTGATGCGATCTGCAGGCAATTGCAAGCATCTTGACGTTCAGAAGTGGTCTGAACAGCTGCAATGACAGACTTGACTCCTGGGCAACAATCAGGATCAAGATCACCCCCTGTCAAGTAGCCAAGGCATGGTGTCAGTGTAGATTTTATCGTATCACATGACATTGCTCCTTCAGATGTATATGGTGCAACCATGCAAACTAGAACAAGACATGCCAACTTCAACATTGCTGCCATTTTCTAATTATAGTTTCTACTCTCTGAACTCGAAAAAAAGAACTTTTTTTGCTCAAGGAATGAACTGAGATGAATTGAAAAGCTTATGAGTTTGTGTTTTGGTTGTAATCCATAAAAGGATTTATATAGGGGCTGGATGCTTGTCATATTTTGTAGTTTGGTTAATTATACTTGGTGGTTGGATCAACTTAAGATTGCTTGCGAAACAGTGATGAAACCTGTTTGTGGACAAACCTATTAGATATCCCATCATTTGTGGACAAAACCGACTCACTTGGAAGTATAATTTTGAGTAGTTACTAGTTAGGTTTGGACACTACTCACTTGGAGTTGGACTAGAGATGGCTTTGATTAATTAGTGATTGAAAAGCTTGGACTAGATTCATTATTACATACACCCATATTTAGTTGAAAATGAAAACGTTCAAAAACTCGGCGTGGAAAACCTTCATATTCCATTAATTAAGCATTCACCTCCACAGACAGGAAAAATCGTACATGACTTTCATTACCCACTGGTATTTTTACCAACAAGCTCAACCATATTTGTCTACTATATTGATCGATTTCACATGCTGTACGTAACATAATGATAATGATACCCCAATAAGGAAATAGTCAATAGAAGTCTACATAAAAAACCCCAGAAATAAATTAAAACCAACTAGAAATGGGTTTTCATAAATTCTTCAACCAGAGTGGTTTATATATGATCGACAAAAAGTAGTTGGATTTGAATCGACGGGTCCATCCAATATCAGCAGCCTTTGGTGATGACTTCTTTTGTACATTGTCGCAAGTGGTAAAAGATTTGTGCGGATTAGGACATTTTAATGCAACACCACATGTTTGCAAGAGGTGACGGTCAATTTGTGTGGATTATTAGCAAATACTCCCTCCGTTCTATTTTACTTGGTTTTTTAGGGTTTCTTTGGTGTTCCAAATTAGATGATAGTTTTAGTTTTTTTTCCCAATTTTCACTAATCTACCCTTGCTTTGGAATCACACCAGAGAATTAATTCTCATGGTAATCAACATAAAAACAATTACTCTAACATTTAAATATACCCTCATGGAGGATATATACTCAATCTTGTACATCCCAAGTACATTACTATGGGATTGATAAGTTTCCCTATATTCTAGAAACACAAAATTAGGTTATTTAACTTTTAAGTAGAAATTAATATGGGTATTATTGGAAAGCTTTTACTCTCTCTGATATTTTTTAATATCCATAAAAAACAGTACAACGTCAAGTAAATCGGAACGGAAGGAGTACTTAAGTTGAGATCATGTTTGTGCTGTTAAAGGATTTTATTGTCCGGGAAAAATATCAAGAAACTAGTAAAGAGTCTTGAGAAAGAAAAAAAACAAAAAGAGAGAGAAAAAAAATTACAGCAGCATCAAACACTCGCAAGTGACTCGATACAATGATCAAAATGATCCTGATTACTTACCTCCACTACTGCACTAGTGGGTATCTTTATCTGCAAGGCTCCACATGCCCCTTTCGAAAGATGAAGTTTAGTGGAAGTAACTATACCAACAACTGAGAAATAATTTTAACATTGTTCTTGACTATAGGCATACAACATTATTTTTAAAATATTATACATAATCTCATTTCTTAAGTGCAGTTTCAAATGGTAACGTCCATGTTTCTTACTTGGTTGTACTGTTTTCAAAGCAAAGTAAGAGGGAGATGAATACAACAACAACGACAGTGAGTTCAAGATGGAATCCAACACCTGAACAGTTAAGAACACTAGAAGAGTTGTATAAACGTGGTACAAGAACACCCTCAGCTGATCAAATCCAACATATTACTGCACAACTTCGACGTTACGGTAAAATTGAAGGGAAAAACGTTTTTTACTGGTTTCAAAATCACAAAGCTAGAGAAAGACAAAAGCGTCGTCGTAGATCATCTGATGAACCAGCTAGTGGTAGCAGTACTATCACTGATGATAACAACAACAACAACAACAAACAGCACAACCATCAAACTGAATGCTTATTCGAAACAAATGAATCAAGTTAGTAGAAATTAACTAATACATGCAATTAGCTTAGTATCAGTCTCCCTTAATATTGTTTTTCATTTTTGGTTGTTAGTTGTATTGGAAAGATGATATGGGTAAGTTCTTGTGATCTTAATCACATGCCGTCCAACTTCTAAGTGCTGTGTTACTTTGAGAGGAACCGTTGTATCCTGAGAAATCATCACCGCTAATTGTTCAGCATAGTATACAAGGTGAATTGCGTTTTAAGGAAAGAGTGATCCTCGCCTCGGTTAATCAAGTTTGAATCCTATTCCCTAATCTTAATTTTATTGTTTTGATTTTGAAGCTCTGTTCCGTTAAGTAGATCATAGCAAAATATTTGTGAGCAGACAAAAGGTATGTTTCGTACTGAATACTTGCTTGTAATTGCTTTCGTAATTTGGTGATTCTTATTACTGTCTTGGTATATTTGAATTTTACACTTGAAGTACAATTTAAGAATCCCTTTAGGCTTATCATCTGTTTGTATCATTGGCTCAATTAATTAATTACATAGTTGCTATATGCTTTCATTAAAACTTTGTAATTACTGTGAGTACACTTTGGTTGAAATTAATTGAGCATCTTGGTTTGATTAAACTAAGGTATTACTAGATTGACATTTAGTTGAAATCAAGTTAGAGTTTGTTTGTCGTACACAAAATCTATTCGTACAGTAACTGATACGAGTAATATTATACGAGGAGATACCATAATGCTGCTGATTCCGGTTTCTGAGTCTCCACCACCACGTTCCCATACCAAATCCATCTTTAATCCAAGACCCATATATTTGTATTCGTTTCTGTCTTCACAAGTGAGTATACAGGCAGGCTGATCATTTATATAGAAACAGATAGGAAGACCCATTTGTAGTCGGCAGTGTGGTCCATCCCTTTTGCTTAGTGCAGTAAGAATCCAAGGCCATGAGGTACTCCGGGATGAACCATGGCCGTTAACGTGGCTTTCATTAGCAAAGGAGCAAGTACAATTTTATTATTTACGTCCACTGCACTAATGGGGTACCTTTATTTGCATGGCTCCACATGCCCCTTTCCAAAGATGAAGTTTAGTGGAAGTAAGAATTCAATTCTAGGCATTGTTCTTGACTAGGCATGCAGCTGGGATCGAATTTGAATGTGGCATAGAATATGCATGATGAGGCTCTAAACCACTGCAAGGAACAATGGCAAAGGCCAAAGTACTTTTAATTGTTGTGGGCACACGGCCCGAAAATCTTCCTTGAGATGACTTGAAATCTATCAAGTGATCTAAATATGTTATTCTTACCCAAAATATGACTTGTAGGCGAAGGCAGAAATATTGGCTCTGGACACAATATTTGCTCATGATATGTTTACGGACATGAAAGACCAAATTGAAAATAATAACTGCACTGTGACCCAAGATTTACACAATATTTGCTCAAATGTGTCACATCATCGTAATTTGAAATTCGCCGAATATCCAGATTTGAAAGTCTGTTTGGATAGCATATGAGAAGCTGCTTTTTAACTTTTAAAAGTCGAAAAACCAAAAATCATAAAAGTCGTTAACGACATTACTTCTTCTGACTATTGTTTCTGGAAAAGCAGATGCTTCTGATATCCATATGCGCTAGAAATCTCCCGATATAAATTTAAATCTACTGCATACCCTAAAAAGTATTTCTTGACCACTCTTTTTCTTTTAACACAAAATTCTACTTGTAATCTAAAGATTCTAAACACTCTGTTGCCATGTAAGTATCATGTATTTATCAATGCAAGACCAAATATGTTCAAAATCTACATGGGAGGTTTAATGGTAACGATGTTAACGAAGTGTAACAAAATAGAGACTACTCCTTCCATCAATTTGCCCTAGTATTTAAACAGCATCCGTAATAGGGTTTTCTCTTTTTCACTCTCATTCTCTCCTTTCTTCCTTTGTTTTCTCCCCATTTCAAAACCGCCGCCGCCGCCGCCACCACAGATGATGGAGTCAGATGTCCATGATCATCATCAATAACAAGATATTAGTATGATGATATCTCCTCTCAGGCATGAGTCGTTTGAATATCGATCTGTTTCTTCTTTGGTCACCAATTCAACATTGTCTTTAATCCTTTCCATCATCTTCTTCACCCCTCCACTTATTTCTCTTCTGTTTCAACATTAGACTAAAATTTGAGTTAAGTTTTACAGAAATGGCAAGAAAGATTTTATCCATACATGTATCCACCACCTAAACCGAAACCAGGATTTATATTCAGAGAGGTGGCGGTATGGAGGAACAAGTTGATATTGATACGGTCGACCAATATAATTATAGTTGTTGGGTCTATTTTCATTGTATTAGTGATTTTGTTCTTCGGTTGGATTCGTTAGAAGAAGAAGAAAACTGAGAGTCCCTCCACTAACAACAATGCACTACCGCCCTGGTCTCACCGAGCCGTTTACTATCCGTATATCGGTGAAGCGGGTTTCGAGAGGAGATACCATAATGTCGGTGATTGGGTTTCCGAGTCTCCACCACCACGTTCCCATACGAAACCTCTTTAACCCAAGACCCATCTTGTATTCGTTTCTGTCTTCACAAATGAGTACATGCTGATCATTTATATAGAACCAGATGGGAGGACTCATGCACTCGTATGGTTTATGTTAACCATAACAGCATTGACTCTGAAACTGAGTCTCAAAGAGAGAGTCAGAGGAACGAGTAACAAGGAAGAGATATTAGGCTATCTTTACGTTCAGTTTTGAGTTTGTTAAAGTCTTTATTTGATTGAGTCTGAATAAGAATTGTAATCGCATTCGGTATTTCATTAATATAAATATCTCTCATATCTCCACACTTCAATGTGGAAGATATTCACCAAATATCAAGTTCTAACTGCATGACCTACGATTCTATCTACGCTTCCAAAAAAAAAAAAAAAAACCCCTACAAACACAATGAAAACAACACCACCAAACAACAATAATTCCAATTCCAATGCCAATTACCTAAGAAACATTCAGATCCATCACCTTGTCACTCTCAAACTCAATTGAAACCAACTATTCTCTTTGGAAAACACGGTTTCAAACCTATCCTCAAAGGATATGGATTACAAGGTTTCATTGATGGAACCGAAGAAATACCACCAAGAACACTACCACCAGAATCAACCCAAATTCTGACCTAGAATATGAGTTGTAGGATTCTCTCGATTAGTTTGGTCAAAACCAATATTAACTCCGAAGTCCTTTGCATATGGATCTGGATCTTTTGCCAAACAAGTTTGGGACAAACTTGAAGCTTATTTTGTTCCCAAAACAAAGGTTCATCCTGATGAACTTGAAGAAACAACACTCTCTCGAACAAAGGTAACAAGTCTTTAAAAAAAAAAAATTTGAATGATGCTAAGAATCTATTTGATCGCCTTTGCGCATCGTGGTATGCTACCACCGATGATGAGAAAAACAATCGATCGCAATGGAATGGAATCAGGTCCTATGATCCCATTGTCACTACACTGGTGTTTATGGGTAAAAATCATTTCTGCCGATTTCGAGTAAAAATTCGGTAGGTGAGTGAGAAACTGGTTCAAACCCTAAACAAATGTGCTGCGCACGTGAGCACTTTATAGATTCGAGAGATCAATCTGTACAAGTCCGCTCTAAACCAAGAAATGGCCGTTCCGGACTTGCTTCGGTCACAAAGTGGAGGAGAAGGGTTGATTTGGGGAGGGAAGCAAAGAAAGGTGTTGAGACCAGAATAGTGCAGGAGAGTAGTGTCTCGACTTGTATCGAAAGTGGAAGCTTCGGAAGCTTGCAAGAGATGAAAGCTTTTTGGAGAGCTTGCAAAGTTGCCTTTCCGAGATGTAGTATTTTTCTCCTGACCGAGACTTGTTGTCTGTTGGAAATATGTAAGACCAATTTATACAAGTCGAGATTGAAACGTACCCTGGCCTCATGAAGGAAGAGAGTAAAGGGTGAAATAATGGGAGGAGGTGGTAACCACAAGGTGTTTATGGGTGAAAACATTTTCACCATTATTTCCTCATTTATTTGACCGCTTTATTCCTATTCACGCTTTCTTAATGTGAGCGTAGTGTACGCTGCACGATGTGACCGCCAAACCAAAACCAGGAAAGCATCCCCAGTTTGTGTTGATATCTCGAGTGTTGGTTGCACCTTGAGTGCAAGTGGCGCTGTTAGTGGCGCGTGTGGCATGTGCCATTGGCATGTGCGGAATGCCCTGTTGCGGGTTGTACCTCGAGCGTAAGTGGCAATGCCAGAGCTGCTAGTGGCGTGCGTGGCATGTGCCAATGGCATGTGCAGAATGCCTTGGTGGTAGGTTGTATGTTGAGTGTAAGTGGCACATGCCAGGATGCTAGAGGCGTGTGTGGCGTGTGCAATGGCATGTGCGGAATGCCTTGGTGGTAGGTTGCGTTGAGTGTAAGTGGCAATGCCAGAGCTGCTAGTGGCATGTTTGGCGTGTGCAATGGCATGTGGGAATGCCTTGGTGGTAGGTTGCATGGTTTGGTTTTGCGTGTGCTTGTAGGCGCGTCTGGCCGAATTAGCCTAGGTTGGCTTGTGTTAGGTACCGTGGCCGTAGGGCCGCTAGGTGGAAGGCCGAAGCGTGTTGGCATGTGCCAATGGCATGCGTGGCACGTCTTGGTAGGAAAGGCTACCAATGAGCATGTTGGCATGTGCCAATGGCATGCGTGGCACGTTAGGGGCCGTGGATGTAAGAAAATCTACCAGCGAGCATGTTGGCATGTGCCAATGGCATGCGTGGCCGTTAGGCCGTGGCCTGGTAGGAAAAGCTACCAGCGAGCATGTTGGCATGTGCCAATGGCATGCGTGGCCGTTAGGGCCGTGGCCTTGGTAAGAAAAGCCAATGAGCATGTTGGCATGTTCCAATGGCATGGGCCGTTTGGCTTGGTAGGAAAAGCTACCGGCGAGCATGTTGGCATGTGCCAATGGCATGCGTGGCCGTTAGGGGCCGTGGCCTTGGTAGGAAAAGCTACCCGAGCATGTTGGCATGTTCCAATGGCATGCGTGGCGTTAGGGCCGTGGCCTTGTAGGAAAAGCTACCAGTGAGCATGTTGGCATGTGCCAATGGCATGCGTGGCCGTTAGGCCGTGGCCTTGGTAGGAAAAGCTACCGGTGAGCATGTTGGCATGTGCCAATGGCATGCGTGGCCGTTAGGGCCGTGGCCTTGGTAGGAAAAGCTACCAATGAGCATGTTGGCATGTGCCAATGGCATGCGTGGCCGTTAGGGCCGTGGCCTTGGTAAGAAAATCTACCCGCGAGCATGTTGGCATGTGCCAATGGCATGCGTGGCCGTTAGGGCCGTGGCCTTGGTAGGAAAATCTACCGGCGAGCATGTTGGCATGTGCCAATGGCATGCGTGGCCATTGGCCGTGGCCTTGGTAAGAAAAGCTGGTTGAGCATGTTGGCATGTTCCAATGGCATGCGTGGCCGTTAAGGCCGTGGCCTTGGTAGGAAAAGCTACCGGCGAGCATGTTGGCATGTGCCAATGGCATGCGTGGCTGGATTAGGGCCGTGGCCTTGGTAGGAAAAGCTACCAGTGAGCATGTTGGCATGTGCCAATGGCATGCGTGGCGTTAGGGCCGTGGCCTTAGTGGCCTTGGTAAGAAAAAGCTACCGGCCGTTAAGTGAGCATGTTGGCATGTGCCAATGGCATGCGTGGCCGTTAGGGCCGTGGCCTTAGTAGGAAAAGCTACCCGGCCGAGCATGTTGGCATGTGCCAATGGCATGCGTGGCCGTTAGGGCCGTGGCCTTGGTAGGTAAAGCGGCGAGCATGTTGGCATGTGCCAATGGCATGCGTGGCCGTTAGGGCCGTGGCCTTGGTAGGAATGGCTACCAGTGTGTGGTATGAGCATGTTGGCATGTGCCAATGGCATGCGTGGCGACTTGGCCTAGGTTGCATGGTTTGTAAACCTAGGCGCGGGCGCCATTTTGGCATGGCGTGGCTAGGGCCAAGCCGGGAGTGCTTGGCTTGGCGTGACGTGACTAGCGTAGCTAGGACCAAGGCAGAGTTTGGCATGGTTTCGGGCATGTGGCTTTGGGAATGTGGCTTGGCATGATTTGCCATTGGCATGGAGGTGAATTAGGGTTTTGTTCGTTGTAACCCTAATTTGAAAAATAATTTCTATTAAATGCGACTACCTGCCTTAAATGTCCTAATAAATGTGTCACTTGGTGACATTAGGTTATTTTTAGGGTTTTACGAGTTTACCCTTTGTTTAAAAACCACCATCAACATTAAGTCCCCCGCTAGCTCCGGAACAGGGGCTTTGTTGCGAGGTAAGCATAAGATGGTGACAAACTATCAACAAAGAAACCGTAAAGAGAATTGAGGAGGCTCGTCTCGACCTTTTATAAATAAGATTTGGAATCCTTGCCTCTGGAAGTTTTGCACAAATCGGGAGGTCTGGCACAATTGGTGGGGGCTGAGCAAGGTGCAGACTTGGGCGACGTTGGGAAGTTGGCGTGAGTTGGGAAACTGAGCTTGCTAGCTGGTGGGACCGACGCAATGTGGAGAAGTCGTGCTTTAAGGGACCGATGTAAACAAGGAGGGAGTAGGTGTTTCTACAGATAGCAAAGTTTCCTTATCTTGCTTTCCTTCACGTGCGGCTTCAATTAGGGCATTATTCATGCTAAAATATGGAAGCGTTATGTCCCTCATTGCTTCCTTTCCTTTTTAAGATTCCGTATTTATACCCAAAAATAATTGCATCGTCTCCTCGTTTGAGAAAAGGGTTCTTCTTGTCGAGTTTCTCTCTTTGTCATGTCGCATACGAGATGAATCATCTCCTAACCAGCCAAGTTCTCCAAGTGAAGGCGTGAGGTCTAATTCTTGCAAAAGCACCCCAACCCGGGGTTATTCGGGCTAAGAAGATCATACCGGTATGTTTTCTTATTCTTCTCTCGCTCGTGTTATCCTCTTTTATATGTGCATAGATATGATAGAACTGGGTCATTTTTTCCATCTTTTGCGAGTGTATGATGGGACCCTCCGGATGGATGGTCTTTGCCTTTAACTCTTTGGAGAAGGATTTCGGACTTGGTGAAGATCGGTCTTCTTCTCTTGAGGAGGCATTGGTTGGGACTGAATCTCCGTTCCACGAAGCTAGTGAAATCATTAAGGACATCCCTTCCATCTATCCCCACGAAGAACAGGTGCATATTCAGACTTTCTTGGGTTCAGTGAGCATGGAGGAGGGGCGAGAGAACAAGGAAGAGTCTTGGCATGTTGAAAGGTTTCAGTGTGGCAAAGCCTTTCCTCAATCCGGGCATGGGGCGGATCGGACTGTTTCTAGGTTGAAGCGTCGGAAAAGTGAACGTGTGGTGGTCTTGGAGGAGAGCGCCATGATTCTTGACCACGATGTGGATGAATCAAAAACTTTCTCGAAGTGTCGTTGAGAAAACCTTCAAAGGAGCATATGACGGAAACGAGACACCCTCTGAAGTTGATCCCAAAGGTGTCGTTGGTGATACCGGAGGGGTCATGGTGGCGTATGCTGGACCAGTCGTCAGGGAGGACACTGTTGCTGCCGTGGTTGCTTCAGGATGGGATGTTGAGGTTGCTGTTGCTAACACCGTTGAATGGAACCTTTGTTGCCCGAGGGATTGCTGGGGAAAATGCTTGAAGATAGTCTTACCCGAGGGGACTTGTACTCCGTCCTTCGAGGGCTAGTTCTTCCCCTTTGTTATTTCTATTAGCTGCTTTGGTTCCCCTGGTGTCCCTTTGTTTTTGTAAACTCGTCTTTTCCTTCTTCTTCATCAATCAACATTTTGCTTCATGTATATATTTTTTTTTTTTTTGAAAGAGGTTGTGGTATGATGGCTCTGCAATGGTTTTCTGGGTTTTTATGATGTATTTCTCTGATATCTAAAGGATTCGCTCGGAGAGAGATATATTTATTTTTATTTTTTTTTGACAAAAGGGAGATCCCTAGGGAAAAAATACAAACGGTGTATTCATCCTGGGGAATTACAGCTATTAAGAGGAATTGTTAAAGGAAGTACTGAAAAGGGAGTGATTGGGAAGTACAACATTTTAGGGATTGGATTCCTTGAGCCATCGCGAGTGAACTATCACGCCTTCAGGTGTGTCTGTATTGATGAGCTTGCAATATCCTCCCAAAAGGGTATCCGCAACCAGATACAGCTCGCCTTCACCTTCATTGGGCAAATCCATTTTTACTGTCATCCTCCCAACTTGAAACGAGCTTTCCTTAACCACTACATCTCCGATTGAAAACGGGTTCAGACGTCGTGTAACCGTTTGAGCCTTGGCTTCGTTGGTTTCGATAGAAGTTTCCAAGCTTCTTGCGAAGTGTTCAAACGGTCCAGCTCCCCATTCACATTTTTTGATGGCGTTTGCGCTAGTAATCGCGCCGAGTCCCCATGACGGAATGGGAGAAGGAAAAGCTGATTGCAGAAAAGGTTGCTTGGCCAGACTTACTTGCATTTGAAAACCATGAGCTAGCGCCAACGGGTCCTCTCCGGATGTCTGGGTTTCTTCAATAGCTCGTTGATGCGATAACCCGTGGGATGATTTGTTGGGAATTCCTTCGGGCGTGGACGTCGGCAGAGGGTGTACATCCAATTTCGTTTTGTTGTCGAGTACCCATAAGCGTCCCAATATCATGTCATGATCTAGTTCTTTGACAATGTGGAACTTGCTATGCGTTATAGCGTCTCCTATTTTGATCTCTAGGTTGATGTAGCCATGCGCGTTCAAAGTTTCTCCTCTCAAGCTTTTAATCACAGACGGGGAATAGGTAGCGTCTTGTTTTGTAAATCCGGCTGCCTTCAGTGTCTTGAAAGTAATGATGTTGTGGTCATAGGCCGTGTCGATGAGTGTGTCGTTAAATTCGTTACCTCTTAAACGGGACGTGGTCAGCAGTCCCCAGTTCTCCTTTTTGGTTCCGCCTGTTTGGAAAGCTTGGGCCCTTGGCGTGGTTTCCGAGGAGAGAAAAAGTCGTTTGCCGGATACAACACGATTGAGAATGCGAAAATATCTTGGCGCCGCACCTTGGAAAGATAGAGAATTTTGTGAGACATGTTGCATCATGGATTGTACAGTCTCGTGCACGGAGTCCCCAGAGGATCCGCAGTTTCTTATTGGGAGTGGGTCTCGATGCACTCTTTCATCTCCTGGTTGGAGTCCTCCCGCTTCTATCTTTTCTTTGAAAATCTGCTTTAGTCTGTTGCAATCGCTGGTCGGGTGGTGAACGAACCTTTGTTAGTGGCAGTACTTGGGGTTCGCCATCTCAGCCTTAGTTGGTAGACGTCTGGGAGGTGGCAGTCTGATAATATCATCTTGAACCCAGGCTTCTAGGAGGTCAATCACCTCTTCGATGGGAAACGGGAAATCAAAGGTATTTCCTTCGGCCTCATGATGCTGCATGGGGGTTGGGTTTTAGTGAGGGTCTTTTGTGGCGGGGGTTCTTGTTGCGCCGGCGCTTCACGTTTTGGCTAGTGGCTCGTAGTTGGGGCTTTCCTCTTTCCCATTTCGTTTACTATGTTCACGGAGGATGAGCCGGCATTAAATTGTTTGCGATGAGGCGTCTGCTCCCGCATGAGTTTCGCGTCTTGATTGATTTGGCCTAGCTCTTTCTAGTAATCTTTGGTCTTTGTTGTTGCGAATCGTCTGGCGGCTTCATGGAGTTCGGAGAACGTTTGGAAGCGCAAGTTTTCTAGCAGGGCGCGGTAAATTGGAACCATACCATTGATGCATGCGTTCACCAGTTGTTGTTCGGTCACGTTTGGGTCGTGACAGTCAAGTGCTTGAACCCTGAACCTTTTGACGAAGTCATTCGGATGTTCGTTATCCCACTGGTACATTCTTCCGAGGTCTGAGAAAGTAACTTGTTCAGACACAAAGAAGTATTTCTTGTAAAACGCAGTGACCATGCTGCTCCAGTTGGGAATGTTGTTCGGTGGGATACTGTTGCACCACGTATACGCCCTTCCAGTAAGTGATTTTGAGAATTCCCGTAAACGAAGAACGTGATTATATTCATGTTCACCTAGGGATTCCAGGAAACGAGAGACATGTTCATGTGTGTTCCCGGTACCATCGTACAAGGTAAATTGAGGAGATGAGTACCCCCTTGGGAGAGGGATTCTCTGCATTTCTGACGGGTAGGGGGTTGGTGATGATGCACGTCTAACTCATCATTCTTGATTCGGTTGTGGAGAAGTTGTTCAAAATCTTCTCTCGTGACGAAGTTGGGTGGTTGATTTCTTTCCAACGGGATTCTAGCGCGAGTTTCCTCATCCGTGGAGGCGTGCTCTGCCGAGGTGTCTGGCGTCGGGGTTGTTGGAGACGTTCCTAAACGGCTCTGGATGACGCGACTCACGTGGTAGTCGCTCTGTCAGGGTCTTGAGAAAAACGAGTACCTCCTTCTGCGTTGAAACCATATCTGTCTGGGCTCTGGCGAGCGTCTCTTGTCGTTCCATCAAATCAGCGATGGTGACGTAAGGACGACTTCCTCTGGTTCCTCCGGTCTCTCGTCCCGTCGGCGGGGTAGTTGGAACCTTAGTTGTGGTTGGAGGCGCCATGCTAGATGAAGTATTTGGGGTCGTAGCGGCGGCTCTGGCCCTGGTGACTGGTGGCGCGACACCCGAAGAGATATTTTCGCTGCCATGATTAGAGGGTTGTGCAGAGACACCAGAGTAGGCAGCGGCTCTGGCCCTGGTGATTGGCGGTGTTACACTTGAGGGAGTGCATTCGATGTTACTGTAGTCAGCAGGTGATGCAACAACGTTATTGGGAGAGACGCTAACATCAGGGGATGCGTTCTGTGCTGGTGTTCTCTTTTGCCGCTCCGGACCTAAGTTCCACCATGTTGGGATTTGACGTTCGGAAACGAAATCAGGAGTCGGAGTTGGTATTGTGTAGATAGATCAATCCTCCCACTGTGGTCGCCAATTGTTTATGGGTAAAAATCGTTCCCGATTTGGTAATTTCGTAAGTGAGTGAGAAACCTGGTTCAAACCCTAAACAAATGTGCTGCACGTGAGAACTTTATAGATTCGAGATCAATATGTACAAGTCCGGCCTAAACCAAGAAATGTTGGGACTTGCTTGTCACAAAGTGGAGGAGAAGGGTTGATTTGGGAGGGAAGCAAAGAAAGGTGTTGAGACCGAATAATACCTGGGAGAGTAGTGTTCGACTTGTATCGTTGGAATTGAAGCTTGCAAGAGATGAAAGCTTTTTGAAGAGCTTGCAAAGTTGCCTTTCCCGAGAGTGTAGTATTTTTCCCGACCGAGACTTGTTGTTCAGGTGGAAATAGGTAAGACCTATTTATACAAGTCGAGATTGAAAACGTACCCTTGCCTCATGAAGGAAGAGAGTAAAGGGTGAAATAATGGGAGGAGGTGGTAACCGCAAGGTGTTTATGGGTGAAAACGTTTTCACCATTATTTCCTCATTTATTTGACCGCTTTATTCCTTTTCACGCTTTCTTAATGTGAGCGTAGTGTACCGTAAGCTGTGACCGCCAAACCAAAACCCCGGAAAGCATCCCCGTTTGTGTTGATATCTCGAGTGTTGGTTGCACCTTGAGTGCAAGTGGCGCCGCTAGTGGCGCGTGTGGCATGTGCCATTGGCATGTGCGGAATGCCCTTGTTGCGGGTTGTACCCGGCAGAGTGAGCGTAAGTGGCAATGCCAAGATGCTAGTGGCGTGTGTTGGCATGTGCCAATGGCATGTGCGGAACCGTGCCTTGGTGGTAGGTTGTACGTTGAGTGTAAAGATGGGAATGCCGAAGTCGCTAGTGGTGTGTGTGGCATGTGCCAATGGCATGTGCGGAATGCCTTGGTGGTAGGTTGCATGGTTTGCAAATTAGGCTACTAAGCGTGGGTTTGGCATGTGCCAATGGCATGCGTGGCCGTTAGGGTCATGGCCTTGGTTAGGCTACCAAAGCGCATTAGGCATGTAGTGGAATGCTGGCCAATGTGTTAGCATGGCGTGGTCGCATGCGTGGTAGGCCGTGGCCTTGGTAGGAAAAGCTACCAACTGAGCATGTTGGCATGTGCCAATGGCATGCGTGGTCGTTAGGGCCGTGGCCTTGGTAGGAAAAGCTACCGGCGAGCATGTTGGCATGTGCCAAATGGCATGTTGGCATGTAAGAAAAGCTACCAATGCATGTTGGCATGTGCCAATGGCATGCGTGGCCGTTAGGGCCGTGGCCTTGGTAAAAAGCTACCAGAGCATGTTGGCATGTGCCAATGGCATGCGTGGCCGTTAGGGCCGTGGCCTTGGTAGGAAAAGCTACCAGCTACCGAGCATGTTGGCATGTGCCAATGGCATGCGTGGCTGTTAGGGCCGTGGCCTTGGTAGGAAAAGCTACCCCGAGCATGTTGGCATGTGCCAATGGCATGCCGTGGCCGTTAGGCCGTGGCCTTGGTAGGAAAAGCTACCAGCGAGCATGTTGGCATGTGCCAATGGCATGCGTGGCCGTTAGGGACAGTGGCCTTGGTAGGAAAAGCTACCAGTGAGCATGTTGGCATGTGCCAATGGCATGCGTGGCCGTTAGGGGCCGTGGCCTTGGTAGGAAAAGCTACTAGCGAGCATGTTGGCATGTGCCAATGGCATGCGTGGTCAAGTTAGGGGCCGTGGCCTTGGTAGGAAAAGCTACCGGCCGAGCATGTTGGCATGTGCCAATGGCATGCGTGGCCGTTAGGGCCGTGGCCTTGGTAGGAAAAGCTACCAATGAGCATGTTGGCATGTGCCAATGGCATGTACGACTTGGCCTAGGTTGCATGGTTTGTAAGCCTCAGGCGCGGGGGCGCCATTTTTGGCATGGAGTGGCTGGGGCCAAGCTAGAGTGCTTGGTTTGGCGTGACGTGACTAGCGTAGCTAGGACCAAGGCAGAGTGCGTTTGGCATGGCGCATTGCCTAGCTCTGGCTAAATGTGGCTTGGCATGATTTTCCATTGGCATGGAGGTGAATTAGGGTTTTGTTCATTGTAACCCTAATTTGAAAAATACCCCTATTAAATGCTGACTACATTCCTTAAATGTCCTAATAAATGTGTCACTGGTGACATTAGGTTATTTTTTAGGGTTTTACGAGTTTACCCTTTGTTTAAAAACCACCATCAATAGCGGAGTATCGTGCTTTCTTTCCACACTTCCATGTGAAGTTCAATGGTTAAAAATATATCCTAAATGATCTTGGTATACCTCATTCTAACCAATTTATATTTTTTTAGACAAATGCCAATCACATCATTAAAAATACGCTCTTCCACGAGAGAACTAAAACATATTGAATTGGATTGCCACTTCATCCGAGAAAAATAATCTCAAATTGATCGCACCTTGTTATGTTCGCTCCATTGATCAACGTGCAAGCATTTCTGTAAGCCTCTAGAGTCAAGTACATCGTCGGTCTTCAAGTTGAGTGTGGTCGACCTTCCTTCTCCCACGCCAACTTGAGGGGGAGTATTGGAAATATTTAAGTCAAAGCATATCAATGGAGCATTGATATGCTTCCTTATTTAGCTTTTATGTTTTTATTTTCTTTTCCTTTCTTTCTTGTCAATTAAGATAATTTGTAATTAAGAGTGATTTGAGAGTGATTGATGTAATTATATATTTCTTTCCTAGATTAAAAGTTATTCTTCATTGTAAATTTATTGTAATTCTTATCTATAAATAACAAAGTCTTCATCAACTGCTAATTACACAAAGTGATTACAAAACAAACATCTCTTCTAAAACTTTCTACCAGGTCAAAGGATTCTTTATGCTCATTCTTAGATGGCGCTATAGTGCTCAATATGGTAACATCGTCCACCCCATGTCCATGATTTGAGATCTTTGCCCTAGCTTAAATAAGCAAGAATTTTTTTCAAAAGAAAAAAATTATATTAAGAAACTCTAAACAAAATTCAAACACATGAAAAAATAATCTAGCTCATATACGTACATCACCTCCCATTGATGCATAACTTGATGCAAGTCCATAAATTCAAAAGTCTCAATATCACATGTCCAAAGAACCAAGGTTTGTCCGACAAGATAACTAATTTCCTCGATTTTATGTCTTGCTTTGGATGGTCCAAATGCATAATGAATGATGTCCCAAATATGAAATCTCACTGCATTTCCCTTTTAGAACATTCCAGGTTCCAAGCTTCAAAAGTTGCATTTTGATCATAATTTATTATTGTATCAAATTCACCAGTTTAATCTTTACTAATACTTATATCAGCTCTCTTTATACTAAATAATTTTTTCAATCCATAGTATGACCACAGGAGTCAACACCTTTGTTATGTCGGGGAGATGACGTTGGAATGGCTAGTATGACTTCAACATGTACGATCATGTCATGCTTGTTCGATCGGTTCGGGTCGTGAGATTGGGTTGTTGATTTACAAAGATCTATCCGTGTTTTCGTGTTTTATTGGGGGATTGTTGGAAAATGATTAATAAAATATGAATTTTAAAGTTTTAATGAAAATTATAATTTATTGTTTTCTTTTGTGAATGAAAAACTTATTAGTCCCACACCTCGGAGTTTCCACTTTTTAGATGTTTTAAGAGACTATATAAGCTTTTTAGTCCCACATCGGGGAGTTCATCTTTTTAAGTTGTATTATTCCATTATATAAAGAAGTTCACTACTTTTGTAAAATCTATGGGAAAGGGTTTCTTTATAATTTAGAGAGACCCCCAAGGGAAGATATTTTATATTGTTTTCTTTAGCGTTCGCGATTTTCTTTAAGGGTTTTTCGGAGTTGCCAAGATCAAGTTGAGCATCTAATACATATGCTAGTAGTAGGTGTATTAGGGTGTTTTATCCTGAAGATATCCGTCCTGTGAGGGATATAGCATATGTAAACATTTGTCCAAAAAAGGTTCACGGTGTTAAGATTGTCAAGATATTATGATATCTTGGAAGTTATGTTGTGTATATCTTGTTTCCATGTGTTGTAAGATCGTATAAGATCATATATTGTGTATCTTTTCATTTCCTTATTTATAGATGTACAACTTGTATATATGAGGCGATTGCCCATTGAGGAATATATATGAAAGATTATTCTTCACAACCAACCTAGTTTCCCTCTGATGTGCATGTTCTATCATGGCATCAGAGCTAGGTAAGATCTGAGAATCCACTCTTCTGCTGCATAAACCTTTGAAACAAACATCTTTCAGTAAACCATTGTCTTGTGTCTCTTAGTCTGTTTTCTCATTCCAAAGTTTGAAACCATAAATCCATAAAACTAGTTATCTCATTATCCTAAAAATATGTGAACATGTCTCGAGAAGATTTTCAACTGATTCTCGTTAGATTAGATGGAACAAACTATAATCACCTGGTCTTTTCTTATGAAGAGCTTTCTCAAGGGAAGAAGCATGTGGAAATATGTAGATGGAACAGAAAAAGCTCTAACAGCAAGCACCTCCGGTGTCAAATAGAAAGAAAAAGAAGGTACATCAGTTGATGCCAAAGAAACTTGGGAAGTTAACAATCATAAGATCCTCACATGGATTAGTAACACAGTAATCACCTCAATCAGTATGCAACTCACCAGCTTTGAAGTCGCCAAGGAGGCATGGGATTTTCTACAGAAAAAGTATACACAAATCAACTTTGCTCAACGATATAAACTTGAACAATATATTCGTGCTATGAAACAAAATGATCAATCGATTTCTGACTTCCACTCTGAGATGTCTTTGATTTGGAACCAACTGGCTCTTATGGAACCAAAATGGACTGTTGATTTGGCATTATGGGAGAAACATAGAGAAGAAACACGGCTAGTTCAACTCTTGATGGCATTAAGAGAAGAGTTTGAAAGTCTGTGAGAGGTGCTATTCTTCATCGTTCACCCTTACCAATCTGTTGAAGTTGCCTTGTGCGAACTTATTCGTTGAAGAAACGCGCAAACGTATCAAGCCGGAGATCTCCGGAGTATTTGCAATGCCATCCAATCGACCAAACTTCAACAATCGGAGAAACGGTTTGCCTATGCCCATGCCATCAACACAACGTGGCTTGTCTCGAGTCCAATGTCACAATTGTAAGAAGCTTGGCCACCTAGCAAGGAGTTGAACCGTTCCACCGCCGATTGCACCACCGAGATACACCCTCAACATAATGCAATTACCGCAAAGAACTTGGACACTCTACGAGAACCGCACTTCTTCATCATCCGGAAACATGATAAGGATGAATTCAATAGATTCGGTGGTCAAACCAGATTTGTTGCGAGCACCAAGTACCATATATTGGGTCGGCTCCTCTTCATCAACATAAATAGTACTGACTACTCCGAGATAGCGACTATGATTCAACATCATCCGTGCCAAACCTTGCTCGAGATACAAGAGATGATCAAACAAGCACTTGCATTGGGTAACAATCATCTGCAACTTACTGCGTTTTCTCGCTCTATCGGGTATTTTCTCACTGGTTGGTACCTAGATTACGGAGCATCAAACCATATGACATATAATTCAAAAGCTTTCGATAGTCTTTATCCAGATTATAACTCCTAAAATACACACTCGCTGATGGGTCAACTGTCATTGATAGTCATATTGGTTTGGTGAAGGATTCAAGTGATATATGTGTTCCGGATGTGTTACTTGTACCTAAGATTACAATGAATATTATTTCTATTGGTCGAGATATGTGATCAAGGTTTTTACACACTCTTCTACTCTAATGATTGTGTTATACGGGATCTCAAAATAGGGAAGCTAGTTGGGATAGGTCGTAGAGTTGGTCGATTATATCTCCTTCAAACTCTAGTCATTCCACCAAAGCCCGTAAATCATGTTATTGCTCGCTACAACTACTTCATCTTGCTTCACTTCTCCATTTATGTCTTGGCATTCTAGGTTAGGTCATGTTTCCTTTCCCAGCCTTTCGTATATGATCAATAAAGGCTTGCTAGGAGATACTCGAGTTAGACAAAGAGCCCAAATGCATCTCTTGTAAACGGCAAAACAACCAGACTCTTTCTTTC